>OZ012737.1:129860171-129870171 GCA_963859935.3 Lathyrus sativus | reverse complement strand
CCACAAATGGGAATGGCAAGAAGATAGACAGAAAATCTATGACAGATGCTCAGAAGAAAGATTTTAGAAATCATCACAAGGCCAGAACAATATTATTGAATGCAATTTCTGATACTGAGTATGAAAAAATTACAAACAGGGAAATTGCTTTTGATATGTTTGAATCTTTAAAAATGACTCATGAGGGAAACTCTCAAGTCAAGGAGACAAAGGCTCTGGCTCTGATCCAGAAGTATGAGGCCTTCAAGATGGAAGACTCTGAATCTGTTGAAGCCATGTTCTCCAGATTTCAGATCCTCACAGCTGGGCTAAAGGTTCTGGACAAGGGATACTCTACATCAGATAATGTAAAGAAAATTATCAGAAGTCTACCTACCAGATGGAGACCAATGGTGACTGCCTTGAAGATGACTAAAGATCTGAAAAAGATCTCTTTAGAAGAACTCATCAGCTCACTGAGGAGCCATGAAATTGAGCTTGAGGAAGATGAACCTCAGAAGAAAGAAAAAGGTAAATCTGTTGCCTTAAAATCTAATAAATCTGCTAAAGCTTTGCAGGTTATTGAAGAAAGCTCTGAAGAATCTTCTTCTGAAGAAGAAGATGAATTATCCATGCTGTCCAGAAGGATAAATAGACTCTGGAAGCACAAGGGAAAGAAGTTCAACAACTTCAGAAGATCTGATCATAGAAAGGAATCTTCTGGGCACAGAAGATCAGGCAAGAAAGAAGTTGTGTGCTATGAGTGCAAAGAACCTGGGCATTACAAGAATGATTGCCCCAAGCTTCAAAAAGAAAAACCCAAGAAGAAGTTTAACAAAAAGAAGAAGGTTCTGATGGCAACATGGGATAACTCAGATGAATCTGAATCATTTTCTGAATCAGAAGAAGAATGTGCTAATGCTGCACTGATGGCCAGCACAGAAGATCAGGAGGAAGGAACCTCAGGATATGAATCAGATTCTGAATCTGATGATGACGCTGAAGAGGTAATGGCTAAACTTACTAAAGAAGAACTTATAAAAGTTTTATCAGAAGTTCTTAAAAGTTATAACAATATCAAACTCAAATACAAGAAGCTGAAAAGCAATCTTGAATCTGAGATTGATCTTCTGAAGACAGAACTTGTTGAGCAAAAAGAAATTAATCTGAAAATCAAAAATGACTTTGAAATAACTTAACAAGAATCTGAATCTGAGACTAAGTCATGTGAAAACATTTTAGAAAAATATGACTCTAGCTTTCAGAGATTCCTTACTAAGAGCATAGACAGAAGCAAGATGGCTTCTATGATCTATGGTGTTAGTGGGAACAACAGAAGAGGTATTGGATATGAATCTTCATCTGGAAGTAATCCAAAATCTGTTGACAAACTTTTCATCAAGAAGACACCTCTGTATTCTCAATTTAAATTTGGTCACTTAAATGACATTAAACACACAAACTCTGAGAAAAATACTTATGTGTTTAAACCCAAGGCAAGTCAGAATAAACATTATGTTGAAAAACAGAAGTTTAGACAAACCTACAAACCAACTAACCCCAAAGGACCCAAGAAGATCTGGGTACCTAAAAACAAAATAATTCCTGTTGCAGATGTTCTTAGCAGCAAGGTCAGGACGCCAATATGGTACCCGGACTCTGGATGCTCACGACACATGACAGGAGAAAAGTCTATGTTCCAAAGCCTGGAACTTAGATCTGGAGGTGACGTGAAGTTTGGAGGGAACCAGAAGGGCAAGATCATTGGATCTGGCACTATTGGAAATGGTAAACTTCCCTCTATTACTAATGTTTTACTTGTTGAAGGGTTAAAGCATAACTTATTGTCCATAAGTCAATTAAGTGACAATGGTTATGATATCACCTTTAATCAAAAATGTTGTAAAGCTATTAGTCAAAAGGATGGCTCTATTCTATTTAGTGGTAAGAGGAAAAACAACATTTATAAAATAAATCTTTCAGAACTTAAAGTTCAAAATGTTAAATGCCTCTTGTCTGTTAATGAAGAGCAATGGGTCTGGCACAGAAGATTGGGCCATATTAATATGAGACGTATATATCAGATTAATAAACTTAATCTTGTCAGAGGACTCCCTAATCTGAAGTTCACTTCAGATGCTCTTTGTGAAGCATGCCAAAAGGGGAAGTTTTCAAAATCTTCATTTAAATCAAAAAATGTTGTTTCTACTTCCAAACCACTAGAATTACTTCATATTGATCTGTTTGGACCAGTGAAAACTGCATCCGTCAGAGGCAAGAAGTATGGATTAGTCATTGTTGATGACTATAGTAGATGGACATGGGTAAAGTTCTTAAAACACAAGGATGAGTCACAGTCTGTGTTCTTTGACTTCTGCAAGCAAGTCCAGAATGAAAAGGATTTCAAAATTATAAAAGTCAGAAGTGATCATGGTGGTGAATTTGAAAATAAATATTTTAAAAAATATTTTTCTGAAAATGGCATTGCTCATGATTTTTCCTGTCCTAGAACTCCACAACAGAATGGAGTTGTAGAGAGGAAAAACAGAACTCTGCAAGAAATGGCCAGAACCATGATCAATGAGACAAATCTAGAAAAACACTTGTGGAAGAACAAAAAGCCCAACATTTCATATTTTCATCCTTTTGGATGTATTTGCTATATGTTAAATACTAAGGAAAATCTGAACAAGTTTGATTCCAAAGCACAGAAGTGTTTCATGCTTGGATATTCTGAACGCTCTAAAGGCTACAGAGTATACAACACTGAGACACAGATTGTGGAAGAATCCATTCATGTCAGATTTGATGATAAGTTTGGCTCTAAAAATCCAAAGCAGTCTGAAAACTCTGTAGATAGGGAAGTAGTCTTCATTGACTCTGAAGTTCCAGAAGCAGACAAAATTCAAGTGAAGGAACCAGAAGCAACGCCAGATGCTACTCCTTTAACTTCTCAGATGAATAATCTAAACATTTCTGAAGAATCAACTATTAGAGGATCATCATCCAGAATTAAAGCTTCTCATCCAGAGGATGTTATTATTGGAAAGAAGGATGATCCCATCAGAACAAGATCCTTTCTAAGATCATCTGAAGCATCACTATTTGGACTGGTGTCAGAAATTGAACCATCTTCTGTAGATGAAGCTCTGCAAGACAATGATTGGATTATTGCTATGCAAGAAGAGCTAAATCAATTTACCAGAAATGATGTATGGGATCTAGTTCAAAGACCTCAATGATTCAATATAATTGGTACAAAATGGGTCTTCAGAAATAAGCTAAATGAGAAAGGAGAAGTTGAAAGGAATAAGGCAAGGCTGGTTGCTCAAGGGTACAGTCAACAAGAAGGTATTGATTACACTGAGACATATGCTCCAGTGGCAAGGTTAGAATCTATACGCCTTCTTATTTCATTTGCTGCACAAAATAACATCACTCTGTACCAGATGGATGTTAAAAGTGTCTTTCTTAATGGTATTATAGAAGAAGAAGTTTATGTCCACCAACCTCCTAGTTTTGAAAATGAAAAATTTCCAGATCATGTTTTCAAACTAAAGAAATCTCTATATGGTTTAAAACAAGCTCCCAGAGCTTGGTATGAGAGATTGAGCAATTTTCTTCTGGAGAAAAATTTCATCAGAGGCAAAGTGGATACAACACTCTTTTGTAAATCAATTAAGAAAGATCTTCTAATTTGCCAAATTTATGTAGATGATATTATTTTTGGATCAACAAATATTATGCTTGGAAAGGAGTTTGCTACATGTATGCAGGCAGAATTTGAAATGAGCATGATGGGAGAACTCAGATTCTTTCTAGGAATCCAAGTTAATCAAACTCCAGAGTGCACTTACGTACATCAGACCAAATATGTTAAAGAACTTCTGAAGAAATTTAACATGTCTGACAGTAAGCTGGCAAAGACTCCCATGCATCCTACTAGCTCACTTGGCAGGGAAGAGATAAGTAAGAAAGTAGACCAGAAGCTCTACAGAGGTATGATTGGTTCTCTTCTTTATCTAACTGCTTCTAGACCTGACATATTGTTCAGTGTTTGCCTGTGTGCTAGATTCCAATCAGATCCTAGAGAATCACACTTGACAGCTGTCAAGAGGATTCTAAGGTATCTGAAAGGTACTTCTAATGTGGGTTTGTGTTACAGAAAATCTGATGATTTCAAATTAGTTGGATTCTGTGATGCTGACTATGCTGGAGACAGAGTGGAAAGGAAAAGTACTTCTGGAAGCTGTCAATTTCTAGGAAGAAACCTAATCTCCTGGTACAGTAAGAAGCAACCCACAATTTCACTTTCAACCACAGAGGCAGAATATATTGCTGCTGCTGGATGTAGCACGCAGATGCTCTGGATGAAAAGTCAACTAGAAGATTATCAAATTTTTGAAAGTAACATTTCTATCTTTTGTGATAATACTTCTGCTATATGTTTGTCCAAGAATCCCATTTTACACTCTAAGGCAAAACATATAGAAATTAAGCATCATTTCATCAGAGACTATGTTCAGAAGGGAATCATAAATTTAGCCTTTGTTGATACAGATCATCAATGGGCAGATATTTTTACAAAACCCCTTGTTGAAGATAGATTCAAATTTATTCTGAAAAATATTGGTATGGATTTTTGTCCAGAATGATATTTGTCAGAAGTAAATTTTTACAGATGCAAAAATGCCTAATGCTCTGAAGTATTTCTTCTGATTGCTTATTTATTCTGCTTAATTTTTTTTTGTGAAACTCTGAACTAACAATCCTTAGAAGATCTGAACGTTGGTTAACGTTTCATTTCTTAAAAGAATTCAGAACACATGCAAGCAAACACGTGTCACACCAAATCTGAAGAGGTGGCGTGTACATTACTGAAGAGACGTTTGAGGTGAAGTTTGAATAGTGAAAATCTTGATTTTCCCCCCAAATTGTCAGAAGCAATTAATGTTTGAAATGATTATTATTCTTTTCATTTAATGCTTGTTAAAACGTGCAAATTCTGACTGATGGTATGCCTAAGTATTTTAGTATAAATACATGACTTATCTTCACTTTCACACTTTTCACAATCTCAGAAAATTATATGCGTTTTCATCTCCTCTTTTCTCTGCATAAAAACCCTAAACCTAAGCGTGTGACAAAGCATTCTTTAATGGCAACTTCATCATCAACAGCTGCTCAATTCCAATCTTCAATGGTTGCAGTAACTTCTGCAAACATGGGTGTTGCTCCTTATTCTCCTCCCAAAAGAACTCTTTTAACCCCTGTTGAGAAGTTGGAGGTTTTGTGTGAATCCATGGTAGAGTTTGATTCACTTGCTGAAAATGGCTTTGAGTTTCGTTCTATCATTGGTGCTCAAGGATGGGTTAAGTACTTTGATAGACTCTTTGGACTAGTTTACCCCCTCCTTGTGAAAGAATTCTAGATCCATGCCTCAGTTTACCCCAAGTTCATCCTATCTTCTGTACTGGGAAAAGAAATCATTATAACAGAAGATCTGATCAGAAAATGAATTGGATATGAAGAAACAGATGGTGTTTCCCACTTGCCAGCTGGGCGTGTGGACATGGATGAGGTGTATGAAGAAGTGATGACTGCTGGTCAAGCTTCTAATAAATTCAAGGATCTGAAGCCTGACTACAAGAAATGGGCCAAGATCTTCATGGGATGCATCCATCATAGGAAGTCAACTAATTCTCCAGACTATGTCAATAATGAACAGCTCTATTTCATGTATAGCCTCAGTCAGAGCACCAAGGTAGATCTTCCATATATTCTGTTTATGCATCAGTGGAACCATATAGTGCATCTAGAGAGTATGTGAAGGAAAAAGGACGGAAGATCAGAACCTGGATCCCGTTTAGAAGGTTGATCTCAGATCTTCTAACTGAGAATGGTTTGGTCACTGCTCTGTACGCTGCTGAAGTTACAGAGGAATTGGAATTTATAATGGGAAAGCCTCTGAATGCTAACAGTTTTCAGAGACTCAAAATAGTTGATGAACTCACAACAGCTCCCAAGAAGCTGAATGTGTCTGAACTGAGTAAGAAGAGGGTTCCTGTAGATGACTTTCCATTGTTCTTTGCTGAAGAGCCTAGACACATTGTGGTTATGTACATTGATGAATGTAAGAAGGAAGGAAAGCCTGTTCCTGCAAATGTAATACAGCTAGCAAGACAACCCCTACCTGATGTAGAAGAAGAAGAAGAAGAAGAAGAAGAAGAAGCACAACTATAGAGGAAGAGGACTCAGCCAGAAGCAGAACCTGCACCTGCTCAGAAGAAGGTCAAGATTGCTGAGAAGCCAAAGAAGCTCTTGAAGAGAAAAGAATCTGAAGACACTTCTTCTGTACCAGCCAAGAGGATCAAAATAAAAGGTATTAAATCTTCTGTATCTTCTGCAAATACAATTGTTATAAATGACTCTAATATTAAGTCTGTTCCAAAACCACCCTCAACACAAACTACTTCTGTTACTGCTCCTAGTTCAAAATCACCACAAAAACAAACACCTGTTCCAACACCAACAACAACAAAAACTATTCCAACACCAAAAGTCTCTGTACCACAATCATCTCAACCAAAAATCCAAATCAAACATTTTGTTCCACAAAAACAATCTTCACAGAAACAACCATCAGAACAACAACCTACAGAACAACAACCACAACCTTCTGTACAACAAAAATCATCTGAATCGTCTAAACAAAAGACATCTGAACAACAAAAGCACCCACAAGAAAAACAAACAGAAAAACCACAAGAATCTCAACCAGAAAAAGCCTCTGAAAATCCACCATCAAAATCATCTGAACCCATTGCACCTGTTATTTCTGAACCTACAAAAATAACTTCTGTTCCAATTTCATCAGAACCAATCACAATTCCATCTGATTCACCCATCTCAGAACAACCATCAAAACCATCTGAAATTCCTTCAGAACCAACCAACAATTCTGAACCTCACATTCCTGAGACAGAAGTTCTCGATGTCACACCCTTAAAAACCGTGTTTCAAGTATCTTCTACTTCCTGCATACCAACCACCTCCTCAAACTCCTCAGAATCAGACCTCCACCCAGATTTTCTAATCTCTCCATCTCAAAAATACTCTGAGGTAAACCAGCCTGAACCTACTATACCTTCAAAAGCTCTCATTCCAGATCCTATTCCCACACCTGCACCATCATCTGAAATATTGATCCCCAATTCAAAGCCAAGATCTTCTATATCTTGTGCCCAAGTATCATCTCTATTTCATAATCTGGCTTATGGTTTCAAACTGAAAGACTTTTATGACAGAGTTGAACCATCTGACCCTATCAACCCTCTGAAACCAAAACTCACCATGACCCTTCCATCTGTGATTCTTGACTATATAAAATCCATGTCAGATGTAGGATCCTTAGCAACTATATCATGTTCTGCAAAATCTGATAAAGTTGTTGCTTCAGCTCTACCAATTACATCTGATAACAATGCTACATCTGATGAACCACCCAAATCTGCCTTCCAAACCTACTCAAATAAACCTTTTGGTGTAGTTACTCTTCACACCAGAGAAAAACCTCATTTGCTAAATGCCTTAATCAGATAAAAAAAAAGCTCCTGAGATACCCTTCATTCCATACTATCCTCCTCCTCTGATCTCAATTCAAAAATCTCTTTTTCCACCAACTCCCCAACCAAACCTGTAACTCTAGAAACTCGGTTACATCCAAAGCCCAAACTTAATATTAATCATTTATTTCAAACTTTTTTTGCAAGAAATACAGTTGTATTTAGGTACTGTACAGAGGAAATGCTCAGCAACAATGGATGCCAAAGAATCTGACATCATCTGGAATGGATTCATCAACAGATTCAACTCTGTGGCCTCAAATTTGAAGAACATCTGTTCTGATGACGCGAAGCTCAGATTTGCTGAGGCTGCAAGGACTCTATTCTGGACTGTCAAGAAATATGAACCTCTGCTTCTTACAGATACTCCTCCACCTTCAGCAGAATCTACTGACATTGCATCTGAGGAAAATCCATTGGCTATGACTCTGGTAGACCCTCCTTCTAACTCCACTGCTCCAGACTCTACAAAACTAATGGAAATTGACTCTATTCAAGCTCCAGAACCTAATCATACTTCTTCATTTGAGATAAAGAAAGAACATCCAGATTTTGAAGATAAGATTGCTGCTCTGGAAGCTGGCCAGTCAGAGATCAAGTCCTGGATGGCAAAACAGGATAAGAAGTCTGAGGATATGACATAATGGATGTCAAAGCAAGATCAAAAGAATGAAACTATGGCTAAGTGGATGTCCAGGCAAGATCAATCATCCTCTGAGATTACAGATCTATTGAAGATGCTTTTGTCCAAACACTCTTAGATTTTTTTTCATTCTAATGTTTTTGCATCTGATGTTTGCCTATGTACTTTATTGCTATATCTTCTGATGTTTGCCTATGTACTCTTGATCTGATCTAATGAATGCATCAAAGTTTTCTCCATTGAATTATCTCATTTACTGTTTCCTTTTATTTGTCCTTTTAAAGTTTTTACTTTTTGCTTATGACAAAAAAGGGGGAGAAAATATAGATCTGAACTGCTTAATATAACTTCACCAGAATGAAACTTCAGACATATTTATTCTATCTAACATTTAATCTGACTATTTCAGAATAATTGATAAGTACATTCTATAAAAGAAACTCTGAGTCTCTCAGATCATTTGACCATTATCAAACTCTGAATATTAAATCTGCAAGTCATTCTGACTTTCAAATGCTAATAGAACAAACAAGATCTAACTCTGAAGATTACTCAAGACAAAAGGGAAGTTTCTATTCCTTTTCTGTATTTAACTCAGGGGGAGATTCATCATCTCAGGGGGAGTTATAATTCTAATATTTTCAATTAAACAAAACTTCTGATGCTTTTTGTCATCATCAAAAAGGGGGAGATTGTTAGAACACAGATTGGTTCTTAATAATATCTCTTTGTTTTGATGATAACTATTAGGAAATTTTGTATTTAAGAATTATATACTCTAAAATTTGCTTGAGAGTTTTTACTGCAGATAGTAAAGAATACAAGAAATTAACTAGACTCTGAAGCGCCAGATGCACTCATTAGAAGATTCTGATTGCTGCTTACAGAAGATCCTGAGCGTAGCCTCCAGAAGGATCTGAGGCAAGAAGCTCCAGAAGATTATGAAGCAAGCAGAAGCATCTGAAGCAAGTCAGAAGCATCTGAAGCAAGAAGAATATTGTATGAAGAGTTTTTCAAAGCATAGTTTCTACAGAAGATTCTGAAAGTAGAAAGTACTAAAGCTGCCAGTACTGAAGTTTTGTTTCAAATATGCTCTGATATTTAACACGCTGAAAGCACACATGCTGCAGAAGACTCTGGTACAGCAAAGTTCTGATCATCATTAGAAGACTCTGACCCATTCAGACTCTGATGAACTTGCTGAAAACTGAAGAAGAAATATTCAAAGATTATATCCGTTGGAGTAAATCAAACGTCTCTTTCCTCATTTATGCTAGACACAAGAACACAGACAAAAAGGATTTTTCTGTGCTTTCTTCTTCTAGGAAAGGCCACTTGATGTGAAGACAAAAAGGCTCAGACCTTTTTGGGACACTCTTCTCAACGTGCAGCTCACCTTGGATCAGCTGCCTATAAAAGCAAGACTCCGCCAAATTCTTCAGGGAGACATTTTTGCTGAAAAAGAATTAAAACATTCAAGCTCTCATAATTTCATATTCATTCTTAGATATATTTGTACTTAAACTTAAGAGAAATATCACTGTTGTGATAAAAGCTTTTTAGAAGCATTCTTACTCTTGTATTAGATTTACATTGATTGTAAAGGATTTCCTCAAGAGGATTCAGTTGGAATCAGTAGCTCTTGAGAAGACTAAGAACAGTTGTTCTTAGGTGTTACTATTGTAATCTGTTTGATTAAATAGTGGATTAAGTCCTTGTTGAGAAAGGCAAATCACTCTAGGAAGGGTGGATG
>OZ012737.1:129840171-129852671 GCA_963859935.3 Lathyrus sativus | reverse complement strand
AGGATCGAACAGGGGTCATGGGGTTCCCTGGGCTGATGTGGCACGCCACCTCAATTAATGAGGCTTACGTGGCTGCGCGTGTGGATCATTCTGGGGCGTTAGATGATGAGTCCAGTCAAAGTTTCTTGCAAGATCCAACGGCGTATTCATCATCTTCTTCATGGAGTTTTTTTTTTTGCTGAACGTGAACAGTAGCGCGGCCGGCGGTGAGGGCTCTGGCCGGAAAACTTCGGGAGCACCTATCTCCCTCAATACTTGACCAAACGCAATGTTCTTTAGATGAATCTTGTGGGATTTTTCGAGAGGAATCCAAATATACCATTATTTTCCCTTGAAATGGCCTCTAACTCAAAAACCGTATATGAATCTCAAACTTTCAAGAACACCAAATTGCCATAAAAACCATCTTTTTTGTACTAGAATCCATGTAGACCTTTATGGCAATGGAATGCAACAAAAATAATGCAAGAAAGACTCATAAATAATGAGTTATGTCGAATTCTTTATACCTCCGAAAAATGGTTTATGGAGCTTCACTCAATCACCAATTCTTTGAGAAAATGATGTGGACACGTTCTATAATTGATGACGAAGGTGTTTGGATGGAAAGAAAGGAGTGAATTGATGGAAAAACAAAAAATCAATTTTCACATGGAGCTCACTTTAATGGAGTTGTGTAGCTTGGTTCATGCATCAATTATGGCCAAAAAAGTGTTGAATCAATTGTAAGAATGATAAGGAATGTATTTGCAATGGTGGAATGAACCAAAAGTGGGAGAAAAACGGAATTGAAATTTTGAGTTTTCAAGTGTAAAAAAATGTGGGAAAATGGAAAAATGGTGGAAGAGAAATGCAAATTGCCTTGATTTTTAGTTTTTATATTCCTTGCATCATAAGGAAGGTTTAAGGCCCACAATAGTTCCTTGTTTCTAAGCCCAAGCCCAAGATCCATTATGTTACTTGAATTGTAAGAAATCTCAAAATAGGCCATGATAAAATCCTCAAATGAAAAATGTAAAAGTGCCAATGTTCTTAAAACACGATTTCCATTCGAAATAAGCACAAATATGGACTTATTTGATTAACTTTTGAGGAAATAACAAACTATGCCTTTTCACATGTTTTCACCAAAGTGACTTTCATCAATCTTCAACCATGAGCTAACCCATTAAAACCTTGAAGTTTAGTTGACCAAATGACCCCATTTGGAGCAACTTTCCCGTTGGAAGAAAATCCATTTGAGTTATGCAAAGTAGTGAACTGGACCTGTAATTTTATGACCTGTAATCATAGTTTTCCAAGATGAACCCCACACAAGCATCTGAACTTCTCAAGGGCATGAACCACTTCCTGGTACTTTAGTGATTCCTCAAGCTCGAATAAAACCTCTAGATAGGCCTCTCTCGATGTATATCACACTTGATCCCATGCATAAATGCTAATGCAATGCTATGATAATGCTATGATGATGTTATGCTAATGCAAAAACAAGAAGGAAAAGGTTGGGCAAATTTTGGGGTGCAACAGCTGCCCCTATTCAAGCGACTTGGACCTGAATGAGTGAAAAACGAACGACTTTAAATCAATCAAGGTAAAGGACAGTTGAATACCAAAAGAACCCGGAAATTTTCCAACCGCAGAAATAAACTGCAAACTCTGATTGGGATAGAATCTCCGAAGAAAACGAACATAATGAACATCTTGAACATCCCACCAAGGGAAAGAGAAACTTAATCAAGTAGCTCTGCTTCAGGAAACATGTAACTGTCCATGGTCTGAACACCATATGGGCCAAAGGACAATCTTTTGAATCGTCGGAATCTGAATACTCAATGCACGATAGGGCCACATCAAAATCTTTCGGAATCTGGATACTCAACGCACTGATCGGAGCCTGGATGCTCGACGTAAATGGTGATTTCACTGGGGATTTACCGGAGCCTGGATACTCGACGGACGAAGCAATACATCACAAACCGAACATTCACCAGAATCTGGACATTCGATGGAGAGGGAGTATTATCGCAACACTTACTAGGATCTGCATATCCAACAACCTTTATCGGAGTCCGAACACTCAACGGACAAAGCAAAACATTACAAATTAGAAATTTCACCAGAACCTGGATATTCGACGGAGGAGCCGGGGCCTGAACGCTCAACGTAACACATCGGAGTCTGAGCACTCAACGCCAAAAAACCGGAGTCTTACAACTCAACGAAAATACACCGGAGCCTGGAAACTCAACGAAGCGATAAACTGAAGCCTGGATACTCGACAAAAACACACCGGAGCCTGGATACTCAACGAAGTGATAAACCGAAGTCTGGATACTCAACGAAAACAAATCGGAGCCTGGATACTCAACGAAAATACACCGGAGTCTGAACACTCAACGCAGCAACAAATCGGATCCTGGATGCTCGACGAAAACACATCGGAGCCTGGATACTCTATGAAGCAGCAAACTGGAGCCTGGATACTCGACAGACAAACACGCATCGGAGCTTGGATACTCAACGAAGCAACAAACCGGAGTCTGAACATTCAACGAAGCAAACAAATCGGAGCCTGGATGCTCGACGAAAACACATCGGAGTCTGAACACTCAATGATGTAGCAAACCGGAGTCTGAATACTCGACGGACAAACACGCCAGAGCCTGGATACTCAACGAAGATACAAATAGGAGCCTGGATACTCAATGAAGCAACAAATCGGAGCCTGGATACTCAATGAAAATACACTGGAGTCTGAACACTCAACGAAGCAGCAAACCGGAGTCTGAATACTCGACGGACAAACACGTCGGAGCCTGGATACTCAACGAAGATACAAATCGGAGCCTGGATACTCAACGAAGCAACAAATCGGAGCCTGGATACTCAACAAAAACACACCGGAGTCTGAACACTCAACGAAGGAGCAACCGGAGCCTGGATACTCGACGGACGAATACGCACCGGAGCCTGGATACTCAACGAAGCGAACAGATCGGAGCCTGAACACTCTAGGAAGCAAACAGATCGGAGCCTGAATACTCTACGAAGCAAACAAATCGGAGCTTGAACACTCGACGAAGCAAACAAATCGGAGCTTGGATACTCGACGAAGATACAAATTGGAAAGAGAATACTACAAATACTTATCAAGATCACCTTACAAAATCTTTACCGGAGTCCGCATACTCGACGAGAGAAAGAATCAATACATACTGGAGATTACCGGAGCCTGGATACTCGACGGAATAGCCACGAACACTAATAGGGGTCTGGACCCTTGCTTGATTTTACCGGAGTCTGAACACTCAATGTACTGACCGGAGCCTGAATACTCAACGTAAAACTGATGACTGAATACCATAGCTCCATGATGGGGAGAAGACCTCTGAATAACTTTGGAAGATACGATCATAACTCTGCTGAGGGACATACCAACAAACCTGGAGTTACAAATTTTACTGGAAATGAACAACTCTCTGTTGGGGATGAGTGAATTTTGCTGAGGAATGGGGTAAAGGTCATGCATGACCTCCCTGGAACACATCTTACACTGCTAGAGGTCACGAACGACCTACTGGAGGATATTCCACACATGCCTGATGGAGAGAAATTTGATCTCGACTCGCTGGGGAACAAACCTATACTCGTACTCTGTGGGGATTAGAGGTATGCCTGACCAACTGCTGGGGAATGATCATTGATTGTTGGAAGAATGAGCTTCATCCAAATCTCTCTGAGAAATCGCCCCAAGCGTAATGCCCCTGCCCCAGTCTGATTCTTGGGAAGGTCTACGCTAGGAAGAAAATAGCTTGCCATGAGACTACCTCGAGATGGCTTGCCCCAGAATCTGGACCGTGAGAGGATCCTTGGTTGAATAGTTCGGATAAGCTCTAGAGGTATGGAGAAGAACAAATTCTTTTCCTCATAGGGTGGCATGCCCCAACCTTGTAATGGTTTTGCCTCTGATTGACTAGTTCGCGGAGCGGTACCCCCGATTGCGAGAGATTTACCAAATCTCGACCTGATTGCCCCAGATTAACTGATTCTTGGATGGCTGACCTTACTGGGGGTTATTTGATAATAGCTGGCCACAACTCAACGGAGTATTCAGGCATTCTACATTCTATCCTGATCAAACTTTCCACTGTGGAAACTTTCCTGCGGTCGAGCGCTTACTCGCAAGTAAAACAAGTTGTTCTGCATAAAAGATATATTAAATGCAATGCATATGACAGTTTTTTTTCAAAACCCAATCCTGTTCACTGGAGAAATTTATGACATATAATGAACGAATCAATTATCAAAGTGTCAAAATTAATACAACGCTGTAAGAGGAATCCTTTTTGGAGTCAGTTTCGATGCGATCTTTACCGAAGTATGCTCTCGAACTAAACCTGTTTCAATTAGGACTTTTGAAGGTTGTAACGTGGTCGGGTTCACAGTTAACAAGGAAGGATATAAGGCTCAAAATTCATTTTAACCCACCCATTCTCCTTGATGTTCTCCAATCCAATGTTCAGCTAATTCGACCTTAGCGTTCACCTTTCAAAGGTGGAATGATAGGAGTGATGGTTCAGGAAATCACGTGCTTTCTGAAGTGATAGTCATTCCCTTTCCGTCTTCGTAGTGCCTGGAGTCACACGATTTCGTTCTTGCTTGAGGATTTTTCTCTTGTAATCCTTTTCGTTTTTTCGCTTTTTCGTTCCCTAATTTTTGCCTGGACTAACTCTTTTGAGTTTCTGATTTTGAAGTCCAGCGGGATACCCTGATTTTTGCCTAAGTCGCTTGTTCCCAAGATTCGACTTAGCGGGCTTTTTCTTTTGATTTTTTCTTTTTTTTGAACAAATCATGTGACACCGGCTTGTCTGACTTGTTAAAAGAGATTGTGACTGTTTCACTCCTTATCGGCAAGGTTTAACCATCGTGGTCCTTTAGGCACGACCTATACAGGTGTGATTTATCTTCGAACGGACACTCCTTTCGTAATTCGAACGCTTGGTCAAATTAACTGACGCCTACCCTGCCCCAGGTTAAGATTGAGGGTTTTTCATTTTCAGAAAGAAACTCCTACTACAAGGCTCAACGGGGTTGACAAAGGATTATCTTCCTTATATCTCCGGTGTTTATGGATTTGAAACAACGCATGTATATCGTCAACAGGTTTTTCTATCCAAGAGCATACAATCGGCAGCTCATGCATTCTTCGATTTCGTCATCCTCCCCGGATTCCACTTAAACAAGCGTTTGAAATAAAAGAAGCAATAAAGTGAACACGAATGGATTAATTCAAAACATGCATATTTATTTCATTTTCAATATCAATTGAGAAACAACAAGCTTTACAAGCGAGATGTGCAATTAAACAGGAAAGAAACTACAAATGTAAAGCAATGACATGCAAAATGCAGATTGCCAGCTTCTGAGAACTGGGCTTCTTGTGTCTTGACTTGTGGGCGACTCAACCGCTTCCAGCTTGTCCGTGGTTTGGCAGAGGATTCTGTACCACGTTGGGCACTTCATGCGAGAAGTTTATGGCTTTACTGTCAATTAAATCTTGTAGCTTATGCTTAAAAGCCTTACAATTGTGAATGTTGTGCCCGGGTGCCCCCGAGTGGAATTCGCAGCGGGCATTTGCATCATAGCCAGGTGGTGGTTGGCCTGTCAGAGGGGCCAAGGGTCTCTTCTGGATTAACTGCAGTTGTAGTAACGTCTGAAGCATCTGGGAGTACAGCATTGGCGGCGTATCGAATACTCTATTTGCTCCCCTCGAATTCTGGTACTTCCTGTAGCCCTGTTGATTCTGCTGCTGTTGTAGTTGTTGTTGTTGTGATGGTATCAGAATGATAACACTTGCAGCCTGATGATGATGACACTGATCTTGATATCTACCTCTGCCTCTACCCCGAGAGCTTGATACAGAATTAGCGTCGCCTTCACGCTTCTTATTTCCGAACACTTTCTTTCCTCCTCCTGGCGAAGGTACTTCTACGACCTGAATTTTCCCAATCTTGATGCCGTTTTCTATACGCTCACCAGTGATGACAAGGTCAGAGAAACTCCCAGACATATAGTTGACGAGCTTTTCATAGTACATCCCAGATAACATCGATACAAACAAGTCAATCAACTCTCTCTCTCTACCATTAGGGGTTGCACTCTGGCTGCAAGCTCACGCACACCTCTGGGCGTACTCTTTGAAAGATTCCCCGCTATTCTGGACGACATTCTGAAGTTGGACCCTGTTGGGGGCAAGGTCACTATTGTACTGGTAATGCTTCACGAATGCTTCAGCCAAACCCTTCCAACTGCGAACATGAGAGGGTTCCAAACCCATATACCATTCGAGCGACAGCCCTGACAGGCTATCCTGGAAAAAGTGCATGAGCATCTTCTCATCATTTGAATAGGCTGACATTTTTCTGTAGTATGAACGTATGTGCACCTTTGGGCAAGTGACACCTTTGTATTTATCGAAGGTAGGAACTTTGAACTTGTACGGTACTCGTAAATCAGGGATCAGCCCTAAATTGGCCATGTCGAGCCCCATGGAGTTCTGATTTGTTATATTCCTCATTTGTTCCTCTAGCATTCTGAATCTACGATCAGCTTCAACAGGCAACTCAGCGCCTACATCCCTCATAGAGAACATGTCGTCCTGACGATCTTCATTCCATTGTTGGTCCCCATTGCCATACTCAGCATAGGCACCCTCCGGACCATAGACGTTTCGATTGACGGTGTAACCATACCCAGCGTTACCAAGACCATGGTTAGCAGCACCAGGTCTAAACCCAGCATTATGAGTACCATTACCACAACCCAAGTTAACAGTATTACCAAGACCTGCGTTACCAGCATTACCCAAACCTGCATTACCAGTAGCATTACCCAGACCAGCGTGGCGGACGCCAACATCACTACCATTCCCGACCCCTGCAGCAGTTGGGGTGCATCCGGTAGGCATAACAGTGGCGTTAGGAATTTCTGTATCGTTGCGGGGAGTATTAGCAGCAGTACCTCCGTGAAGAACTCCATTAAGATCAACCCTAGCTACCAGGGGCTGGACCATTATTCTCAGTTGCTCCTGTCCTTGAGCCATACCCTGCATGACTTCCATGAGCTGAGTCATGCGCTCCCTCATCTCTTGCATCTCAGTCTGAACGTGATCCATGGCTTTCTTGAGATTGTTTCTAGTAGGATACCGGTGAAGTCTCTGGTCAGCAATCCTGAAACAACTCTGAAAAGACAACAGGACATAAGAACGAGGCTCAAGAAGGTACCTGCAAACACAAAGAAAAATATGCAAAATGCTAACAATGTATATATGCATATGGAATATTTCCCTTGATTCTAGTTCCGGGTGAAACACATGACAATGGAAACCCCTCAGACAACAATAGTAAAAAACTCCTCATATACAGATGGAAGACCACATAGGTAGTTACAAGCACAAGTATCTGAGCACGAATGACGGCAAGCGAGATAGCTAGAATCAAAGGGAATATGCACCTGCAATGTTAATGCAATGTCATGTAATCAATGCAGATGAGAAATGCAAAAATGCAAGGATGCCATAGGGGATCAAGGTAGCTGTGTTGTACTGTGTTGTAGCAATAATAATCAGAAGCTGATTGTGTTGTAGCTTGAGAATAACCAGAGCTTCGCCTTTGCATAACATATATCACTACATGACATAGATCACTGATACTGAAGACCTCTGATATCAAACCCAAAAGTTCACACTGTAGAGAAAACCGGGTGATCTGGAGCTATGGTTTCATGCATAACCCAATCCCTCTCACATGTATGGACTTAATTCGCCGACGAGGTATGACATCCTATGCGGTCATCAGCGTCACAGACTTTCAAGAGCGATGATATGATACCCAGAAGGTGTGGCATCATCATCTCTTGAAGCGGCCTCACTTAGCTGAATCCCAAATGATCGGTCCCCAGAGTCGACAATCCTCCAAACCAACAACCCCTCAAGCCCAAAGGGCTGGAAAAGAAGTCAACCGGGAGAATCTCGTCTGAGCGTGGATTTTGTGAGACACTAGTACATGCAAAGCATGCACGCGCCCACTACTTTCCACAGCTAATGCTAGGTACACTCAAGCCTGGGTCTGGCTTATCACTCATTAGAATCAATCCCCTCCCACAACAACACAATAAGGATATAATATAATGCTGAAAATAAACTGCGGGAAAATAAAATGTGGGAAAGTAAAGCTAAGGTACAACAGGTATGTACAAAACCCATAAGATAAACAAACAAGCGCTAGAACTGACTCGCCTAGGGGATGGGAAACGGTCCCAGCGTAGGGGATGAGAAAAGTCCCCAGCTGCCATTAGCTTCCCCAGCAGAGTCTCCAGCTGTCGCTACTGCGAAAATCGGCGCCGGCAGAATAGAAGAGTCGCCACCATGCGTTATTTATCCCAAAGGAGGGAAAGGAAACGCTCAGAGAAAACCTAACGAAAAGAGGGAAAAGGAATGGTCATCGCAACCATTGTCTGGGTTCGGGAGTCGGTTACGCAAGGGGAAGGTATTAGCACCCCTCACGTCCATCGTACTCGATGGGATCCACGCTTAATTGTTTATCTAAAAGGGTTGATTAATACTATCTAGCTAAAGGCTTAAGGACAAAATAAAAGAAAAGTGACTCAGCAAAGTATCGCACTTTATGCCTACGTATTCCCGTCTGGAACGAGAAATCAGAGTCAACGTAGTTCGCCTAACTACGGGTAAAAGGGGGGAAGGTTGCTCGCCGAGATATCGCATCTCGTGCCTACGTACTTTCATCTGATATGAAAGATCAGAGCAAACGTAGTTCGGGCTAACTAGACCACAGGTTTGGCTTAAGTTGTTTTTAACCCGAGTAGGGTTAACAATCGGTTCTAGCAGTTTGGTGTATGCAGCTCGACCTTTGGAGACTTAGGCATTACCGTTTGCGGGAGAACCGAGAGTTAACGAAACTCTCATTACGAAAATGGTTTCTAATGATTAAATTCCAAGAGGACAAAAGGAGTTGAATTTTTGTTTTTATGTCTTTTATGAAGAAGTGTTTTGAGTTTCATTTGTAACTCGTGTCGCACTAAAGACTTGGACTTAAGAGTGAATGCGTCGCATGTCACCCAAAGGGTACCATACTAAACATTCAAATTATGTGAGGGAAACCCTCCCATAATTCTTTCTCAAGTAGCTTAAGGCTTGTAAATCATGACACGTGTTAACCTTTATTAAGTATTTTCGAATGTTTGAAGATGAGAAAGAGAAACAGACCTCTAAGGGAAACTGCACAGCCCTAAATGTTATCATGCACTATTCGTCCTATGGTTAAAGTTTGCAAAGGGGAAGACTACCCTAATGTTGTCATACATGGTTGCAAAGCCTAATGTCTATCGCATTCTACCTTGAACAAGGAAGAATGGAGATCCTAAGGGAAAGGCAAAGGAAGCAACAAAAACAGATGAAATAAACAGCATACAGGAAATCCGGATTCATAACAGCAAACCTGGAATGCAAGTGAGGGAGGAAGTCATCTCAACCTCAAGCCCATAATGAATGGAAGATGGCCTGTTCTAAACATACAATCTTGGCCACAAGTGATTATAAAGTGATACGAGGCAATAAAACCTACGAATGACATACGCATACCACAATTTGGAATCATAACGCGCTATCATGGAAATATGGAACCTAATGGGCAATTATGTATGATAAAATCAGCCAATAAATGATCTACATATCCTATATAATGTTTATAACAAGCCATAAGAACCCTAGCGTACACCACACAAACAAATCGAGGCCGTTGGAGCCGAAATAAAACCGAGGTCCGTTCGAAAGTCCAAATTACAAGTCTGAATACAAAAATACAAGAAAAATAGCAAAAGGTGCTAAAAAATTCAAATAAAAATCTCCAATGCCCTACATCAAGCCACAAACCAGGGGTGAGAGATACAACAAAAATATCCAAATAGAAATGGTCATATAAGATGAAAACATTGCAAGATATCTCATGTATACCAAAGGAAAAGTTAAAATGGAGCATGTTAAAGAAAGCATCCAAAACCGATTAAAATGGTACGATAAGATTCCCACAAAAATATGACACAATACCTCAACATGTGTATGAGATCCCTGCAAAAGGATTGGCATTTAAATTGTGTTTTGATAGGTCAAATAAAATTCACAACATGATAGCACCAGCATTGCTATTTTTTTTGACAACTAAAATGTAAAAAAACCTAATAAAATGACGAAAAATGGAAAAAATATAATTCCAGCTCTATAAAATCTTGAAGATTACGCAGAAAAAAATGGGGATCAAAAAGATTAATTTTCCTATTTTTTATGATATTTAGAAGTCAGTATATAAAACAGAAAAATAAAAGAACATGGAATAGCACATGAACACATGAGAAAACAAGAGAAATAGTGAGAATAAATCAAAAGTGCAGCTGCCAAGGATCGAACAGGGGTCATGGGGTTCCCTGGGCTGATGTGGCGCGCCACCTCAATTAATGAGGCTTACGTGGCTGCACGTGTGGATCATTCTGGGGCGTTAGATGATGAGTCCAGTCAAAGTTTCTTGCATGATCCAACGGCGTATTCATCATCTTCTTCATGGAGATTTTTTTTGCTGAACATGAACAGTAGCGCGGCCGGCGGTGAGGGCTATGGCCGGAAAACTTCGGGAGCACCTATCTCCCTCAATACTTGACCAAACGCAATGTTCTTTAGATGAATCTTGTGGGATTTTTCGAGAGGAATCCAAATATACCATTATTTTCCCTTGAAATGGCCTCTAACTCAAAAACCGTATATGAATCTCAAACTTTCAAGAACACCAAATTGCCATAAAAACCATCTTTTTTGTACTAGAATCCATGTAGACCTTTATGGCAATGGAATGCAACAAAAATAATGCAAGAAAGACTCATAAATAATGAGTTATGTCGAATTCTTTATACCTCCGAAAAATGGTTTATGGAGCTTCACTCAATCACCAATTCTTTGAGAAAATGATGTGGACACGTTCTATAATTGATGAGGAAGGTGTTTGGATGGAAAAAAGGAGTGAATTGATGGAAAACAAAAAATCAATTTTCACATGGAGCTCACTTTAATTGAGTTGTGTAGCTTGGTTCATGCATCAATTATGGCCAAAAAAGTGTTGAATCAATTGTAAGAATGATAAGGAATGTATTTGCAATGGTGGAATGAACCAAAAGTGGGAGAAAAACGGAATTGAAATTTTGAGTTTTCAAGTGTAGAAAAATGTGGGAAAATGGAAAAAATGGTGGAAGAGAAATGCAAATTGCCTTGATTTTTAGTTTTTATATTCCTTGCATCATAAGGAAGGTTTAAGGCCCACCATAGTTCCTTGTTTCTAAGCCCAAGCCCAATCTCCATTATGTTACTTGAATTGTAAGAAATATCGAAATAGGCCATGTAAAATCCTCAAATGAAAAATGTAAAAGTGCCAATGTTCTTAAAACACGATTTCCATTTGAAATAAGCACAAATATGGACTTATTTGATTAAAATTTTGAAGAAATACCAAACTATGCCTTTTCACATGTTTTCACCAAAGTGACTTTCATCAACCTTCAACCATGAGCTAACCCATTAAAACCTTGAAGTTTAGTTGACCAAATGACCCCATTTGGAGCAACTTTCCTGTTGGAAGAAAATCCATTTGAGTTATGCAAAGTAGTGAACTGGACCTGTAATTTTATGACCTGTAATCATAGTTTTCAAAGATGAACCCCACACAAGCATCTGAACTTCTCAAGGGCATGAACCACTTCCTGGTGACTTTAGTGATTCCTCAAGCTCAATAAAACCTCTAGATAGGCCTCTCTCGATGTATATCACACTTGATACCCCTGCATAAATGCTAATGCAATGCTATGATAATGCTATGATGATGTTATGCTAATGCAAAAACAAGAAGGAAAAGGTTGGGCAAATTTTGGGGTGCAACACTATCTATCTATTTGTCTGTCTATATATCTATCTATGTATCTATCTATCTATATATCTGTCTGTCTGTCTGTCTGTCTGTCTATATATCTATCTACCTATCTACCTATCTATATATCTATTTATCTATCTATCAATCTATCTGTATGTATGTATGTTTTTCTGTCTTTCTACCTATCTATCTATCTATCTATCTATCTATCTATCTATCTATCTATCTATCTATCTATCCATCTATCTATCTATCTATCTATCTATCTATCTATCTATCTATCTATCTATCTATCTATCTATCTATCTATCTATCTATCTATCTATCTATCTATCTATCTGTCGCTTGCGCAAAAATAAGGTGCCGGCATGACAGAAGAGTCGCCACCTTTTGTTATTTATCCCTCAGAGCGGGAAAGGAAACGATCGGAAAAAACCTGACGAATAAGGGTAAGACAAGGTCATCGCAACCATTGTCTGGGTTCGGGAGTCGGTTACGCAAGGGGAAGGTATTAGC
>OZ012737.1:129354622-129839671 GCA_963859935.3 Lathyrus sativus | reverse complement strand
CATTCCCCAATATCACTATATAAACCATTACAAAAGGTCCAAGTCAAAAAAACTCATCAGTTTCTCCTTAAAAACCAATACCAAAGTTCAAAGTTAAAAAATTCACCAATTTCACTATAAAGACCATAAAAAAGTTCAAAGTTAAAAAAACTCCTCAATTTCACGATAAAAACCATTACAAGAGTTCCTAGTCAAAAGATCAACGATTTCACTATAAAAACCATAACAAAAGTTCCAATTGAAAAAACTCACCAATTTCACTATAAAGACCATAAAAAAGTTCAAAGTTAAAAAAACTCCCAAATTTCACTATAAAAACAATTACGAAAGTTCTTATTCAAAAATTCAACAATTTCACTATAAAAACCATAACAGAAATTCCGCTTAAAAAAACTTTAGAATTTCACTATAAAGACCATAACAAAAGTTCAAGGTTAAAACATTTCCCAATATCACTATGTAAACCATTACCAAAGTTCCAATTTTAAAAACTCATCAATTTCACCATAAAAACCAATACCAAAGTTCAAATGTAAAAAATTCAACAATTTCAAGATAAATGCTATAAAATGGTCCAAAGTTAAAAAAAAAACTCCCCAATTTCACTATAAAAAACCATTACAAAAGTTCTTAGTAAAAAATTCAACAATTTCACTATAAAAGCCATAACAAAAGCTCCATTTGAAAAAACTCACCAATTTCACTATAAAGACCTATACAAAAGTCCAAAGTTAAAAAACTCACCAATTTCAATATAAAGACCATAAGAAAAGTCAAGTGAAAAAAATCACCAATTTAACCATAAAAACCAATACAAAAGTAGAAAGTTATAAAACTCACGAATTTCACTTTAAAAACCATAAAATAACTCCAATTTAAATAAAACCCATGAAAATCACTATAAAGACCTTAACAAAAGTTCAAAGTTAAAAAATTCCCCAATATCACTATATAAACCATTACAAAAGGTCTAAGTCAAAAAAACTCATCAATTTCTCCTTAAAAACCAATACCAAAGTTCAAAGTTAAAAAATTCACCAATTTCACTATAAAGACCATAAAAAAGTTCAAAGTTAAAAAAACTCCTCAATTTCACGACAAAAACCATTACAAGAGTTCCTAGTCAAAAGATCAACGATTTCACTATAAAAACCATAACAAAAGTTCCAATTGAAAAAACTCACCAATTTCACTATAAAGACCATAAAAAAGTTCAAAGTTAAAAAAACTCCCAAATTTTACTATAAAAACAATTACGAAAGTTCTTATTCAAAAATTCAACAATTTCACTATAAAAACCATAACAAAAGTTCCATTAGAAAAAACTCACCAATTTCATTATAAAGACAGTTTAAAAGTTCAAATTTTAAAAAACTCACAAGTTTCAATATAAAGACCATAGGTAAAGTTCCAAGTGAAAAGAATAATCAATTTCACCCTAAAAACTACCAAAAATGTTGAAAGTTAAAAAAACTCTGCAATTTCACTATAAAACCATTACCAAAGTTCCTAGTAAAAAATTCAACAATTTCACTATAAAAACCATAACAAAAGTTCCATTTGAAAAAACTCACAAATTTCAATATAAAGACCATTACAAAAGTTCGAAGTTAAAAAACTCAACAATTTCAATACAAAGACCATAAGAAAAGTTCCATGTGAAAAAAATCACAAATTTCTTCAAAAAACCCATTATTAAAGTTCAAAGTTAAAAAAGTAACCAGTTTTCATATAAAATCCATGACAAAAATTCCAATTAAAAAACCTTTACAATTTCACTATAAAGACCATAACAAAAGTTCAAGGTTAAAACATTTCCCAGTATCACTATGTAAACCATTACCAAAGTACCAAGTCAAAAAACTCATCAATTTCACCATAAAAACCAATACAAAAGTTCAAAGTAAAAAAATTCAACAATTTCAATATAAATGCTATAAAAAGGTCCAAAGTTAAAAAAAAAATCCCCAATTTCACTATAAAAAACCATTACAAAAGTTCCTAGTAAAAAATTCAACAATTTCACTATAAAAACCATATCAAAAGCTCCATTTGAAAAAACTCACCAATTTCACTATAAAGACCTATACAAAAGTTCAAAGTTAAAAAACTCACCAATTTCAATATAAAGACCATAAGAAAAGTCAAGTGAAAAAAATCACCAATTTAACCATAAAAACCAATACAAAAGTTGAAAGTTATAAAACTCATGAATTTCACTATAAAAACCATAAAATAACTCCAATTTAAACAAAACCCAGGAAAATCACTATAAAGACCATAACAAAAGTTCAAAGTTAAAAAATTCCCCAATATCACTATATAAACCATTACAAAAGGTCCAAGTCAAAAACACTCATCAATTTCTTTTTTAAAAACCAATACCAAAGTTCAAAGTTAATAAATTCACCAATTTCACTATAAAGACCATAAAAAAGTTCAAAGTTAAAAAACTCCTCAATTTCACGATAAAAACCATTACAAGAGTTCTTAGTCAAAAGATCAACGATTTCACTATAAAAACCATAACAAAAGTTCCAATTGAAAAAACTCACCAATTTCACTATAAAGACCATAAAAAAGTCCAAAGTTAAAAAAACTCCCAAATTTTACTATAAAAACAATTACGAAACTTCTTATTCAAAAAATCAACAATTTCACTATAAAAACCATAACAAAAGTTTCATTAGAAAAAACTCACCAATTTCAGTATAAAGACCGTTTAAAAGTTCAAATTTTAAAAAACTCACAAGTTTCAATATAAAGACCATAGGTATAGTTCCAAGTGAAAAGAATCATCAATTTCACCCTAAAAACTACCAAAAATGTTGAAAGTTAAAAAAACTCTCCAATTTCACTATAAAACAATTACAAAAGTTCCTAGTAAAAAATTCATCAATTTCACTATAAAAACCATAACAAAAGTTCCATTTGAAAAAACTCACAAATTTCAATATAAAGACCATTACAAAAGTTCAAAGTTAAAAAACTCAACAATTTCAATACAAAGACCATAAGAAAGTTCCATGTGAAAAAAATCACAAATATCATCAAAAAACCCATTACTAATGTTCAATGTTAAAAAAGTAACCAGCTTCACTATAAAATCCATGACAAAAATTCCAATTAAAAAACTTTAGAATGTCATTATAAAGACCATAACAAAAGTTCTAGGTTAAAACATTTCCCAATATCACTATGTAAACCATTACCAAAGTTCCAAGTCAAAAAACTCATCAACTTCACCATAAAAACCAATACAAAAATTTCAAAGTTTAAAAATTCAACAATTTCAATAGAAATGCTATAAAAAGGTCCAAAGTTAAAAAAACTCCCCAATTTCACTATAAAAAACCATTACAAAGGTTCCTATTAAAAAATTCAACAATTTCACTATAAAAACCATAACAAAAGCTCCATTTGAAAAAACTCACCAATTTCACTATAAAGACCTATACAAAATTTCAAAGTTAAAAAACTCACCAATTTCAATATAAAGACCATAACAAAAGTTGAAAGTTATAAAACTCACGAATTTCACTATAAAAACCATAAAATAACTCCAATTTAAACAAAACCCAGGAAAATCACTATAAAGACCATAACAAAAGTTCAAAGTTAAAAAATTCACCAATATCACTATATAAACCATTACAAAAGGTCCAAGTCAAAAAAACTCATCAATTTCTCCTTTAAAACCAATACCAAAGTTCAAAGTTAAAAAATTCACCAATTTCACTATAAAGACCATAAAAAAGTTCAAAGTTAAAAAAACTCCTCAATTTCACGAAAAAACCATTACAAGAGTTCCTAGTCAAAAGATCAACGATTTCACTATAAAAACCATAACAAAAGTTCCAATTGAAAAAACTCACCAATTTCACTATAAAGACCATAAAAAAGTTTAAAGTTAAAAAAACTCCCAAATTTTACTATAAAAACAATTACGAAAGTTCTTATTCAAAAATTCAACAATTTCACTATAAAAACCATAACAAAAGTTCCATTAGAAAAAACTCACCAATTTCAAAATAAAGACCGTTTAAAAGTTCAAATATTAAAAAATTTACAAGTTTCAATATAAAGAACATAGGTAAAGTTCCAAGTGAAAAGAATAATCAATTTCACCCTAAAAACTACCAAAAATGTTGAAAGTTAAAAAAACTCCCCAATTTCACTATAAAACCATTACAAAAGTTCCTAGTAAAAAATTCAACAATTTCACTATAAAAACCATAACAAAAGTTCCATTTGAAAAAACTCACAAATTTCAATATAAAGACCATTACAAAAGTTCAAAGTTAAAAAACTCAACAATTTCAATACAAAGACCATAAGAAAAGTTCCATGTGAAAAAAATCACAAATTTCATCAAAAAACCCATTACTAAAGTTCAAAGTTAAAAAAGTAACCAGTTTCACTATAAAATCCATGACAAAAATTCCAATTAAAAACCCTTTACAATTTCACTATAAAGACCATAAACAAAGTTCAAGGTTAAAACATTTCCCAATATCACTATGTAAACCATTACCAAAGTTCCAAGTCAAAAAACTCATCAATTTCACCATAAAAACCAATACAAAAGTTCAAAGTTAAAAAATTTAACAATTTCAATATAAATGCTATAAAAAGGTCCAAAGTTAAAAATACTCCCCAATTTCACTATAAAAAACCATTACAAAAGTTCCTAGTAAAAAATTCAACAATTTCACTATAAAAACCATAACAAAAGCTCCATTTGAAAAAACTCACCAATTTCACTATAAAGACCTATACAAAAGTTCAAAGTTAAAAAACTCACCAATTTCAATATAAAGACCATAAGAAAAGTCAAGTGAAAAAAATCACCAATTTAACCATAAAAACCAATACAAAAGTTGAAAGTTATAAAACTCACGAATTTCACTATAAAAACCATAAAATAACTCCAATTTAAACAAAACCCAGGAAAATCACTATAAAGACCATAACAAAAGGTCAAAGTTAAAAAATTCCCCAATATCACTATATAAACCATTACAAAAGGTACAAGTCAAAAAAATCATCAATTTCTCCTTAAAAACCAATACCAAAGTTCAAAGTTAAAAAATTCACCAATTTCAATATAAAGACCATAAAAAAGTTCAAAGTTAAAAAAACTCCTCAATTTCACGATAAAAACCATTACAAGAGTTCCTAGTCAAAAGATCAACGATTTCACTATAAAAACCATAACAAAAGTTCCAATTGAAAAAACTCACCAATTTCACTATAAAGACCATAAAAAAGTTCAAAGTTAAAAAAACTCCCAAATTTTACTATAAAAACAATTACGAAAGTTCTTATTCAAAAATTCAACAATTTCACTATAAAAACCATAACAATAGTTCAATTAGAAAAAACTCACCAATTTCAGTATAAAGACCGTTTAAAAGTTCAAATTTTAAAAAACTCACAAGTTTCAATATAAAGACCATAGGTAAAGTTCCAAGTGAAAAGAATAATTAATTTCACCCTAAAAACTACCAAAAATGTTGAAAGTTAAAAAAACTCCCCAATTTCACTATAAAACCATTACAAAAGTTCCTAGTAAAAAATTCAACAATTTCACTATAAAAACCATAACAAAAGTTCCATTTGAAAAAACTCACAAATTTCAATATAAAGACCATTACAAAAGTTCAAAGTTAAAAAACTCAACAATTTCTATACAAAGACCATAAGAAAAGTTCCATGTGAAAAAAATCACAAATTTCATCAAAAAACCCATTACTAAAGTTCAAAGTTAAAAAAGTAACCAGTTTCACTATAAAATCCATGACAAAAATTCCAATTAAAAACCCTTTACAATTTCACTATAAAGACCATAAACAAAGTTCAAGGGTAAAACATTTCCCAATATCACTATGTAAACCATTACCAAAGTTCCAAGTCAAAAAACTCATCAATTTCACCATAAAAAGCAATACAAAAGTTCAAAGTTAAAAAATTCAACAATTTCAATATAAATGCTATAAAAAGGTCCAAAGTTAAAAAAACTCCCCAATTTCACTATTAAAAACCATTACAAAAGTTCCTAGTAAAAAATTCAACAACTTCACTATAAAAACCATATCAAAAGCTCCATTTGAAAAAACTCACCAATTTCACTATAAAGACCTATACAAAAGTTCAAAGTTAAAAAACTCACCAATTTCAATATAAAGACCATAAGAAAAGTCAAGTGAAAAAAATCACCAATTTAACCATAAAAACCAATACAAAAGTTGAAAGTTATAAAACTCACGAATTTCACTATAAAAACCATAAAATAACTCCAATTTAAACAAAACCCAGGAAAATCACTATAAAGACCATAACAAAAGTTCAAAGTTAAAAAATTCACCAATATCACTATATAAACCATTACAAAAGGTCCAAGTCAAAAAAACTCATCAATTTCTCCTTTAAAACCAATACCAAAGTTCAAAGTTAAAAAATTCACCAATTTCACTATAAAGACCATAAAAAAGTTCAAAGTTAAAAAAACTCCTCAATTTCACGAAAAAACCATTACAAGAGTTCCTAGTCAAAAGATCAACGATTTCACTATAAAAACCATAACAAAAGTTCCAATTGAAAAAACTCACCAATTTCACTATAAAGACCATAAAAAAGTTTAAAGTTAAAAAAACTCCCAAATTTTACTATAAAAACAATTACGAAAGTTCTTATTCAAAAATTCAACAATTTCACTATAAAAACCATAACAAAAGTTCCATTAGAAAAAACTCACCAATTTCAAAATAAAGACCGTTTAAAAGTTCAAATATTAAAAAATTTACAAGTTTCAATATAAAGAACATAGGTAAAGTTCCAAGTGAAAAGAATAATCAATTTCACCCTAAAAACTACCAAAAATGTTGAAAGTTAAAAAAACTCCCCAATTTCACTATAAAACCATTACAAAAGTTCCTAGTAAAAAATTCAACAATTTCACTATAAAAACCATAACAAAAGTTCCATTTGAAAAAACTCACAAATTTCAATATAAAGACCATTACAAAAGTTCAAAGTTAAAAAACTCAACAATTTCAATACAAAGACCATAAGAAAAGTTCCATGTGAAAAAAATCACAAATTTCATCAAAAAACCCATTACTAAAGTTCAAAGTTAAAAAAGTAACCAGTTTCACTATAAAATCCATGACAAAAATTCCAATTAAAAACCCTTTACAATTTCACTATAAAGACCATAAACAAAGTTCAAGGTTAAAACATTTCCCAATATCACTATGTAAACCATTACCAAAGTTCCAAGTCAAAAAACTCATCAATTTCACCATAAAAACCAATACAAAAGTTCAAAGTTAAAAAATTTAACAATTTCAATATAAATGCTATAAAAAGGTCCAAAGTTAAAAATACTCCCCAATTTCACTATAAAAAACCATTACAAAAGTTCCTAGTAAAAAATTCAACAATTTCACTATAAAAACCATAACAAAAGCTCCATTTGAAAAAACTCACCAATTTCACTATAAAGACCTATACAAAAGTTCAAAGTTAAAAAACTCACCAATTTCAATATAAAGACCATAAGAAAAGTCAAGTGAAAAAAATCACCAATTTAACCATAAAAACCAATACAAAAGTTGAAAGTTATAAAACTCACGAATTTCACTATAAAAACCATAAAATAACTCCAATTTAAACAAAACCCAGGAAAATCACTATAAAGACCATAACAAAAGGTCAAAGTTAAAAAATTCCCCAATATCACTATATAAACCATTACAAAAGGTACAAGTCAAAAAAATCATCAATTTCTCCTTAAAAACCAATACCAAAGTTCAAAGTTAAAAAATTCACCAATTTCAATATAAAGACCATAAAAAAGTTCAAAGTTAAAAAAACTCCTCAATTTCACGATAAAAACCATTACAAGAGTTCCTAGTCAAAAGATCAACGATTTCACTATAAAAACCATAACAAAAGTTCCAATTGAAAAAACTCACCAATTTCACTATAAAGACCATAAAAAAGTTCAAAGTTAAAAAAACTCCCAAATTTTACTATAAAAACAATTACGAAAGTTCTTATTCAAAAATTCAACAATTTCACTATAAAAACCATAACAATAGTTCAATTAGAAAAAACTCACCAATTTCAGTATAAAGACCGTTTAAAAGTTCAAATTTTAAAAAACTCACAAGTTTCAATATAAAGACCATAGGTAAAGTTCCAAGTGAAAAGAATAATTAATTTCACCCTAAAAACTACCAAAAATGTTGAAAGTTAAAAAAACTCCCCAATTTCACTATAAAACCATTACAAAAGTTCCTAGTAAAAAATTCAACAATTTCACTATAAAAACCATAACAAAAGTTCCATTTGAAAAAACTCACAAATTTCAATATAAAGACCATTACAAAAGTTCAAAGTTAAAAAACTCAACAATTTCTATACAAAGACCATAAGAAAAGTTCCATGTGAAAAAAATCACAAATTTCATCAAAAAACCCATTACTAAAGTTCAAAGTTAAAAAAGTAACCAGTTTCACTATAAAATCCATGACAAAAATTCCAATTAAAAACCCTTTACAATTTCACTATAAAGACCATAAACAAAGTTCAAGGGTAAAACATTTCCCAATATCACTATGTAAACCATTACCAAAGTTCCAAGTCAAAAAACTCATCAATTTCACCATAAAAAGCAATACAAAAGTTCAAAGTTAAAAAATTCAACAATTTCAATATAAATGCTATAAAAAGGTCCAAAGTTAAAAAAACTCCCCAATTTCACTATTAAAAACCATTACAAAAGTTCCTAGTAAAAAATTCAACAACTTCACTATAAAAACCATATCAAAAGCTCCATTTGAAAAAACTCACCAATTTCACTATAAAGACCTATACAAAAGTTCAAAGTTAAAAAACTCACCAATTTCAATATAAAGACCATAAGAAAAGTCAAGTGAAAAAAATCACCAATTTAACCATAAAAACCAATACAAAAGTTGAAAGTTATAAAACTCACGAATTTCACTATAAAAACCATAAAATAACTCCAATTTAAACAAAACCCAGGAAAATCACTATAAAGACCATAACAAAAGTTCAAAGTTAAAAAATTCCCCAATATCACTATATAAACCATTAAAAAAGGTCCAAGTCAAAAAAACTCATCAATTTCTCCTTAAAAACCAATACCAAAGTTCAAAGTTAAAAAATTCACCAATTTCACTATAAAGACCATAAAAAAGTTCAAAGTTAAAAAAAGTTCTCAATTTCACGATAAAAACCATTACAAGAGTTCCTAGTCAAAAGATCAACGATTTCACTATAAAAACCATAACAAAAGTTCCAATTGAAAAAACTCACCAATTTCACTATAAAGACCATGAAAAAGTTCAAAGTTAAAAAAACTCCCAAATTTTACTATAAAAATAATTACGAAAGTTCTTATTCAAAAATTCAACAATTTCACTATAAAAACCATAACAAAAGTTCCATTAGAAAAAACTCACCAATTTCAGTATAAAGACCGTTTAAAAGTTCAAAATTTAAAAAACTCACAAGTTTCAATATAAAGACCATAGGTAAAGTTCCAAGTGAAAAGAATAATCAATTTCACCCTAAAAACTACCAAAAATGTTGAAAGTTAAAAAAACTCCCCAATTTCACTATAAAACCATTACAAAAGTTCCTAGTAAAAAATTCAACAATTTCACTATAAAAACCATAACAAAAGTTCCATTTGAAAAAACTCACAAATTTCAATATAAAGACCATTACAAAAGTTCAAAGTTAAAAAACTCACCAATTTCAATACAAATACCATAAGAAAAGTTCCATGTGAAAAAAATCACAAATTTCATCAAAAAAACCATTACTAAAGTTCAAAGTTAAAAAAGTAACCAGTTTCACTATAAAATCCATGACAAAAATTCCAATTAAAAAACCTTTATAATTTCACTATAAAGACCATAACAAAAGTTCAAGGTTAAAACATTTCCCAATATCACTATGTAAACCATTACCAAAGTTCCAAGTCAAAAAACTCATCAATTTCACCATAAAAACCAATACAAAAGTTCAAAGTTAAAAAATTCAACAATTTCAATATAAATGCTATAAAAAGGTCCAAAGTTAAAAAAAAAACTCCCCAATTTCACTATAAAAACCATTACAAAAGTTCCTAGTAAAAAATTCAACAATTTCACTATAAAAACCATATCAAAAGCTCCATTTGAAAAAACTCACCAATTTCACTATAAAGACCTATACAAAAGTTCAAAGTTAAAAAACTCGCCAATTTCAATATAAAGACCATAAGAAAAGTCAAGTGAAAAAATCACCAATTTAACCATAAAAACCAATACAAAAGTTGAAAGTTATAAAACTCACGAATTTCACTATAAAAACCATAAAATAACTCCAATTTAAAAAAACCCAGGAAAATCACTATAAAGACCATAACAAAAGTTCAAAGTTAAAAAATTCCCCAATATCACTATATAAACCATTACAAAAGGTCCAAGTCAAAAAAAATCATCAATTTCTCCTTAAAAACCAATACCAAAGTTCAAAGTTAAAAAATTCACCAATTTCAATATAAAGACCATAAAAAAGTTCAAAGTTAAAAAAACTCCTCAATTTCACGATAAAAACCATTACAAGAGTTCCTAGTCAAAAGATCAACGATTTCACTATAAAAACCATAACAAAAGTTCCAATTGAAAAAACTCACCAATTTCACTATAAAGACCATAAAAAAGATCAAAGTTAAAAAAACTCCCAAATTTTACTATAAAAACAATTACGAAAGTTCTTATTCAAAAATTCAACAATTTCACTATAAAAACCATAACAAAAGTTCAATTAGAAAAAACTCACCAATTTCAGTATAAAGACCGTTTAAAAGTTCAAATTTTAAAAAACTCACAAGTTTCAATATAAAGACCATAGGTAAAGTTCCAAGTGAAAAGAATCATGAATTTCACCCTAAAAACTACCAAAAATGTTAAAAGTTAAAAAAACTCCCCAATTTCACTATAAAACCATTACAAAAGTTCCTAGTAAAAAATTCAACAATTTCACTATAAAAACCATAACAAAAGTTCCATTTGAAAAAACTCACAAATTTCAATATAAGGACCATTACAAAAGTTCAAATTTAAAAAACTCAACAATTTCAATACAATGACCATAAGAAAAGTTCCATGTGAAAAAAATCACAAATTTCATCAAAAAAACCATTACTAAAGTTCAAAGTTAAAAAAGTAACCAGTTTCACTATAAAATCCATGACAAAAATTCCAATTAAAAAACCTTTACAATTTCACTATAAAGACCATAACAAAAGTTCAAGGTTAAAACATTTCCCAATATCACTATGTAAACCATTACCAAAGTTCCAAGTCAAAAAACTCATCAATTTCACCATAAAAACCAATACAAAAGTTCAAAGTTAAAAAATTTAACAATTTAAAAAGGTCCAAAGTTAAAAAAAAACTCCGCAATTTCACTATAAAAAACCATTACAAAAGTTCCTAGTAAAAAATTCAACAATTTCACTATAAAAACCATAACAAAAGCTCCATTTGAAAAAACTCACCAATTTCACTATAAAGACCTATACAAAATTTCAAAGTTAAAAAACTCACCAATTTCAATATAAAGACCATAAGAAAAGTCAAGTGAAAAAAATCACCAATTTAACCATAAAAACCAATTCAAAAGTTGAAAGTTATGAAACTCAAGAATTTCACTATAAAAACCATAAAATAACTCCAATTTAAACAAAACCCAGGAAAATCACTATAAAGACCATAACAAAAGTTCAAAGTTAAAAAATTCCCCAATATCACTATATAAACCATTACAAAAGGTCCAAGTCAAAAACACTCATCAATTTCTTTTTTAAAGACCAATACCAAAGTTCAAAGTTAAAAAATTCACCAATTTCACTATAAAGACCATAAAAAAGTTCAAAGTTAAAAAACTCCTCAATTTCACGATAAAAACCATTACAAGAGTTCCTAGTCAAAAGATCAACGATTTCACTATAAAAACCATAACAAAAGTTCCAATTGAAAAAACTCACCAATTTCACTATAAAGACCAGAAAAAAGTTCAAAGTTAAAAAAACTCCCAAATTTTACTATAAAAACAATTACGAAAGTTCTTATTCAAAAATTCAAAAATTTCACTATAAAAACCATAACAAAAGTTCTATTTGAAAAAACTCACCAATTTCAGTATAAAGACCGTTTAAAAGTTCAAATTTTAAAAAACTCACAAGTTTCAATATAAAGACCATAGGTAAAGTTCCAAGTGAAAAGAATCATCAATTTAACCCTAAAAACTACCAAAAATGTTGAAAGTTAAAAAAACTCCGCAATTTCACTATAAAACCATTACAAAAGTTCCTAGTAAAAAATTCAACAATTTCACTATAAAAACCATAACAAAAGTTCCATTTGAAAAAACTCACAAATTTCAATATAAAGACCATTACAAAATTTCAAAGTTAAAAAACTCAACAATTTCAATACAAAGACCATAAGAAAAGTTCCATGTGAAAAAAATGACAAATTTCATCAAAAAAACCATTACTAAAGTTCAAAGTTAAAAAAGTAACCAGTTTCACTATAAAATCCATAACAAAAATTCCAATTAAAAAACCTTTAGAATTTCACTATAAAGACCATAACAAAAGTTCAAGGTTAAAACATTTCCCAGTATCACTATGTAAACCATTACCAAAGTTCCAAGTCAAAAAACTCATCAATTTCACCATAAAAACCAATACAAAAGTTCAAGGTTAAAAAATTCTACAATTTCAATATAAATGCTATAAAAAGGTCCAAAGTTAAAAAAACTCCCCAATTTCACTATAAAAAACCATTACAAAAGTTCCTAGTAAAAAATTCAACAATTTCACTATAAAAACCATAACAAAAGCTCCATTTGAAAAAACTCACCAATTTCACTATAAAGACCTATACAAAATTTCAAAGTTAAAAAACTCACCAATTTCAATATAAAGACCATAAGAAAAGTCAAGTGAAAAAAATCACCAATTTAACCATAAAAACCAATACAAAAGTTGAAAGTTATAAAACCCACGAATTTCACTATAAAAACCATAAAATAACTCCAATTTAAACAAAACCCAGGAAAATCACTATAAAGACCATAACAAAAGTTCAAAGTTAAAAAATTCCCCAATATCACTATATAAACCATTACAAAAGGTCCAAGTCAAAATAACTCATCAATTTCTTTTTTAAAAACCAATACCAAAGTTCAAAGTTAAAAAATTCACCAATTTTACTATAAACACCATAAAAAAGTTCAAAGTTAAAAAACTCCTCAATTTCACGATAAAAACCATTACAAGAGTTCCTAGTCAAAAGATCAACGATTTCACTATAAAAACCATAACAAAAGTTCCAATTGAAAAAACTCACCAATTTCACTATATTGACCAGAAAAAAGTTCAAAGTTAAAAAAACTCCCAAATGTTACTATAAAAACAATTACGAAAGTTCTTATTCAAAAATTCAACAATTTCACTATAAAAACCATAACAAAAGTTCCATTTGAAAAAACTCACCAATTTCAGTATAAAGACCGTTTAAAATTTCAAAATTTAAAAAACTCACAAGTTTAAATATATAAAGACCATAGGTAAAGTTCCAAGTGAAAAGAATCATCAATTTCACCCTAAAAACTACCAAAAATGTTAAAAGTTAAAAAAACTCCGCAATTTCACTATAAAACCATTACAAAAGTTCCTTGTAAAAAATTCAACAATTTCACTATAAAAACCATAACAAAAGTTCCATTTGAAAAAACTCACAAATTTCAATATAAAGACCATTACAAAAGTTCAAAGTTAAAAAACTCACCAATTTCAATACAAAGACCATAGGAAAAGTTCCATGTGAAAAAAATCACAAATTTCATTAAAAAAACCATTACTAAAGTTCAAAGTTAAAAAAGTAACCAGTTTCACTATAAAATCCATGACAAAAATTCCAATTAAGAAAACTTTACAATTTCACTTAAAAGACCATAACAAAAGTTCAAGGTTAAAACATTTCCCAATATCACTATGTAAACCATTACCTAAGTTCCAAGTCAAAAAACTAATCAATTTCACCATAAAAACCAATACAAAAGTTCAAAGTAAAAAAATTCAACAATTTCAATATAAATGCTATAAAAAGGTCCAAAGTTAAAAAAAAACTCCGCAATTTCACTATAAAAAACCATTACAAAAGTTCCTAGTAAAAAATTCAACAATTTCACTATAAAAACCATAACAAAAGCTCCATTTGAAAAAACTCACCAATTTCACTATAAAGACCTATACAAAATTTCAAAGTTAAAAAACTCACCAATTTCAATATAAAGACCATAAGAAAAGTCAAGTGAAAAAAATCACCAATTTAACCATAAAAACCAATTCAAAAGTTGAAAGTTATGAAACTCAAGAATTTTACTATAAAAACCATAAAATAACTCCAATTTAAACAAAACCCAGGAAAATCACTATAAAGACCATAACAAAAGTTCAAAGTTAAAAAATTCCCCAATATCACTATATAAACCATTACAAAAGGTCCAAGTCAAAAACACTCATCAATTTCTTTTTTAAAGACCAATACCAAAGTTCAAAGTTAAAAAATTCACCAATTTCACTATAAAGACCATAAAAAAGTTCAAAGTTAAAAAACTCCTCAATTTCACGATAAAAACCATTACAAGAGTTCCTAGTCAAAAGATCAACGATTTCACTATAAAAACCATAACAAAAGTTCCAATTGAAAAAACTCACCAATTTCACTATAAAGACCAGAAAAAAGTTCAAAGTTAAAAAAACTCCCAAATTTTACTATAAAAACAATTACGAAAGTTCTTATTCAAAAATTCAAAAATTTCACTATAAAAACCATAACAAAAGTTCTATTTGAAAAAACTCACCAATTTCAGTATAAAGACCGTTTAAAAGTTCAAATTTTAAAAAACTCACAAGTTTCAATATAAAGACCATAGGTAAAGTTCCAAGTGAAAAGAATCATCAATTTAACCCTAAAAACTACCAAAAATGTTGAAAGTTAAAAAAACTCCGCAATTTCACTATAAAACCATTACAAAAGTTCCTAGTAAAAAATTCAACAATTTCACTATAAAAACCATAACAAAAGTTCCATTTGAAAAAACTCACAAATTTCAATATAAAGACCATTACAAAATTTCAAAGTTAAAAAACTCAACAATTTCAATACAAAGACCATAAGAAAAGTTCCATGTGAAAAAAATGACAAATTTCATCAAAAAAACCATTACTAAAGTTCAAAGTTAAAAAAGTAACCAGTTTCACTATAAAATCCATAACAAAAATTCCAATTAAAAAACCTTTAGAATTTCACTATAAAGACCATAACAAAAGTTCAAGGTTAAAACATTTCCCAGTATCACTATGTAAACCATTACCAAAGTTCCAAGTCAAAAAACTCATCAATTTCACCATAAAAACCAATACAAAAGTTCAAGGTTAAAAAATTCTACAATTTCAATATAAATGCTATAAAAAGGTCCAAAGTTAAAAAAACTCCCCAATTTCACTATAAAAAACCATTACAAAAGTTCCTAGTAAAAAATTCAACAATTTCACTATAAAAACCATAACAAAAGCTCCATTTGAAAAAACTCACCAATTTCACTATAAAGACCTATACAAAATTTCAAAGTTAAAAAACTCACCAATTTCAATATAAAGACCATAAGAAAAGTCAAGTGAAAAAAATCACCAATTTAACCATAAAAACCAATACAAAAGTTGAAAGTTATAAAACCCACGAATTTCACTATAAAAACCATAAAATAACTCGAATTTAAACAAAACCCAGGAAAATCACTATAAAGACCATAACAAAAGTTCAAAGTTAAAAAATTCCCCAATATCACTATATAAACCATTACAAAAGGTCCAAGTCAAAATAACTCATCAATTTCTTTTTTAAAAACCAATACCAAAGTTCAAAGTTAAAAAATTCACCAATTTTACTATAAACACCATAAAAAAGTTCAAAGTTAAAAAACTCCTCAATTTCACGATAAAAACCATTACAAGAGTTCCTAGTCAAAAGATCAACGATTTCACTATAAAAACCATAACAAAAGTTCCAATTGAAAAAACTCACCAATTTCACTATATAGACCAGAAAAAAGTTCAAAGTTAAAAAAACTCCCAAATGTTACTATAAAAACAATTACGAAAGTTCTTATTCAAAAATTCAACAATTTCACTATAAAAACCATAACAAAAGTTCCATTTGAAAAAACTCACCAATTTCAGTATAAAGACCGTTTAAAATTTCAAAATTTAAAAAACTCACAAGTTTAAATATATAAAGACCATAGGTAAAGTTCCAAGTGAAAAGAATCATCAATTTCACCCTAAAAACTACCAAAAATGTTAAAAGTTAAAAAAACTCCGCAATTTCACTATAAAACCATTACAAAAGTTCCTTGTAAAAAATTCAACAATTTCACTATAAAAACCATAACAAAAGTTCCATTTGAAAAAACTCACAAATTTCAATATAAAGACCATTACAAAAGTTCAAAGTTAAAAAACTCACCAATTTCAATACAAAGACCAAAGGAAAAGTTCCATGTGAAAAAAATCACAAATTTCATTAAAAAAACCATTACTAAAGTTCAAAGTTAAAAAAGTAACCAGTTTCACTATAAAATCCATGACAAAAATTCCAATTAAGAAAACTTTACAATTTCACTTAAAAGACCATAACAAAAGTTCAAGGTTAAAACATTTCCCAATATCACTATGTAAACCATTACCTAAGTTCCAAGTCAAAAAACTAATCAATTTCACCATAAAAACCAATACAAAAGTTCAAAGTAAAAAAATTCAACAATTTCAATATAAATGCTATAAAAAGGTCCAAAGTTAAAAAAAAACTCCGCAATTTCACTATAAAAAACCACTACAAAAGTTCCTAGTAAAAAATTCAACAATTTCACTATAAAAACCATATCAAAAGCTCCATTTGAAAAAACTCACCAATTTCACTATAAAGACCTATACAAAAGTTCAAAGTTAAAAAACTCACCAATTTCAATATAAAGACCATAAGAAAAGTCAAGTGAAAAAAATCACCAATTTAACCATAAAAACCAATACAAAAGTTGAAAGTTATAAAACTCACGAATTTCACTATAAAAACCATAAAATAACTCCAATTTAAACAAAACCCAAGAAAATCACTATAAAGACCATAACAAAAGTTCAAAGTTAAAAAATTCCCCAATATCACTATATAAACCATTACAAAAGGTCCAAGTCAAAAAAACTCATCAATTTCTCCTTAAAAACCAATACCAAAGTTCAAAGTTAAAAAATTCACCAATTTCACTATAAAGACCATAAAAAAGTTCAAAGTTAAAAAAACTCCTCAATTTCACGATAAAAACCATTACAATAGTTCCTAGTCAAAATATCAACGATTTCACTATAAAAACCATAACAAAAGTTCCAATTGAAAAAACTCACCAATTTCACTATAAAGACCAGAAAAAAGTTCAAAGTTAAAAAAACTCCCAAATTTTACTATAAAAACAATTACGAAAGTTCTTATTCAAAAATTCAACAATTTCACTATAAAAACCATAACAAAAGTTCCATTAGAAAAAACTCACCAATTTCAGTATAAAGACCGTTTAAAAGTTCAAATTTTAAAAGACTCACAAGTTTCAATATAAAGACCATAGGTAAAGTTCCAAGTGAAAAGAATAATCAATTTCACCCTAAAAACTACAAAAAATGTTGAAAGTTAAAAAAACTCCCCAATTTCACTATAAAACCATTACAAAAGTTCCTAGTAAAAAATTCAACAATTTCACTATAAAAACCATAACAAAAGTTCCATTTGAAAAAACTCACAAATTTCAATATAAAGACCATTACAAAAGTTCAAAGTTAAAAAACTCAACAATTTCAATACAAAGACCATAAGAAAAGTTCCATGTGAAAAAAATCACAAATTTCATCAAAAAACCCATTACTAAAGTTCAAAGTTAAAAAAGTAACCAGTTTCACTATAAAATCCATGACAAAAATTCCAATTAAAAAACCTTTACAATTTCACTATAAAGACCATAACAAAAGTTTAAGGTTAAAACATTTCCCAATATCACTATGTAAACCATTACCAAAGTTCCAAGTCAAAAAACTCATCAATTTCACCATAAAAACCAATACAAAAGTTCAAAGTTAAAAAATTTAACAATTTAAATATAAATGCTATAAAAAGGTCCAAAGTTAAAAATACTCCCCAATTTCACTATAAAAAACCATTACAAAAGTTCCTAGTAAAAAATTCAACAATTTCACTATAAAAACCATAACAAAAGCTCCATTTGAAAAAACTCACCAATTTCACTATAAAGACCTATACAAAATTTCAAAGTTAAAAAACTCACCAATTTCAATATAAAGACCATAAGAAAAGTCAAGTGAAAAAAATCATCAATTTAACCATAAAAACCAATACAAAAGTTGAAAGTTATAAAACTCACGAATTTCACTATAAAAACCATAAAATAACTCCAATTTAAACAAAACCCAGGAAAATCACTATAAAGACCATAACAAAAGTTCAAAGTTAAAAAATTCCCCAATATCACTATATAAACCATTACAAAATGTCCAAGTCAAAAACACTCATCAATTTCTTTTTTAAAAACCAATACCAAAGTTCAAAGTTAATAAATTCACCAATTTCACTATAAAGACCATAAAAAAGTTCAAAGTTAAAAAACTCCTCAATTTCACGATAAAAACCATTACAAGAGTTCCTAGTCAAAAGATCAACGATTTCACTATAAAAACCATAACAAAAGTTCCAATTGAAAAAACTCACCAATTTCACTATAAAGACCAGAAAAAAGTTCAAAGTTAAAAAAACTCCCAAATTTTACTATAAAAACAATTACGAAAGTTCTTATTCAAAAATTCAACAATTTCACTATAAAAACCATAACAAAAGTTCCATTTGAAATAACTCACCAATTTCAGTATAAAGACCGTTTAAAAGTTCAAATTTTAAAAAACTCACAAGTTTCAATATAAAGACCATAGGTAAAGTTCAAAGTGAAAAGAATCATCAATTTCACCCTAAAAACTACCAAAAATGTTGAAAGTTAAAAAAACTCCGCAATTTCACTATAAAACCATTACAAAAGTTCCTAGTAAAAAATTCAACAATTTCACTATAAAAACCATAACAAAAGTTCCATTTGAAAAAACTCACAAATTTCAATATAAAGACCATTACAAAAGTTCAAAGTTAAAAAACTCAACAATTTCAATACAAAGACCATAAGAAAAGTTCCATGTGAAAAAAATCACAAATTTCATCAAAAAAACCATTACTAAAGTTCAAAGTTAAAATAGTAACCAGTTTCACTATAAAATCCATAACAAAAATTCCAATTAAAAAACCTTTAGAATTTCACTATAAAGACCATAACAAAAGTTCAAGGTTAAAACATTTCCCAATATCACTATGTATACCATTACCAAAGTTCCAAGTCAAAAAACTCATCAATTTCACCATAAAAACCAATACAAAAGTTCAAGGTTAAAAAATTCTACAATTTCAATATAAATGCTATAAAAAGGTCCAAAGTTAAAAAAACTCCCCAATTTCACTATAAAAAACCATTACAAAAGTTCCTAGTAAAAAATTCAACAATTTCACTATAAAAACCATAACAAAACCTCCATTTGAAAAAACTCACCAATTTCACTATAAACACCTATACAAAATTTCAAAGTTAAAAAACTCACCAATTTCAATATAAAGACCATAAGAAAAGTTAAGGGAAAAAAATCACCAATTAACCATAAAAACCAATACAAAAGTTGAAAGTTATAAAACTCATGAATTTCACTATAAAAACCATAAAATAACTCCATTTTAAACAAAACCCAGGAAAATCACTATAAAGACCTAACAAAAGTTCAAAGTTAAAAAATTCCCCAATATCACTATATAAACCATTACAAAAGGTCCAAGTCAAAAACACTCATCAATTTCTTTTTTAAAAACCAATACCAAAGTTAAAAAATTCACCAATTTCACTATAAAGACCATAAAAAAGTTCAAAGTTAAAAAACTCCTCAATTTCACGATAAAAACCATTACAAGAGTTCCTAGTCAAAAGATCAACGATTTCACTATAAAAACCATAACAAAAGTTCCAATTGAAAAAACTCACCAATTTCACTATAAAGACCAGAAAAAAGTTCAAAGTTAAAAAAACTCCCAAATTTTACTATAAAAACAATTACGAAAGTTCTTATTCAAAAATTCAACCATTTCACTATAAAAACCATAAAAAAAGTTCCATTTGAAAAAACTCACCAATTTCAGTATAAAGACCGTTTAAAAGTTCAAAATTTAAAAAACTCACAAGTTTCAATATAAAGACCATAGGTAAAGTTCCAAGTGAAAAGAATCATCAATTTCACCCTAAAAACTACCAAAAATGTTAAAAGTTAAACAAAACTCCGCAATTTCACTATAAAACCATTACAAAAGTTCATAGTAAAAAATTCAACAATTTCACTATAAAAACCATAACAAAAGTTTCATTTGAAAAAACTTACAAATTTCAATATAAAGACCATTACAAAAGTTCAAAGTTAAAAAAGTCACCAATTTCAATACAAAGACCATAGGAAAAGTTCCATGTGAAAAAAATCACAAATTTCATCAAAAAACCCATTACTAAAGTTCAAAGTTAAAAAAGTAACCAGTTTTCATATAAAATCCATGACAAAAATTCCAATTAAAAAACCTTTACAATTTCACTATAAAGACCATAACAAAAGTTAAAGGTTAAACATTTCCCAGTATCACTATGTAAACCATTACCAAAGTTCCAAGTCAAAAAACTCATCAATTTCACCATAAAAACCAATACAAAAGTTCAAAGTAAAAAAATTCAACAATTTCAATATAAATGCTATAAAAAGGTCCAAAGTTAAAAAAACTCCCCAATTTCACTATAAAAAACCATTACAAAAGTTCCTAGTAAAAAATTCAACAATTTCACTATAAAAACCATATCAAAAGCTCCATTTGAAAAAACTCACCAATTTCACTATAAAGACCTATACAAAAGTTCAAAGTTAAAAAACTCACCAATTTCAATATAAAGACCATAAGAAAAGTCAAGTGATAAAAATCACCAATTTAACCATTAAAACCAATACAAAAGTTGAAAGTTATAAAACTCATGAATTTCACTATAAAAACCATAAAATAACTCCAATTTAAACAAAACCCAGGAAAATCACTATAAAGACCATAACAAAAGTTCAAAGTTAAAAAATTCCCCAATATCACTATATAAACCATTACAAAAGGTCCAAGTCAAAAACACTCATCAATTTCTTTTTTAAAAACCAATACCAAAGTTCAAAGTTAATAAATTCACCAATTTCACTATAAAGACCATAAAAAAGTTCAAAGTTAAAAAACTCCTCAATTTCACGATAAAAACCATTACAAGAGTTCTTAGTCAAACGATCAACGATTTCACTATAAAAACCATAACAAAAGTTCCAATTGAAAAAACTCACCAATTTCACTATAAAGACCAGAAAAAAGTTCAAAGTTAAAAAAACTCCCAAATTTTACTATAAAAACAATTACGAAAGTTCTTATTCAAAAATTCAACAATTTCACTATAAAAAACATAACAAAAGTTCCATTTGAAAAAACTCACCAATTTCAGTATAAAGACCGTTTAAAAGTTCAAATTTTAAAAAACTCACAAGTTTCAATATAAAGACCATAGGTAAAGTTCAAAGTGAAAAGAATCATCAATTTCACCCTAAAAACTACCAAAAATGTTGAAAGTTAAAAAAAACTCCGCAATTTCACTATAAAACCATTACAAAAGTTCCTAGTAAAAAATTCAACAATTTCACTATAAAAACCATAACAAAAGTTCCATTTGAAAAAACTCACAAATTTCAATATAAAGATCATTACAAAAGTTCAAAGTTAAAAAACTCAACAATTTCAATACAAAGACCATAAGAAAAGTTCCATGTGAAAAAAATCACAAATTTCATCAAAAAAAACCATTACTAAAGTTCAAAGTTAAAATAGTAACCAGTTTCACTATAAAATCCATAACAAAAATTCCAATTAAAAAACCTTTAGAATTTCACTATAAAGACCATAACAAAAGTTCAAGGTTAAAACATTTCCCAATATCACTATGTAAACCATTACCAAAGTTCCAAGTCAAAAAACTCATCAATTTCACCATAAAAACCAATACAAAAGTTCAAAGTAAAAAAATTCAACAATTTCAATTTAAATGCTATAAAAAGGTCCAAAGTTAAAAAAAACTCCCCAATTTCACTATAAAAAACCATTACAAAAGTTCCTAGTAAAAAATTCAACAATTTCACTATAAAAACCATATCAAAAGCTCCATTTGAAAAAACTCACCAATTTCACTATAAAGACCTATACAAAAGTTCAAAGTTAAAAAACTCACCAATTTCAATATAAAGACCATAAGAAAAGTCAAGTGAAAAAAATCACCAATTTAACCATAAAAACCAATACAAAAGTTGAAAGTTATAAAACTCATGAATTTCACTATAAAAACCATAAAATAACTCCAATTTAAACAAAACCCAGGAAAATCACTATAAAGACCATAACAAAAGTTCAAAGTTAAAATTCCCCAATATCACTATATAAACCATTACAAAAGGTCCAAGTCAAAAACACTCATCAATTTCTTTTTTAAAAACCAATACCAAAGTTCAAAGTTAAAAAATTCACCAATTTCACTATAAAGACCATAAAAAAGTTCAAAGTTAAAAAACTCCTCAATTTCACGATAAAAACCATTAGAAGAGTTCTTAGTCAAAAGATCAACGATTTCACTATAAAAACCATAACAAAAGTTCCGATTGAAAAAACTCACCAATTTCACTATAAAGACCAGAAAAAAGTTTCAAAGTTAAAAAAACTCCCAAATTTTACTATAAAAACAATTACGAAAGTTCTTATTCAAAAATTCAACAATTTCACTATAAAAACCATAACAAAAGTTCCATTTGAAAAAACTCACCAATTTCAGTATAAAGACCGTTTAAAAGTTCAAAATTTAAAAAACTCACAAGTTTCAATATAAAGACCATACGTAAAGTTCCAAGTGAAAAGAATCATCAATTTCACCCTAAAAACTACCATAAATGTTAAAAGTTAAAAAAAACTCCGCAATTTCACTATAAAACCATTACAAAAGTTCCTAGTAAAAAATTCAACAATTTCACTATAAAAACCATAACAAAAGTTCCATTTGAAAAAACTCACAAATTTCAATATAAAGACCATTACAAAAGTTCAAAGTTAAAAAACTCACCAATTTCAATACAAAGACCATAGGAAAAGTTCCATGTGAAAAAAATCACAAATTTCATCAAAAAAACCATTACTAAAGTTCAAAGTTAATAAAGTAACCAGTTTCACTATAAAATCCATGATAAAAATTCCAATTAAAAAACCTTTACAATTTCACTATAAAGACCATAACAAAAGTTCAAGGTTAAAACATTTCCCAATATCACTATGTAAACCATTACCAAAGTTCCAAGTCAAAAAACTCATCAATTTCACCATAAAAACCAATACAAAAGTTAAAAGTAAAAAAATTCAACAATTTCAATATAAATGCTATAAAAAGGTCCAAAGTTAAAAAAACTCCCCAATTTCACTATAAAAAACCATTACAAAAGTTCCTAGTAAAAAATTCAACAATTTCTCTATAAAAACCATATCAAAAGCTCCATTTGAAAAAAATCACCAATTTCACTATAAAGACCTATACAAAAGGTGAAAGTTAAAAAACTCACCAATTTCAATATAAAGACCATAAGAAAAGTCAAGTGAAAAAAATCACCAATTTAACCATAAAAACCAATACAAAAGTTGAAAGTTATAAAACTCACGAATTTCACTATAAAAACCATAAAATAACTCCAATTTAAACAAAACCCAGAAAAATCACTATAAAGACCATAACAAAACTTCAAAGTTAAAAAAATCCCAAATATCACTATATAAACCATTACAAAAGGTCCAAGTCAAAAACACTCATCAATTTCTTTTTTAAAAACCAATACCAAAGTTCAAAGTTAAAAAATTCACCAATTTCACTATAAAGACCATAAAAAAGTTCAAAGTTAAAAAACTCCTCAATTTCACGATAAAAACCATTACAAGAGTTCCTAGTCAAAAGATCAACGATTTCACTATATAAACCATAATAAAAGTTCCAAGTCAAAAACACTCATCAATTTCTTTTTTAAAAACCAATACCAAAGTTCAAAGTTAAAAAATTCACCAATTTCACTATAAAGACCATAAAAAAGTTCAAAGTTAAAAAACTCCTCAATTTCACGATAAAAACCATTACAAGAGTTCCTAGTCAAAAGATCAACGATTTCACTATAAAAACCATAACAAAAGTTCCAATTGAAAAAACTCACCAATTTCACTATAAAGACCATAAAAAAGTTCAAAGTTAAAAAAACTCCCAAATTTTACTATAAAAAAAATTACGAAAGTTCTTATTCAAAAATTCAACAATTTCACTATAAAAACCATAACAAAAGTTCCATTTGAAAAAACTCACGAATTTCAGTATAAAGACCGTTTAAAAGTTCAAATTTTAAAAAACTCACAAGTTTCAATATAAAGACCATAGGTAAAGTTCAAAGTGAAAAGAATCATCAATTTCACCCTAAAAACTACCAAAAATGTTGAAAGTTAAAAAAACTCCGCAATTTCACTATAAAACCATTACAAAAGTTCCTAGTAAAAAATTCAACAATTTCACTATAAAAACCATAACAAAAGTTCCATTTGATAAAACTCCCAAATTTCAATATAAAGACCATTACAAAAGTTCAAAGTTAAAAAACTCAACAATTTCAATACAAAGACCATAAGAAAAGTTCCATGTGAAAAAAATCACAAATTTCATCAAAAAAACCATTACTAAAGTTCAAAGTTAAAAAATAACCAGTTTCACTAGAAAAACCATAACAAAAATTCCAATTAAAAAAACTTTAGAATTTCACTACAAAGACCATAACAAAAGTTCAAGGTTAAAACATTTCCCAATATCACTATGTAAACCATTACCAAAGTTCCAAGTCAAAAAACTCATCAATTTCACCATAAAAACCAATACTAAAGTTCAAAGTTAAAAATTCAACAATTTCACTATAAATACTATAAAAAGGTCCAAAGTTAAGAAAAACACCCCAATTTCACTATAAAAATCTTTACAAAAGTTCCTAGTAAAAAATTCAACAATTTCACTATAAAAACCATAACAAAAGCTCCATTTGAAAAAACTCACCAATTTCACTATAAAGACCTATACAAAAGTTCAAAGTTAAAAAACTCACCAATTTCAATATAAAGACCATAAGAAAAGTCTAGTGAAAAAAACACCAATTTAACCATAAAAACCAATACAAAAGTTGAAATTTAAAAAACACACGAATTTCACTATAAAGATCATAACAAAAGTTCAAAGTTAAAAAATTCCCCAATATCACTATATAAACCATTACAAAAGGTCCAACTCAAAAAACTAATCAATTTCTCCTTAAAAACCAATACCAAAGTTCAAAGTTAAAAAATTCACCAATTTCACTAAAAATTCCATAAAAAAGTTCAAAGTTATAAAACTCCCCAATTTCACTATAAAAACCATTACAAGTGTTCCAAATCAAAAGATCAACGATTTCACTATAAAAACCATTACAAAAGTTCCATTTGAAAAAACTCACCAATTTCACTATAAAGACCATTTAAAAGTTCAAAATTTTAAAAACTCACAAATTTCAATATAAAGACCATAGTTAAAGTTCCAAGTGAAAAGAATCATTAATTTCACCCTAAAAACTACCAAAAATGTTGAAAGTTAAAAAAACTCCGCAATTTCTCTATAAAACCATTAAAAAAGTTCCTAGTAAAAAAATCAACAAATTCACTATAAAAACCATAACAAAAGTTCCATTTGAAAAACTCACAAATTTAAATATAAAGACCATTACAAAAGATCAAATTTAAAAAACTCGCTAATTTCAACATAAAGATCATAAGAAAAGTTCTGTGTGAAAAAAATCACAAATTTCAGCATAAAAACCATTTCTAAAGTTCAAAGTTAAAAAAGTAACCAGTTTCACTATAAAAACTTTAACTAAAATTCCAATTAAAAAAACTTTGGAATTTCACTATAAAGATCATAACAAAAGTTCAAGGTTAAAACATTTCCCAATATCACTATATAAACCATTACCAAAGTTCCAAGTCAAAAAACTCATCAATTTCACCATAAAAACCAAAACAAATGTTGAAAGTTAAAAAACTCACGAATTTCACTATAAAAACCATAAAATAACTCCATATTAAAAAACTTAGGAAAATCACTATAAAGACCATAACAAAAGTTCAAAGTTAAAGAATTCCCCAATATCACAATATAAACCATTACAAAAGGTCCAAGTTAACAAACTCATCAATTTGTTCTTAAAATCCAAGACCATAAAAAGTTCAAAGTTAAAAAACTCCTCAATTTCACTATAAAAATGATTACAAGAGTTCCTAGTCAAAAGATAACCGATTTCACTATAAAAACCATAACAAAAGTTCCAATTGAAAAAACTCACCAATTTCACTATAAAGACCATAAAAAACTTCAAAGTTAAAAAAACTCCCGAATTTCACTATAAAAACAATTAAGAAATTTCTTATTCAAAAATTCAACAATTTCACTATAAAAACCATATCAAAAAGTTCCATTTGAAAAAACTAACCAATTTCAGTATAAAGACCATTTAAAAGTTCAAATTTTAAAAAACTCACAAATTTCAATATAAAGACCATAGGTAAAGTTCCAACTGAAAAGAATCATCAATTTCACCCAAAAAACTACCAAAAATGTTGAAAGTTATAAAAACTCCGCAATTTCACTATAAAACCATTACAAAAGTTCCTAGTAATAAATTCAACAATTTCACTATAAAAACCATAACGAAAGCTCCATTTGAAAAAACTCACAAATTTCAATATAAAGACCATTACAAAAGTTCAAAGTTAAAAAAACTCACCAATTTCATTACAAAGACCATAAGAAAGGTTCCATGTGAAAAAAATCACAAATTTCAACATAAAAACCATTACTAAAGTTCAAAGTTAAAAAAGTAACCAGTTTCACTAGAAAAACCATAACAAAAATTCCAATTAAAAAAACTTTAGAATTTCACTATAAAGACCATAACAAAAGTTCAAGGTTAAAACATTTCCCAAAGTTAAAAAAACTCCCCAATTTCACTATAAAAAACCTTTACCAAAGTTCCTAGTAAAAAATTCAACAATTTCACTATAAAAACCATAACAAAAGCTAAATTTGAAAAAATTCACCAATTTCACTATAACGACCAATACAAAAGTTCAAAGTTAAAAAACTCACCAATTTCAAAGTTAAAAAACTCACCAAGTGAAAAAAACACAATTTAACCATAAAAACCATTACAAAAGTAGAAAGTTAAAAAACTCACGAATTTCACTATAAAAACCATAAAATAACTCCAATTTAAAAAACTCACGAATTTCACTATAAAGACCATAACAAAAGTTCAAAGTTAAAAAATTCCCCAATAAAACTATATAAACCTCTACAAAAGGTCCAAGTCAAAAAACTCATCAATTTCCCCTTAAAAACCAATACCAAAGTTCAAAGTTAAAAAATTCACCAATTTCACTAAAAATATCATAAAAAATATCAAAGTTAAAAAACTCCCCAATTTCACTATAAAAACCATAAAAAGAGTTCCTAATCAAAAGATCACCGATTTAACTATAAAAACCATAACAAAAGTTCCATTTGAAAAAACTCACCAATTTCACTATAAAGACCATTTAAAAGTTCAAAATTTAAAAAACTTACAAATTTCAATTTAAACACCATAGGTAAAGTTCCAAGTGAAAAGAATCATCAATTTCACCCTAAAAACTACCAAAAATGTTGAAAATTAAAAAAACTCTGCAATATCACTATAAAACCATTAAAAAAGTTCCTAGTAAAAAAATCAACGAATTCACTATAGAAACCATAACAAAAGTTCCATTTGAAAACACTCACAAATTTAAATATAAAGACCATTACAAAAGATCAAATTTATAAAACTCACCAATTTCAATATAAAGATCATAAGAAAAGTTCCATGTGAGAAAAATCACAAATTTCAGCATAAAAACCATTACTAAGTTCAAAGTTAACAAAGTAACCAGTTTCACTATAAAAACCATAACAAAAATTCCAATTAAAAAAACTTTGGAATTTCACTACAAAGACCATAACAAAAGTTCAAGGTTAAAACATTTCCCAATATCACTATGTAAACCATTACCAAAGTTCCAAGTCAAAAAAACTCATCAATTTCACGATAAAAACGAATACAAAAGTTCAAAGTTAAAAAAATATAACAATTTCACTATAAATACTATAAAAAGGTCCAAAGTTAAAAAAAAAACTCCCCAATTTCACAATAAAAAACCATTACAAAAGTTCCTAGTAAAAAATTCAACAATCTCACTATAAAAACCTTAACAAAAGTTCCAATAGAAAAAACTCACGAATTTAACAATAAAGACCTATACAAAAGTTCAAAGTTAAAAAACTCACCAATTTAAATATAAAGACCATAAGAAAAGTCAAGTGAAAAAATTCACCAATTTAACCATTAAAATCCAATACAAAAGTTGAAAGTTAAAAAACTCACGAATTTCAGTATAAAAACCATAAAATAACTCCAATATCACTATATAAACCATTACAAAAGGTCCAAGTCAACAAACTCATCAATTTGTTCTTAAAAACCAATACCAAAGTTCAAAGTTAAAAAATCCACCAATTTCAATATAAAGACCATAAAAAAGTTCAAAGTTAAAAAACGCCTCAATTTCACTATAAAAACCATTACAACAGTTCCTAGTTAAAAGATAACCGATTTCACTATAAAAATCATAACAAAAGTTCCAATTGAAAAAACTCACCAATTTCACTATAAAGACCCTAAAAAAGTTAAAAAAAACTCCCAAATTTCACTATAAAAACAATTACGAAAGTTCTTATTTAAAAATTTAACAATTTCACTATCAAAACCATAACAAAAGTTCCATTTGAAAAAATTCACCAATTTCAATATAAAGACCATTTAAAAGTTCAAAATTTAAAAAACTCACAAATTTCAATATTAAGACCATAGGTAAAGTTCCAAGTGAAAACAATCATCAATTTCACCCTAAAAACTATCAAAAATGTTGAAAGTTAAAAAAACTCTGCAATTTCTCTATAAAACCATTAAAAAAGTTCCTAGTAAAAAAATCAACAAATTCACTATAAAAACCATAACAAAAGTTCCATTTGAAAAAACTCACAAATTTCAATATAAAGACCATTACAAAAGTTCAAAGTTAAAAAACTCACCAATTTCAATACAAAGACCATAAGAAAGGTTCCATGTGAAAAAAATCACAAATTTCACCATAAAAACCATTACTAAAGTTCAAAGTTAAAAAAGTAACCAGATTCACTAGAAAAACCATACAAAAATTCCAATTAAAAAAACTTTAGAATTTCACTATAAAGACCATAACAAAAGTTCAAGGTTAAAACATTTCCCAATATCACTACATAAACCATTACCAAAGTTCCAAGTCAAAAAACTCATCAATTTCATCATAAAAACCAATACAAAAGTTCTTAGTTAAAAAATTCAACAATTTCATTATAAATACTATAAAAAGGTCCAAAGTTAAAAAAACTCCCCAATTTCACTATAAAAAACCTTTTCAAAAGTTCCGAGTAAAAAATTCAACAATTTCACTATAAAAACCATAACAAAAGCTCCATTTGAAAAAACTCACAAATTTCACTATAAAGACCAATACAAAAGTTCAAAGTTAAAAAACTCACGAAATCCAATATAAAGACCATAAGAAAACTCAAGTGAAAAAAATCACTAATTTAACCATAAAAACCATTACAAAAGTTGAAAGTTAAACAACTCACGAATTTCACTATAAAAATCATAAAATAACTCCAATTTAAAAAACTCACGAATTTCACTACAAAGACCATAACAAAAGTTCAAAGTTAAAAAATTCCCCAATACAAACTATATAAACCATTACAAAAGGTCCAAGTCAAAAAACTCATCAATTTCTCCTTAAAAACCAATACCAAATTTCAAAGTTAAAAAACTCACCAATTTCACTAAAAAGACCATAAAAAAGTCCAAAGTTAAAAAAACTCCCCAATTTCACTATAAAAACCATTACAAGAGTTCCTAATCAAAAGATCAACGATTTCACTATAAAAACCATAACAAATGTTCCATTTGAAAAAAAACTCACCAATTTCACTATAAAGACCATTTAAAAGTTCAACTTTTAAAAAAGACACAAATTTCAATATAAAGACAATAGGTAAAGTTCCAAGTGAAAAGAATCATCAATTTCACCCTAAAAACTACCAAAAATGTTGAAAGTTAAAAAAACTCTGCAATTTCTCTATAAAACCATTAAAAAAGTTCCTAGTAAAAAAATCAACAAATTCACTATAGAAACCATAACAAAAGTTCCATTTGAAAACACTCAGAAATTTCAATATAAAGACCATTACAAAAGATCAAATTTAAAAAACTCACCAATTTCAATATAAAGATCATAAGAACAGTTCCATGTGAAAAAAATCACAAATTTCAGCATAAAAACCATTACTAAAGTTCAAAGTTAACAAAGTAACCAGTTTCACTATAAAAACCATAACAAAAATTCCAATTAAAAAAAACTTTGGAATTTCACTCAAAGACCATAACAAAAGTTCAAGGTTAAAACATTTCCCAATATCACTATATAAACCATTACCAAAGTTCCTAGCTAAAAAAAGTCATCAATTTCACCATAAAAACCAATACAAAAGTTCAAAGTTAAAAAAATATAACAATTTCACTATAAATACTATTAAAAGGTCCAAAGTTAAAAAAAAAACTCCCCAATTTCACTATAAAAAACCATTACAAAAGTTTGTAGAAAAAATTCAACAATCTCACTATAAAAACCATAACAAAAGTTCCAATTGAAAAAACTCACGAATTTAACTATAAAGACCTATACAAAAGTTCAAAGTTTAAAAACTCACCAATTTCAATATAAACACCATAAGAAAAGTCAAGTGAAAAAAATCACCAATTTAACCATAAAAACCAATACAAAAGTTGAAAGTTAAAAAACTCACGAATTTCAATATAAAAACCATAAAATAACTCCAACTTAAAAACTCAGGAAAATCACTATAAAGACCATAACAAAAGTTCAAAGTTAAAAAATTCCCCAATATCACTATATAAACCATTACAAAAGGTCCAAGTCAACAAACTCATCAATTTGTTCTTAAAAACCAATACCAAAGTTGTAAGTTAAAAAATTCACCAATTTCACTATAAAGACCATAAAAAAGTTCAAAGTTAAAAAACTCCTCAATTTCACTATAAAAACCATTACAAGAGTTCCTAGTCAAAAGATAACCGATTTCACTATAAAAACTATAACAAAAGTTCCAATTGAAAAAACTCACCAATTTCACTATAAAGACCCTAAAAAAGTTTAAAGTTAAAAAACTCCCAAGTTTCACTATAAAAACAATTACGAAAGTTCTTATTCAAAAATTTAACAATTTCACTATAAAAAGCATAACAAAAGCTCCATTTGAAAAAACTCACCAATTTCAATATAAAGACCATTTAAAATTTCAAATTTTAAAAAACTCACAAATTTCAATATAAAGACCATAGGTAAAGTTCCAAGTGAAAAGAATCATCAATTTCACCCTAAAAACTATCAAAAATGTTGAAAGTTAAAAAAACTCCGCAATTTCACTATAAAACCATTACAAAAGTTCCTAGTAAAAAATTCAACAATTTCACTATAAAAACCATAACAAAAGTTCCATTTGAAAAAACCCACAAATTTCAATATAAAGACCATTACAAAAGTTCAAAGTTAAAAAACTCACCAATTTCAATACAAAGACCATAAGAAAGGTTCCATGTGAAAAAAATCACAAATTTCACCATAAAAACCATTACTTAAGTTCAAAGTTAAAAAAGTAACCAGTTTCACTAGAAAAACCATAATAAAATTTCCAATTAAAAAAACTTTAGAATTTCAATATAAAGACCATAACAAAAGTTCAAGGATAAAACATTTCCCAATATCACTATGTAAACCATTACCAAAGTTCCAAGTCAAAAAACTCATCAATTTCACCATAAAAACCAATACAAAAGTTCAAAGTTAAAAAATTCAACAATTTCATTATAAATACTATAAAAAGGTCCAAAGTTAAAAAAAACTCCTCAATTTCACTATAAAAAAACCTTTAAAAAAGTTCCTAGTAAAAAATTCAACAATTTCACTATAAAAACCATAACAAAAGCTCCATTTGAAAAAACTCACCAATTTCACTATAAAGACCAATACAAAAGTTCAAAGTTAAAAAACTCACCAATTTCAATATAAAGACCATAAGAAAAGTCAACTGAAAAAAATCACCAATTTAACCATAAAAACCATTACAAAAGTTGAAAGTTAAAAAACTCACGAATTTCACTATAAAAACCATAAAATAAATCCAATTTAAAAAACTCACGAATTTCACTATAAAGAGCATAACAAAAGTTCAGAGTTAAAAAATTCCCCAATACATCTATATAAACCATTACAAAAGGTCCAAGTTAAAAAAAACTCATCAATTTCTCCTTAAAAACCAGTACCAAATTTCAAAGTTAAAAAATTCACCAATTTCACTATAAAGACCATAAAAAAGTTCAAAGTTAAAAAACTCCTCATTTTCACGATAAAAACCATTACTAGAGTTCCTAGTCAAAAGATCAACAATTTCACTATAAAAACCATAACAAAAGTTCCATTTGAAAAATCTCACCAATTTCACTATAAAGACCATTTAAAAGTTCAAAATTTAAAAAACTCACAAATTTCAATATAAAGACCATAGGTAAAGTTCCAAGTGAAAAGAATAATCAATTTCACCCTAAAAACTACCAAAAATGATGAAATTTTAAAAAAAAAACTCTGCAATTTCAGTATAAAACCATTAAAAAAGATCCTAGTAAAAAAATCAACAAATTCACTATAGAAACCATAACAAAAGTTCCATTTGAAAACACTCACAAATTTCAATATAAAGACCATTACAAAAGTTCAAAGTTAAAAAACTCACCAATTTCAATACAAAGACCATAAGAAAATTCCATGTGAAAAAAATCACAAATTTCAGCATAAAAAACATTACTAAAGTTCAAAGTTAACAAAGTAACCAGTTTCACTATAAAAACCATAACGAAAATTCCAAATAAAAAAAACTTTGGAATTTCACTACAAGGACCATAACAAAAGTTCAAGGTTAAAACATTTCCCAATATCACTACATAAACCATTACCAAAGTTCCAAGTCAAAAAAACTCATCAATTTCACCATAAAAACCAATACAAAAGTTCAAAGTTAAAAAAATATAACAATTTCACTATAAATACTATAAAAACGTCCAAAGTTAAAAAAAAAACTCCCCAATTTCACTATAAAAAACCATTACAAAAGTTCCTAGAAAAAAATTCAACAATCTCACTATAAAAATCATAACAAAAGCTCCATTTGAAAAAACTCACCAATTTCACTATAAAGACCATTACAAAAGTTCAAAGTTAAAAAACTCACCAATTTCAATTTAAAGACCATAAGAAAAGTCAAGTGAAAAAAATCACCAATTTAACAATAAAAACCATTACAAAAGTTGAAAGTTAAAAAAACTCACGAATTTCACTATAAAAACCATAAAATAACTCCAATTTAAAAACTCAGGAATTTCACTATAAAGACCATAACAAAAGTTCAAAGTTAAAAAATCCCCCAATATCACTATATAAACCATTACAAAAGGTCCAAGTCAAAAAACTCATCAATTTCTCCTTAAAAACCAATACCAAAGTTCAAAGTTAAAAAATTCACCAATTTCACTATAAAGACCATAACAAGTTTAAAGTTAAAAAACTCCCCAATTTCACTATAAAAACCATTACAATAGTTCCTAATCAAAAGATCAACGATTTCACGATAAAAACCATAACAAAAGTTCCATTGGAAAAAACTCACCAATTTCAGTATAAAGACCATTTAAAAGTTCAAATTTTAAAAAACTCACAAGTTTCAATATAAAGACCATAGGTAAAGTTCCATGTGAAAAAAATCATCAATTTCACCCTAAAAACTACCAAAAATGTTGAAAGTTAAAAAAACCCCGCAATTTCACTATAAAACCATTACAAAAGTTCCTAGTAAAAAAATTCAACAATTTCACTATAAAAACCATAACAAAAGTTCCATTTGAAAAAACTCACAAATTTCAATATAAAGACCATTACAAAAGTTCAAAGTTAAAAAACTCACCAATTTCAATACAAAGACCATAAGAAAAGTTCCATGTGAAAAAAATCACAAATTTCACAATAAAAACCTTTACTAAAGTTCAAAGTTAAAAAAGTAACCAGTTTCACTTTAAAAACCATAACAAAAATTCCAATTAAAAAAACTTTGGAATTTCAATATAAAGACCATAACAAAAGTTAAAGGTTAAAACATTTCCCAATATCACTATATAAACCATTACCAAAGTTCTTATTCAAAAAATTTAACAATTTCACTATAAAAACCATAACAAAAGTTCCATTAGAAAAAACTCACCAATTTCAATATAAAGACCATTTAAAAGTTCAACTTTTAAAAAAGACACAAATTTCAATATAAAGACCATAGGTAAAGTTCCAAGTGAAAAGAATCATCAATTTCACCCTAAAACTACCAAAAATGTTGAAAGTTAAAAAAACTCCACAATTTCACTATAAAACCATTACAAAAGTTCCTAGTAAAAAATTAAACAATTTCACTATAAAAATCATAACAAAAGTTCCATTTGAAAAACTCACAAATTTCAATATAAAGACCATTACAAAAGTTCAACGTTAAAAAACTCACCAATTTCAATACAATGACCATAAGAAAAGTTCCATGTGATAAAAATCACAAATTTCACCATAAAAACCTTTACTAAAGTTCAAAGTTAAAAAAGTAATCAGTTTCACTTTAAAAACCATTACAGAAATTCCAATTAAAAAAACTTTAGAATTTCAATATAAAGACCATAACAAAAGTTCAAGGTTAAAACATTTCCCAATATCACTATGTAAACCATTACCAAAGTTCCAAGTCAAAAAATTCATCAATTTCACCGTAAAAACCAATACAAAAGTTCAAAGTTAAAAAATTCAACAATTAATTATAAATACTATAAAAAGGTCCAAAGTTAAAAAAAAAACTCCCCAATTTCACAATAATAAACCATTACAAAACTTCCTAGTAAAAAATTCAACAATTTCACTATAAAAATCATAACAAAAGCTCCATTTGAAAAAACCCACCAATTTCTCTATAAAGACCATTACAAAAGTTCAAAGTTAAAAAACTCACCAATTTCAATATAAAGACCATAAGAAAATTCAGGTGAAAAAAATCACTAATTTAACCATAAAAACCATTACAAAAGTTGAAAGTTAAAAAAACTCACGAATTTCACTATAAAAACCATAAAATAACTCCAATTTAAAAACTCAGGAATTTCACTATAAAGACCATAACAAAAGTTCAAAGTTAAAAAATTCTCCAATATCACTATATAAACCATTACAAAAGGTCCAAGTCAAAAAACTCATCAATTTCTCCTTAAAAACCAATACCAAAGTTCAAAGTTAAAAAATTCACCAATTTCACTATAAAGACCATAAAAAGTTTAAAGTTAAAAAACTCCCCAATTTCACTATAAAAACCATTACAAGAGTTCCTAATCAAAAGATCAACGATTTCACGATAAAAACCATAACAAAAGTTCCATTGGAAAAAACTCACCAATTTCAGTATAAAGACCATTTAAAAGTTTAAATTTTAAAAAACTCACAAGTTTCAATTTAAAGACCATAGGTAAAGTTCCATGTGAAAAAAAATCATCAATTTCACCCTAAAAACTACCAAAAATGTTGAAAGTTAAAAAAACTCCGCAATTTCACTATAAAACTATTACAAAAGTTCCTAGTAAAAAATTCAACAATTTCACTATAAAAACCATAACAAAAGTTCCATTTGAAAAAACTCACAAATTTCAATATAAAGACCATTACAAAAGTTCAAAGTTAAAAAACTCACCAATTTCAATACAAAGACCATAAGAAAAGTTCCATGTGAAAAAAATCACAAATTTCACCATAAAAACCTTTACTAAAGTTCAAAGTTAAAAAAGTAACCAGTTTCACTTTATAAACCATAACAAAAATTCCAATTAAAAAAACTTTGGAATTTCAATATAAAGACCATAACAAAAGTTAAAGGTTAAAACATTTCCCAATATCACTATATAAACCATTACCAAAGTTCTTATTCAAAAATTTAACAATTTCACTATAAAAACCATAACAAAAGTTCCATTTGAAAAAACTCACCAATTTCAATATAAAGACCATTTAAAAGTTCAACTTTTAAAAATGACACAAATTTCAATATAAAGACCATAGGTAAAGTTCCAAGTGAAAAGAATCATGAATTTCACCCTAAAAACTACCAAAAATGTTGAAAGTTAAAAAAACTCCACAATTTCACTATAAAACCATTACAAAAGTTCCTAGTAAAAAATTAAACAATTTCACTATAAAAATCATAACAAAAGTTCCATTTGAAAAAACACAAAAATTCCATTATAAAGACCATTACAAAAGTTCAAAGTTAAAAAACACACCAATTTCAATACAAAGACCATAAGAAAAGTTCCATGTGAAAAAAATCACAAATTTCACCATAAAAACCTTTACTAAAGTTCAAAGTTAAAAAAGTAATCAGTTTCACTTTAAAAACCATTACAGAAATTCTAATTAAAAAAACTTTAGAATTTCAATATAAAGACCATAACAAAAGTTCAAGGTTAAAACATTTCCCAATATCACTATGTAAACCATTACCAAAGTTCCAAGTCAAAAAACTCATCAATTTCACCATAAAAACCAATACAAAAATTCAAAGTTAAAAAATTCAACAATTTCATTATAAATACTATAAAAAGGTCCAAAGTTAAAAAAAAAACTCCCCAATTTCACAATAAAAAACCATTACAAAACTTCCTAGTAAAAAATTCAACAATTTCACTATAAAAATCATAACAAAAGCTCCATTTGAAAAAACTCACCAATTTCACTATAAAGACCATTACAAAAGTTCAAAGTTAAAAAACTCACCAATTTCAATATAAAGACCATAAGAAAAGTCAAGTGAAAAAAATCACCAATTTAACCATAAAAACCATTACAAAAGTTGAAAGTTAAAAAAACTCACGAATTTTACTATAAAAACCATAAAATAACTCCAATTTAAAAACTCAGGAATTTCACTATAAAGACCATAACAAAAGTTCAAAGTTAAAAAATTCCCCAATATCACTATATAAACCATTACAAAAGGTCCAAGTCAAAAAACTCATCAATTTCTCCTTAAAAACCAATACCAAAGTTCAAAGTTAAAAAATTCATCAATTTCACTATAAAGACCATAAAAAGTTTAAAGTTAAAAAACTCCCCAATTTCACTATAAAAACCATTACAAGAGTTCCTAGTCAAAAGATCAACGATTTCACTATAAAAACCATAACAAAAGTTCCATTTGAAAAAACTCACAAATTTCAATATAAAGACCATTACAAAAGTTCAAAGTTAAAAACCTCACCAATTTCAATACAAAGACCATAAGAAAAGATCCATGTGAACAAAATCACAAATTTCACCCTAAAAACTACCAAAAATGTTGAAAGTTAAAAAAACTCCGCAATTTCACTACAAAACCATTACAAAAGTTCCTAGTAAAAAATTCAACAATTTCACTATAAAAACCATAACAAAAGTTCCATTTGAAAAAACTCACAAATTTCAATATAAAGACCATTACAAAAGTTCAAAGTTAAAAAACTCACCAATTTCAATACAAAGACCATAAGAAAATATCCATGTGAAAAAAATCACAAATTTCACCAAAAAAACCATTACTAAAGTTCAAAGTTAAAAAAGTAACCAGTTTCACTATAAAATACATAACAAAAGTTCCAATTAAAAAAACCAATACAAAAGTTCAAAGTTAAAAAATTCAACAATTTCAATATAGATTCTATAAAAAGGTCCAAAGTTAAAAAAAACTCCCCAATTTCACTATAAAAAACCATTACAAAAGTTCCTAGTAAAAAATTCAACAATTTCACCATAAAAACCATAACTAAAGCTCCGTTTGAAAAAACTCACCAATTTAACTATAAAGACCTATACAAAAGTTCAAAGTTAGAAAACTCACCAATTTCAATATAAAGACCATAAGAAAAGTCAAGTGAAAAAAATCACCTATTTAACCATAAAAACTAATACAAAAGTTGAAAGTTATAAAACTCACGAATTTCACTATAAAAATCATAAAATAACTTCAATTTAAAAAAAAACCCAGGAAAATCACTATAAAGACCATAACAAAAGTTCAAAGTTAAAAAATTCCCCAATATCACTATATAAACCATTACAAAAGGTCCATGTCAAAAAACTCATCAATTTCTCCTTAAAAACCAATACCAAAGTTCAAAGTTAAAAAATTCACCAATTTCACTATAAAGACCATAAAAAAGTTCAATGTTAAAAAACTCCTCGATTTCACGATAAAAACCATTACAAGAGTTCCAAGTCAAAAGATCAACGATTTCACTATAAAAACCATAACAAAATTTCCAATTGAAAAAATTCACCAATTTCACTATAAAGACCACAAAAAAGTTCAAAGTTAAAAAAACTCTCAAATTTCACTATAAAAACAATTACGAAAGTTCTTATTCAAAAATTCAACAATTTCACTATAAAAACCATAACAAAATTTCCATTTGAAAAAACTCACCAATTTCAGTATAAAGAACATTTAAAAGTTCAAAGTTAAAAAAACTCACCAATTTCAATACAAAGACCATAAGAATAGATCCATGTGAAAAAAAATCACAAATTTCACCCTAAAAACTACCAAAAATGTTGAAAGTTAAAAAAAACTCCGCAATTTCACTACAAAACCATTACAAAAGTTCCTAGTAAAAAATTCATCAATTTCACTATAAAAACCATAAAAGTTCCATTTGAAAAAACTCACAAATTTCAATATTAAGACCATTACAAAAGTTCAAAGTTAAAAAACTCATCAATTTCAATACAAAGACCATAAGAAAATATCCATGTGAAAAAAATCACAAATTTCACAAAAAAAACCATTACTAAAGTTCAAAGTTAAAAAAGTAACCAGTTTCAGTGTAAAATACATAACAAAAATTCCAATTAAAAAAACCAATACAAAAGTTCAAAGTTAAAAAATTCAAACAATTTCAATTAGATTCTATAAAAAGGTCCAAATTTAAAAAAACTCCCCAATTTCATTATAAAAAACCATTACAAAAGTTCCTAGTAAAAAATTCAACAGTTTCACCATAAAAACCATAACTAAAGCTCCATTTGAAAAAACTCACCAATTTCACTATAAAGACCTATACAAAAGTTCAAAGTTAAAAAACTCACCAATTTCAATATAAAGACCATAAGAAAAGTCACGTGAAAAAAATCACCAATTTAACCATAAAAACCAATACAAAAGTTGAAAGTTATAAAACTCACGAATTTCACTATAAAAACCATAAAATAACTCCAATTTAAAAAAAACCCAGAAAAATCACTATAAAGACGATAACAAAAGTTCAAAGTTAAAAAATTCCCCAATTTCAGTATATAAACCATTACAAAAGGTCCAAGTCAAAAAACTCATCAATTTCTCCTTAAAAACCAATACCAAAGTTCAAAGTTAAAAAACTCCTCAATTTCACGATAAATGAGACAGCCTATGTCCCATTAGTGGAATTCTAATGAAACCTTATAAAAATACAGAAAAATTTGAAATTTTTAAAGGACAATACTTAATTATTTAAAAACATACTGTTTCACATACATATGCTTCAAATATATTTTACAGAGTTTGACACCGTTAAGACTAGCGGCCTTGCCACATAGATAAAACATAAAATAAAAGTACAGAAAGGAAACCAAAAAGAAAGCATACCAAAAGGGACCTCCTAAGTCCAACAAGACTGACACTTATACTGACTGTAGTAGTAGGGATGTGATTAGCGTTTGACAAAACACTAACAGCTCCCAATCTAGATGTTATAGTAACACATCTCCACGTCACTTCATATCCTTTCCTTCTGAGTTGTCGGGAAGTACGCAAGATTCGAGCTCATCGTCTGATCGTCATAAAATAATCCAAAATGCAAAACAAAAATGACACAGGGCTAAGATTCATGTACAAGTTTAAAAGTGGGAATGAATGTGTAAAATAATAATATATATGGAAACCATATTTATACAAACAAGCGTATCTTATACCCACAATTACATATACTTTATTTATTCTAATGCATCCCTGAACTATATGCTGACTCAGGCCACTAAACGCTGTCAATGATATCTATCCCATTTACCAAGATCAGATATCACTAGACCACATGCCACCAACGTACTCCCAATTACCAAGAGCTACGCCACCTAACTTCACATGGAGCCTAGGTGTTATAAGTCGATCGTCCCTGAGAATTCAGGCCAAGAACCTTGTCTTGCCTAGCATGCATAGATAATAATCCCCGTCGGGATTGCAGGCGACTGATCAACCTCGTGCGTCCCATACCGCACGGCGGTGGACTTACACATTCCTTAATGCAAGTCTATATGATCACTCACTCATCTTGTGGCAACTCTTAGCCATAAGTATTAAGTTAATAATGGGGAATTATCGTATCAACTTTTCAAGTTATACTTATTATCTAGATACTTAGGTTGAGTACCAAATCCATCCAATGTCTTGCCATATTTGATCTTTGTCCTTACATAATAAGTTCAGTTTGTATAATGGGTAATTGTATGGTTAACTTCCCAGGTAAGAGAGGTGGACTGTAAACGGCATAGTCGACCAAGTCTTTCCTTAGCCAGAACCCAACCAAATATAACTACTCATTGTATCCAACTTTCCTTATGTTAATGGGGATCAATTACTTAATATCTAGCAATGTTTTTCTCTCATTAACCGATTATTTCCTTAATCTATCAATCACAATCATTCAAGTATAAATAAAATAAACAATTATAAAATTAACCGAATAATGCAAGCACAATACAATACCAAATTGTCAAAGATTATTCCTATGATAATTAATTAAGGCCGGCGTAACCTCGCCTAGTGATTTGTGAAAATCATTATTTGAGAATAGGCTCTCCTTAATTATTTATCGCTAGTAGGGCTTAGGTCACCACTACACACATATATATTAAGTTATTTTACGCTAACCGTCCCAATCGTATACGAAATCTTGCCCCCACCTTTTGTTGAGTGTTGTTGAAAGTCCACAAGTGTTGTCTTCGATCTTTGCCAAGAACCTAATTTACGATAACCGTTGGATTGTACGAAATTTATGAAATAATTAGAATATAATTTATGGTTAATTGAACATAATCCCGTTATAACTTGAAATATTTATTTATTTAAATATATCATAATAACCTCCAAAATAATTATTAAATTCAAATATAAATTATATTATACCTCCTTTTGAATTTGTTTGTTTTAGAAAATTGTCAAGAGTATATTTCTAATAACATTTAAATTATAATAAAATTTGGGCATTATAACGACTTAAAATGGTAAAATTTATTTTGGACTTTATAAGTTCAATATATCGACGTCTGAACGGAATTTGCATAGAAAATTTAAAATAACCTTTATATAAATAACATAATTAAAATAATATAATTAAAATAAAATGGACATTATAACGGCTTACCGATTACTTATGAAAATGATTTGGGCAGAACTTTGACGTATAAAACTCCCTTGAAACTTTAGAAGAACTTTTACCACAAAATACTCTAAAGGTTACGAACCGATATCGTGGGAACTTCGATAACTAAAACTAATATTGCTATATGAAGAAATTAGAGAAGGAAAGAAGTAAAGAAGTAAGAAAGATGATTTGTGAATGAATGAATGAAAATGGGGTGGAAGAGACCCCTATTTATACTAGTTGTAAAATATTAAAATAACATAATTTATCATCTTTTGCCCATACCTTCCAACTTTTCAACTCTTGCTAGTAAATATGTCTCTATCAAATATTTACTAATCTTTCATCAATAGTGCTTTAGGTGTTCTAGTATGACTTTGTGAAAATAATTTATGACAAAGGTATGGGAGCTTGATTTCATGACATAATATTATGTAGGATATTAATAGAAAATGAGATATATATTTCTTTTATAAAAAGTAAAATGTTAATAATATTAATAATAATAAAAATAGTAAAAAGGATAGTTATTTGATATTTTTATTGTCTTAAGATTATTTTATTTATTAATTGGTTTATAGAGTAAAATGATAATATTCAAATAAAATAAAATCAATTAATAATAACAAAACAAGAACAACAATAATGATAATAATAATATGAATAATTAATTAACTTAAAGTTAAGGGTTTTAAGTACCAATTTAAATTTCAAAGTTTAGTTTATAAAATGAAACGATGATATTCAAATTGAAGAATAAAAGTAATAAATATAAAAAGTAATTAATTAATAAATTAATTATTATAAGTGTTAGTTTCAACATTTAATTTTTAATAACTAGCATTGTTAAAATCTCAAATCTAACTAGATATATTATTTAGTGTATGGAAAAATTAGGATGTTACATTACCACCCCCCTTAAAAGAAATTTCGTCCTCGAAATTTAGCGTACCTAAAACATATGTGGATACTTCTGACGCATGTCTTCTTCTCTTTCCCAAGTAGAATCACCAGTTACATCATCCCACACGACTCTAACCAATGGTATTTGCTTTCCACGAAGTTCTTTAATACGATGATCTAAGATCTTGACAGGTATAGCCTCATATTCCAAATTATCTCTAAGTTCCACAGTTTCAGGCTCAATGACATGTGAAGGGTCCGGATAATACTTCCTCAGTTGTGATACATGAAATACATCATGAAGATTAGACAAGTTTGGCGGCAAAGCAATGTGATACGCTACAGGTCCAATCCGCCGTAGAATTTGAAAAGGCCCGATAAACCTTGGTGTTAACTTCCTAGTTTTGATTGCTCGTGCAATTCCCGCCCTAGGAGTTACCCTAATGAACACGTGATCTCCTGCCTCGAACTCCAAAGGTCTTCTCCTCTTATCATTATAACTCTTTTGACGGTCCTGTGCTGCCTTCATTTTTTCTCTAATAAGTTTAACCTGATCTGTCGTTTGTTGCACGAATTCTGAACCCAATATTTTATTTTCTCCAACCTCATACCAACATAAAGGTGTACGACACTTTCTTCCGTATAATGCTTCATATGGAGCCATGCCGATACTTGAGTGAAAACTATTGTTGTAAGTAAACTCAATCAATGGTAAGAACTCGTCCCAACTTCCTTTGTGTTCAAGAGCACAAGCTCTCAACAAATCCTCTAACGATTGAATCGTCCTCTCAGACTGGCCATCCGTTTGGGGATGATAAGCTGAACTTAACCTCAGTTTTGTTCCTAACTCTAAATGCAACTGATGCCAAAAATTTGATGTGAATCTGGGATCTCTATCATTGACTATACTTGAAGGTATTCCATGCAATCTAACAATCTCCTTTACATATACCTGAGCTAGTCTCTCTAATTTAAACGTCTGGTTGATGGGAATGAAATGTGCACTCTTTGTCAACCTATCAATGATCACCCAAATTGCATCATGTTGTTTCTGAGTCTTAGGCAAAGCGGTTACAAAATCCATGGCTATTCCGTCCCACTTCCACTCTGGAATATCTAAAGGTTGTAGCAATCCGGCTGGCTTCTGATGTTCAATCTTTGCCTTCTGACATACCAAGCAACTTTGAACATATTCTGCTATATGTCTCTTCATTCCAACCCACCAAAACATTTTCTTCAAGTCTTGATACATCTTTGTGGCTCCTGGATGAAAACTCAACTTACTTTTGTGGCCCTCTTCCAAAATCAACTTTTGAATATCCTGATTTTGAGGTACACACAACCTTTCTTTAAACCTTAGGATTCCATCACTCCTTATGTTAAACTCTCCATTTTGACCATTTCTTATATTTTCCTTTATGCTCACTAGACGGTCATCAAGTTGTTGTTCATCTTTGATCCATTTCAGAAATTCATTAGACACGACAATAGCGCCTATGAATATACTTCCTTCATTGTGATGTACTCCTAAGTTTAAATCCACGAATTTGTCAATCAACTCTTCTTCCTTCAACATCATTGCAGATACATGAAGTTTCTTTCGACTCAAAGCGTCTGCTACAACATTGGCCTTTCCGGGATGATATTGCAACTCAAAATCATAGTCCTTCAAGAATTCCATCCAGCGCCTTTGTCTCATGTTTAAATCTTTCTGATCAAATAAATGCTTCAGGCTTTTGTGATCACTTAACACAGTGAACTTTGATCCATAAAGATAATGCCTCCAAATCTTTAAGGCAAACACAATTGCCGCTAACTCTAGGTCGTGAGTTGGGTAGTTCCTCTCATGCACCTTCAATTGTCTTGATGCATAAGCTATCACTTTCCTTTCTTGCATCAACACACACCCAAGACCTTGATATGACGCATCACAATACACATCAAAATTTCCTAATGGGTCTGGTAAGATGAGTATTGGTGATGAAGTCAATCTTTCCTTTAGCTTCTGAAAACTTTCTTCACACTCTTTAGTCCATTCAAAGTTTTTACCTTTCCTCGTTAACTGAGTCATGGGCAAAGCGATCTTTGAAAATCCTTCAATGAACCTCCGATAATATCCAGCTAGTCCAAGAAAACTTCGAATCTCGCCAACATTCTTTGGACTCTCCCACTTTGTTATTGCTTCGACTTTACTTGGGTCTACTGCAATACCTTCTTTACTAATTACATGACCAAGAAATTGTACCTCCTTCAACCAAAATTCACATTTCGAGAATTTCGCGTACAATTGAAGGTCCTTTAATATCTGTAGCACAATTCTCAAATGTTCTCTGTGCTCTACCTCATTCTTGGAATAAATCAGAATGTCATCAATGAAAACTACAACAAATTGATCTAAGTATGACCTAAAGATCCTATTCATGTAATCCATGAATACTGCTGGAGCATTAGTCAAACCAAATGGCATAACTAAGTACTCATAGTGTCCATAACGGGATCTAAAAGCTGTTTTTGGAATATCATCTTCCTTCACCCTGATCTGATGATATCCAGACTTCAAGTCAATCTTTGAGAATACTGATGCTCCTTTTAACTGATCCATCAAGTCGTCGATTCTAGGCAAAGGATACTTGTTTTTCACAGTGGCTTTATTGAGTTGTCTGTAATCCACACAAAGTCTAGAAGAACCATCCTTCTTCTTCACAAACAAGATTGGAGCTCCCCATGGCGATACACTTGGTCTAATAAATTCTTTCTCTAACATCTCGTCTAATTGTTTCTTTAACTCCGCAAGCTCTGAGGGTGACATTCGATAAGGAGATATAGAAATTGGTCCAGTTCCTGGAACCAAGTCTATAGAAAATTCCACTTCCCTAACCGGTGGTAAACCTGGAACTTCTTCTGGAAAGACTTCCGGGAATTCACAGACTACGGGAAAATTTTCCACACTAGGGGTTTCTCCTACTGACATGGAGAATAGCATCATAAAACTTTGAGTGAGGGTTTCAGCTTTGCTGATTTCTCCACTATCTTCTCCAAATGTAAAAATTTTCTCCTTGCATCTCAAGTTGACATCGTTGGCTGATAACCAATCCATTCCTAAGATGACATCTAGGTCTTGTAGCGGGAGTACCACAAGATCTACTAAGAATCTTCTATTTTCTAAGATTATTGGACAGTCTACACAGACTGAATAAGTTACCATTCTTTCTCCCGAGGGAGTTGTGATAGTCAACTTATAATCGTGATCAACAATTTCGAATCCCAAAAATTCAGCACAAGAGGTAGATATAAAAGAATGTGTAGCTCCTGAATCGAATAAAACTGATACCAACTTATCTCCAATTAAACACATACCTTGAATTAACCCAGCTGACTTTGAGATCTCAGCTCCTCTAATTGTAAATACTCTTCCTGTGGTTGGCTTATTTTGATTCTGAGGTCTCTGACCAACACTTGGGCCTCCATTTCTTGCTCTCCCTATGTTGTTATTGTTTATTAGGCCGCTCCTCTGGCCTGTTGGTTGACTTTGTCCTTGGGGACAATCTTTGAGAAAGTGGCCTTTCTGACCACAGCGAAAACAAGTTCCAATATTTCTATTTGGACAATCTTTGTTAAGATGTGCCCCTCCACAGCTGTAACACTTGAACATTAACCTTCTAGAATCCTGGTTATGATAAGGTGTAGGCCTTTGATATGGCCTACCCCCTCGTTGGATTCTTCCTCCGTGGCCTCGGTTAAAGTGGCCCTTGTGATTGTTGTTTTGGGTTGATCCTCCTGATCCATATTGATTCTTCCTATTGTCAATCCCTTCCAACTCCAGACACCTTTCTACTAGCTCACCAAAGCGCATAATATGCAGAGGTAAAACTGCCCTCTGGATATCATATTTCAATCCATCTTGATACTTTTCACACATCCATTCTTCCCTTGGATGCAAGCGGTAAAACTCAGAATACTTTAGCAAGGATTCAAACTTCCTAGTATATTCTCCCACCGTCATCACACCTTGACGTAGATTCTGAAATTCTCTCTCCTTCTCTTTCCTACATAACTTTGGAAAATACTTCCCCAAAAATTCTTCTTTGAACAAGGTCCAATTGATTTCTCTTCCTTCCTCTTCCAATAATCTATACTTTCCTCTCCACCAAGCTTCAGCATCGCCTGTCAGCATGAATGTTGCATAACCAACCCTTCTATTCTCTCTACAGTGAGTGAAAGAAAATATCTTCTCCATTTCTTGCAACCATTTCTCAGCACCCTCCGGATTAAAGTCACCACCAAACTGTGGTGGTTTTCCTTTCAGAAACGAGTTCAATCCTGTATCCTCATGCACCATTTCCCTTTGTTGTTGCTGAAAGAGTTGATGATCTCGAGTGATTTGCAGGATTTGAGCATTTTGTTGTGTTTGAACTAACACAGCTGCAGCAAGTTCACGAACATCTCGAGTGTCAGCTTGAGAGTTCGTTCCAGTTTGGGAATGATCTTCTCGTCCAATGGGAATGGTAGGTGCTCCTTCAGGAGTAACTTCATCACTCGCATTCCTACGTATACCTCTAGTAGTGCCTCTAGCAGCACTCCTACCACGCCTCGCACCTCTGACGTTCTGAACCATAACTTCCTGAAAAGGAATAGTTATTAGGTTCAATCATTCACAAGACATAAAGAACATAACAATTATGTATATTTATATCCCAATGAATGATTCATCGATAAGGATTTTTATCAAGTCTCCCACAGGCAAGGGATAATTGTGTCTAAAATGTTGAATTAATATCTTAAATATAACTAGAATTCAGGAAAACATAATCAACATTTAATGTATAAACAAAAATGTATCAATTTATTTAATAACAACGATTACAAAAATCGTGACCATGTCTCATTCAAAAACCTCTACTTGTAAACCAAGCTAAGACTAATAGTGGTAAAACTATAATTATCATTATTGCTACGAAATCTTTACCTAATTCTTCATGCTTGATGATACCAATAACAAACAAAATAATGACAAGAAGAGTGATGAATAAAAGAAAGGATTTAGCCATTTGAAAGGTATAGATAAATATTTAGGAATTGATATGAAAATAATGGATGGGTGTGAAGTATTTATAAAGTGAATTTTGTGAAGTGTCCGTTACGTTACCGTTGGGTTTGTGACCGTTGGGGAGGAAAAATAAAGTGTGCTAAATAAGTTTCCTAGACCATTATACTAGAAGGCTCTCAAGATGAAGACTCAATGCACAGAAGAAAAGTTATCATCCAGTTTGGAATCCAACTTGATACAGTCAGTATAATTCTAGACACTTACGGTCCGAGCTGAATCGACCAGCTCTGATACCATTAAATGAGACAGCCTATGTCCCATTAGTGGAATTCTAATGAAACCTTATAAAAATACAGAAAAATTTGAAATTTTTAAAGGACAATACTTAATTATTTAAAAACATACTGTTTCACATACATATGCTTCAAATATATTTTACAGAGTTTGACACCGTTAAGACTAGCGGCCTTGCCACATAGATAAAACATAAAATAAAAGTACAGAAAGGAAACCAAAAAGAAAGCATACCAAAAGGGACCTCCTAAGTCCAACAAGACTGACACTTATACTGACTGTAGTAGTAGGGATGTGATTAGCGTTTGACAAAACACTAACAGCTCCCAATCTAGATGTTATAGTAACACATCTCCACGTCACTTCATATCCTTTCCTTCTGAGTTGTCGGGAAGTACGCAAGATTCGAGCTCATCGTCTGATCGTCATAAAATAATCCAAAATGCAAAACAAAAATGACACAGGGCTAAGATTCATGTACAAGTTTAAAAGTGGGAATGAATGTGTAAAATAATAATATATATGGAAACCATATTTATACAAACAAGCGTATCTTATACCCACAATTACATATACTTTATTTATTCTAATGCATCCCTGAACTATATGCTGACTCAGGCCACTAAACGCTGTCAATGATATCTATCCCATTTACCAAGATCAGATATCACTAGACCACATGCCACCAACGTACTCCCAATTACCAAGAGCTACGCCACCTAACTTCACATGGAGCCTAGGTGTTATAAGTCGATCGTCCCTGAGAATTCAGGCCAAGAACCTTGTCTTGCCTAGCATGCATAGATAATAATCCCCGTCGGGATTGCAGGCGACTGATCAACCTCGTGCGTCCCATACCGCACGGCGGTGGACTTACACATTCCTTAATGCAAGTCTATATGATCACTCACTCATCTTGTGGCAACTCTTAGCCATAAGTATTAAGTTAATAATGGGGAATTATCGTATCAACTTTTCAAGTTATACTTATTATCTAGATACTTAGGTTGAGTACCAAATCCATCCAATGTCTTGCCATATTTGATCTTTGTCCTTACATAATAAGTTCAGTTTGTATAATGGGTAATTGTATGGTTAACTTCCCAGGTAAGAGAGGTGGACTGTAAACGGCATAGTCGACCAAGTCTTTCCTTAGCCAGAACCCAACCAAATATAACTACTCATTGTATCCAACTTTCCTTATGTTAATGGGGATCAATTACTTAATATCTAGCAATGTTTTTCTCTCATTAACCGATTATTTCCTTAATCTATCAATCACAATCATTCAAGTATAAATAAAATAAACAATTATAAAATTAACCGAATAATGCAAGCACAATACAATACCAAATTGTCAAAGATTATTCCTATGATAATTAATTAAGGCCGGCGTAACCTCGCCTAGTGATTTGTGAAAATCATTATTTGAGAATAGGCTCTCCTTAATTATTTATCGCTAGTAGGGCTTAGGTCACCACTACACACATATATATTAAGTTATTTTACGCTAACCGTCCCAATCGTATACGAAATCTTGCCCCCACCTTTTGTTGAGTGTTGTTGAAAGTCCACAAGTGTTGTCTTCGATCTTTGCCAAGAACCTAATTTACGATAACCGTTGGATTGTACGAAATTTATGAAATAATTAGAATATAATTTATGGTTAATTGAACATAATCCCGTTATAACTTGAAATATTTATTTATTTAAATATATCATAATAACCTCCAAAATAATTATTAAATTCAAATATAAATTATATTATACCTCCTTTTGAATTTGTTTGTTTTAGAAAATTGTCAAGAGTATATTTCTAATAACATTTAAATTATAATAAAATTTGGGCATTATAACGACTTAAAATGGTAAAATTTATTTTGGACTTTATAAGTTCAATATATCGACGTCTGAACGGAATTTGCATAGAAAATTTAAAATAACCTTTATATAAATAACATAATTAAAATAATATAATTAAAATAAAATGGACATTATAACGGCTTACCGATTACTTATGAAAATGATTTGGGCAGAACTTTGACGTATAAAACTCCCTTGAAACTTTAGAAGAACTTTTACCACAAAATACTCTAAAGGTTACGAACCGATATCGTGGGAACTTCGATAACTAAAACTAATATTGCTATATGAAGAAATTAGAGAAGGAAAGAAGTAAAGAAGTAAGAAAGATGATTTGTGAATGAATGAATGAAAATGGGGTGGAAGAGACCCCTATTTATACTAGTTGTAAAATATTAAAATAACATAATTTATCATCTTTTGCCCATACCTTCCAACTTTTCAACTCTTGCTAGTAAATATGTCTCTATCAAATATTTACTAATCTTTCATCAATAGTGCTTTAGGTGTTCTAGTATGACTTTGTGAAAATAATTTATGACAAAGGTATGGGAGCTTGATTTCATGACATAATATTATGTAGGATATTAATAGAAAATGAGATATATATTTCTTTTATAAAAAGTAAAATGTTAATAATATTAATAATAATAAAAATAGTAAAAAGGATAGTTATTTGATATTTTTATTGTCTTAAGATTATTTTATTTATTAATTGGTTTATAGAGTAAAATGATAATATTCAAATAAAATAAAATCAATTAATAATAACAAAACAAGAACAACAATAATGATAATAATAATATGAATAATTAATTAACTTAAAGTTAAGGGTTTTAAGTACCAATTTAAATTTCAAAGTTTAGTTTATAAAATGAAACGATGATATTCAAATTGAAGAATAAAAGTAATAAATATAAAAAGTAATTAATTAATAAATTAATTATTATAAGTGTTAGTTTCAACATTTAATTTTTAATAACTAGCATTGTTAAAATCTCAAATCTAACTAGATATATTATTTAGTGTATGGAAAAATTAGGATGTTACAATAAAGACCATAAAAAAGTTCAAAGTTAAAAAACTCATCGATTTCATGATAAAAACCATTACAAGGGTTCCTAGTCAAAAGATCAACGATGTCACTATAAAAACCATAACAAAAGTTCCAATTGAAAAAACTCACCAATTTCACTATAAAGACCACAAAAAAGTTCAAAGTTAAAAAAACTCCCAAATTTCACTATAAAAACAATTACGAAAGTTCTTATTCAAAAATTCAACAATTTCACTATAAAAACCATAACAAAATTTCCATTTGAAAAAACTCACCAATTTCAGTATAGAGAACATTTAAAAGTTCAAATTTTAAAAAACTCACAAGTTTCAATATAAAGACCATAGGTAAAGTTCCAAGTGAAAAGAATCATCAATTTCACCCTAAAAACTAACAAAAATGTTGAAAGTTAAAAATACTCCGCAATTTCACTATAAAACCATTACAAAAGTTCATAGTAAAAAGTTCAATAATTTCACTATAAAAACCATAACAAAAGTTCCATTTGAAAAAACTCACAAATTTAAATATAAAGACCATTACAAAAGTTCAAATTTAAAAAACTCACCAATTTCAATACAAAGACCATAAGAAAGTATCCAAGTGAAAAAAATCACAAATTTCACAAAAAAAACCATTACTAAAGTTCAAAGTTAAAAAATTAACCAGTTTCACTATAAAATCCATAACAAAAATTCCAATTATAAAAACCAATACAAAAGTTCAAAGTTAAAAAATTCAACAATTTCAATATAAATGCTATAAAAAGGTACAAAGTTAAAAAAAAACTCCTCAATTTCACTATAAAAAACCATTACAAAAGTTCCTAGTAAAAAATTCAACAATTTCACCATAAAAACCATAACTAAAGCTCCATTTGAAAAAACTCACCAATTTCACTATAAAGACCTATACAAAAGTTCAAAGTTAAAAAACTCACCAATTTCAATATAAAGACCATAAGAAAAGTCAAGTGAAAAAAATCACCAATTTAACCATAAAAACCAATAACAAAGTTGAAAGTTATAAAACTCACGAATTTCACTATAAAAACCATAAAATAACTCCATTTTAAAAAAAACCCAGGAAAATCACTATAAAGACCATAACAAAAGTTCAAAGTTAAAAAATTCCCCAATATCACTATATAAACCAGTACAAAAGGTCCAAGTTAAAAAACTCATCAATTTCTCCTTAAAAACCAATACCAAAGTTCAAAGTTAAAAAATTCACCAATTTCACTATAAAGACCATAAAAAAGTTCAATGTTAAAAAACTCCTTGATTTCACGATAAAAACCATTACAAGAGTTCCAAGTCAAAAGATCAAGGATTTCACTATAAAAACCATAACAAAAGTTCCAATTGAAAAAATTCACCAATTTCACTATAAAGACCATAAAAAGTTCAAAGTTAAAAAAAAACTCCCAAATTTCACTATAAAAACAGTTACGAAAGTTATTATTCAAAAATTCAACAATTTCACTATAAAAACCATAACAAAAGTTCCATTTGAAAAAACTCACCAATTTCAGTATAAAGACCATTTAAAAGTTCAAATTTTAAAAAACTCACAAGTTTCAATATAAAGACCATAGGTAAAGTTCCAAGTGAAAAGAATCATCAATTTCACCCTAAAAACTAACAAAAATGTTGAAAGTTAAAAAAACTCCGCAATTTCACTATAAAACCATTACAAAAGTTCATAGTAAAAAATTCAACAATTTCACTATAAAAACCATAACAAAAGGTCCATTTGAAAAAACTCACTAATTTTAATATAAAGACCATTACAAAAGTTCAAAGTTAAAAAACTCACCAATTTCAATACAAAGACCATAAGAAAAGATCCAAGTGAAAAAAATCACAAATTTCACCAAAAAAACCATTACTAAAGTTCAAAGTTAAAAAAGTAACCAGTTTCACTATAAAATCCATAACAAAAATTCCAATTATAAAAACCAATACAAAAGTTCAAAGTTAAAAAATTCAACAATTTCAAAATAAATGCTATAAAAAGGTCCAAAGTTAAAAAAAACTTCCCAATTTCACTATAAAAAACCATTACAAAAGTTCCTAGTTAAAAATTCAACAATTTCACTATAAAAACCATAACAAAAGCTCCATTTGGAAAAAATCACCAATTTCACTATAAAGACCTATACAAAAGTTCAAAGTTAAAAAACTCACCAATTTCAATACAGAGACCATAAGAAAGGTTCCATGTGAAAAAAATCACAAATTTCACCATAAAAACCATTACTAAAGTTCAAAGTTAAAAAAGTAACCAGTTTCACTAGAAAAACCATAACAAAAATTCCAATTAAAAAAACTTTAGAATTTCACTACAAAGACCATCACAAAAGTTCAAGGTTAAAACATTTCCCAATATCACTATGTAAACCATTACCAAAGTTCCAAGTCAAAAAACTCATCAATTTCACCATAAAAACCAATAATAAAGTTCAAATTTAAAAAATTCAACAATTTCATTATAAATACTATAAAAAGGTCCAAAGTTAAAAAAAAAAAAAACACCCCAATTTCACTATAAAAATCTTTACAAAAGTTCCTAGTAAAAAAATTCAACAATTTCACTATAAAAACCATAACAAAAGCTCCATTTGAAAAAACTCACCAATTTCACTATAAAGACCTATACAAAAGTTCAAAGTTAAAAAACTCACCAATTTCAATATAAAGACCATAAGAAAAGTCAAGTGAAAAAAAACACCAATTTAACCATAAAAACCAATACAAAAGTTGAAATTTAAAAAACACACGAATTTCACTATAAAAACCATAAAATAACTCCAATTTAAAAAACTCACGAATTTCACTATAAAGATCATAACAAAAGTTCAAAGTTAAAAAATTCCCCAATATCACTATATAAACCATTACAAAATGTCCAAGTCAAACAACTCATCAATTTCTCCTTAAAAACCAATACCAAAGTTCAAAGTTAAATTCACTAATTTCACTAAAAATTCCATAAATAAGTTCAAAGTTATAAAACTCCCCAATTTCACTATAAAAACCATTACAAGTGTTCCAAATCAAAAGATCAACGATTTCACTATAAAAACCATAACAAAAGTTACATTTGAAAAAACTCACCAATTTCACTATAAAAACCATTTAAAAGTTCAAAATTTAAAAAACTCACAAATTTCAATATAAAGAGCATAGTTAAAGTTCCAAGTGAAAAGAATCATCAATTTCACCCTAAAGATCATAAGAAAAGTTCCGTGTGAAAAAAATCACAAATTTCAGCATAAAAACCATTTCTAAAGTTCAAAGTTAAAAAAGTAACCAGTTTCACTATAAAATCTTTAACAAAAATTCCAATTAAAAAAACTTTGGAATTTCACTATAAAGATCATAACAAAAGTTTAAGGTTAAAACATTTCCCAATATCACTATATAAACCATTACCAATGTTCCAAGTCAAAAAACTCATCAATTTCACCATAAAAACCAATACAAATGTTGAAAGTTAAAAAACTCACGAATTTCACTATAAAAACCATAAAATAACTCCATATTAAAAAACTCAGGAAAATCACTATAAAGACCATAACAAAAGTTCAAAGTTAAAGAATTCCCCAATATCACTATATAAACCATTACAAAAGGTCCAAGTCAACAAACTCATCAATTTGTTCTTAAAATACAATACCAAAGTTCAAAGTTAAAAAATTCACCAATTTCACTATAAAGACCATAAAAAAGTTCAAACTAAAAAAACTCCTCAATTTCACTATGAAAACGATTACAAGAGTTCCTAGTCAAAAGATAATCGATTTCACTATAAAAACCAAAACAAAAGTTCCAATTGAAAAAACTCACCAATTTCACTATAAAGACCTAAAAAAGTTCAAAGTTAAAAAAACTCCCGAATTTCAATATAAAAACAATTACGAAATTTCTTATTCAAAAATTCACCAATTTCAGTATAAAGACCATTTAAAAGTTCAAATTTTAAAAAACTCACAAATTTCAATATAAAGACCATAGGTAAAGTTCCAAGTGAAAAGAATCATCAATTTCACCCTAAAAACTACCAAAAATTTTGAAAGTTATAAAAACTACGCAATTTCACTATAAAACCATTACAAAAGTTCCTAGTAAAAAATTCAACAATTTCACTTTTAAAACCATAACAAAAGTTCCATTTGAAAAAACTCACAAATTTCAATATAAGGACTATTACAAAAGTTCAAAGTTAAAAAAACTCACCAATTTCATTACAAAGACCATAAGAAAGGTTCCATGTGAAAAAAATCACAAATTTCACCATAAACACCATTACTAAAGTTCAAAGTTAAAAAAGTAACCAGTTTCACTAGAAAAACCATAACAAAAATTCCAATTAAAAAAACTTTAGAATTTCACTATAAAGACCATAACAAAAGTTTAAGGTTAAAACATTTCCGAATATCACTATGTAAACCATTACCAAAGTTCCAAGTCAAAAAACTCATCAATTTCACCATAAAAACCTATACAAAAGTTCAAAGTTAAAAAAGTCAACAATTTCATTATAAATACTATAAAAAGGTCCAAAGTTAAAAAAAACTCCCCAATTTCATTATAAAAAACCTTTAGAAAAGTTCCTAGTAAAAAATTCAACAATTTCACTATAAAAACCATAACAGAAGCTCCATTTGAAAAAATTCACCAATTTCACTATAAAGACCAATACAAAAGTTAAAAGTTAAAAAACTCACCAATTTCAATATAAAGACCATAAGAAAAGTCAAGTGAAAAAAACACAATTTAACCATAAAACCATTACAAAAGTAGAAAGTTAAAAAACTCACGAATTTCACTATAAAAACCATAAAATAACTCCAATTTAAAAAACTCACGAATTTCACTATAAAGACCATAACAAAAGTTCAAAGTTAAAAAATTCCCCAATAAAAGTATATAAACCACTACAAAAGGTCCAAGTCAAAAAACTCATCAATTTCCCCTTAAAAACCAATACCAAAGTTCAAAGTTAAAAAATTCACCAATTTCACTAAAAAGACCATAAAAAATATCAAAGTTAAAAAACTCCCCAATTTCACTATAAAAACCATTACAAGAGTTCCTAATCAAAAGATCAACGATTTCACTATAAAAACCCTAACAAAAGTTCCATTTGAAAAAACTCACCAATTTCACTATAAAGACCATAGGTAAAGTTCCAAGTGAAAAGAATGATCAATTTCACCCTAAAAACTACCAAAAATGTTGAAAATTAAAAAAACTCTGCAATTTCACTATAAAACCATTAAAAAAGTTCCTAGTAAAAAAATCAAGAAATTCACTATAGATCAAATTTTTAAAACTCACCAATTTCAATATAAAGATCATAAGAAAAGTTCCATGTGAAAAAAATCACAAATTTCAGCATAAAAACCATTACTAAAGTTCAAAGTTAACAAAGTAACCAGTTTCACTATAAAAACCATAACAAAAATTCCAATTAAAAAAACTTTGGAATTTCACTACAAAGACCATAACAAAAGTTCAAGGTTAAAACATTTTCCAATATCACTATATAAACCATTACCAAAGTTCCAAGTCAAAAAAACTCATCAATTTCACGATAAAAACCTATACAAAAGTTCAAAGTTAAAAAAATATAACAATTTCACTATAAATACTATAAAAAGGTCCAAAGTTAAAAAAAACTCCCCAATTTCACTATAAAAAACCATTACAAAAGATCCTAGTAAAAAATTCAACAATCTCACTATAAAAACCTTAACAAAAGTTCCAATTGAAAAAACTCACCAATTTAACTATAAAGACCTATACAAAAGTTCAAAGTTAAAAAACTCACCAATTTCAATATAAACACCATAAGAAAAGTCAAGTGAAAAAATTCACCAATTTAACCATTAAAATCCAATACAAAAGTTGAAAGTTAAAAAACTCACGAATTTCAGTATAAAAACCATAAAATAACTCCAATTTAAAAACTCAGGAAAATCACTATAAAGACCATAACAAAAGTTCAAATTTAAAAAATTCCCCAATATCACTATATAAACCATTACAAAAGGTCCAAGTCAACAAACTCATCAATTTGTTCTTAAAAACCAATACCAAAGTTCAAAGTTAAAAAATTCACCAATTTCAATATAAAGACCATAAAAAAGTTCAAAGTTAAAAAAATCCTCAATTTAACTATAAAAACCATTACAAGAGTTCCTAGTCAAAAGATAACCGATTTCACTATAAAAATCATAACGAAAGTTCCAATTGAAAAAACTCACCAATTTCACTATAAAGACCCTAAAAAAGTTAAAAGTTAAAAAACTCCCAAATTTCACTACAAAAACAATTACGAAAGTTCTTATTCAAAAATTTAATAATTTCACTATAAAAACCAAAACAAAAGTTCCATTTGAAAAAACTCACCGATTTCAATATAAAGACCATTTAAAAGTTCAAATTAAAAAGCTCACAAATTTCAATATAAAGACCATAGGTAAAGTTCCAAGTTAAAACAATCATCAATTTCACCCTAAAAACTATAAAAAATGTTGAAAGTTAAAAAAACTCCCCAATTTCACTATAAAACCATTACAAAAGTTCCTAGTAAAAAATTCAACAATTTCACTATAAAAACCATAACAAAAGTTCCATTTGAAAAAACTCACAAATTTCAATATAAAGACCATTACAAAAGTTCAAAGTTAAAAAACTCACCAATTTCAATACAAAGACCATAAGAAAGGTTCCATGTGAAAAAAATCACAAATTTCACCATAAAAACCATTACTAAAGTTCAAAGTTAACAAAGTAACCAGTTTCACTATAAAAACCATAACAAAAATTCCAATTAAAAAAACTTTAGAATTTCACTATAAAGACCATAACAAAATTTCAAGGTTAAAACATTTGCCAATATCATTATGTAAACCATTACCAAAGTTCCAAGTCAAAAACTCATCAATTTCACCATAAAAACCAATACAAAAGTTCTTAGTTAAAAAATTCAACAATTTCATTATAAATACTATAAAAAGGTCCAAAGTAAAAAAAAATCCCCAATTTCACTATAAAAAAACCTTTACAAAAGTTCCTAGTAAAAAATTCAACAATTTCACTATAAAAACCACAACAAAAGCTCCATTTTAAAAAACTCACCAATTTCACTATAAAGACCAATACAGAAGTTCAAAGTTAAAAAACTCACCAAATTCAATATAAAGACCATAAGAAAAGTCAAGTGAAAAAAATCACCAATTTAACCATAAAAACCATTACAAAAGTTGAAAGTTAAAAAACTCACGAACTTTACTATAAAAACCATAAAATAACTCCAATTTAAAAAACTCACGAATATCACTATAAAGACCATAACAAAAGTTCAAAGTTAAAAAATTCCCCAATACAACTATATAAACCATTACAAAAGGTCCAAGTCAAAAAACTCGTCAATTTCTCCAGAAAAACCAATACCAAAGTTCAAAGTTAAAAAACTCACCAATTTCACTAAAAAGACCATAAAAATTCAAAGTTAAAAAACTCCCCAATTTCACTATAAAAACCATTACAAGAGTTCCTAATAAAAAGATCAACGATTTCACTAGAAAAACCATAACAAATGTTCCATTAGAAAAAACTCACCAATTTCACTATAGAGACTATTTAAAAGTTCAAAATTTAAAAAACTCACAAATTTCAATATAAAGACCATAGGTAAAGTTCCAAGTGAAAAGAATCATCAATTTCACCCTAAAAACTACCAAAAATGTTGAAAGTAAAAAAAACTCCGCAATTTCACTATAAAACCATTACAAAAGTTCCTAGTAAAAAATTCAACAATTTCACTATAAAAACCATAACAAAAGTTCCATTTGAAAAAACACACAAATTTCAATATAAAGACCATTACAAAAGTTCAAAGTTAAAAAACTCACCAATTTCAATACAAAGACCATAAGAAAAGTTCCATGTGAAAAAAATCACAAATTTCACCATATAAACCTTTACTAAAGTTCAAAGTTTAAAAAGTAACCAGTTTCACTTTAAAAACCATAACAAAAATTCCAATTAAAAAAACTATGGAATTTCAATATAAAGACCATAATAAAAGTTAAAGGTTAAAACATTTCCCAATATCACTATATAAACCATTACCAAAGTTCTTATTCAAAAATTTAACAATTTCACTATAAAAACCATAACAAAAGTTCCATTTGAAAAAACTCACCAATTTCAATTTAAAGACCATTTAAAAGTTCAACTTTTAAAAAAGACACAAATTTCAATATAAAGACCATAGGTAAATTTCTAAGTGAAAAGAATCATCAATTTCACCCTAAAAACTACCAAAATTGTTGAAAGTTAAAAAAACTCCCCAATTTCACTATAAAACCATTACAAAAGTTCCTAGTAAAAAATTAAACAATTTCACTATAAAAATCATAACAAAAGTTCCATTTAAAAAAACTCACAAATTTCAATATAAAGACCATTAAAAAATTCAAAGTCAAAAAACTCACCAATTTCAATACAAAGACCATAAGAAAGGTTCCATGTGAAAAAAATCACAAATTTCACCATAAAAACCATTACTAAAGTTCAAAGTTAAAAAAGTAACCAGTTTCACTATAAAAACCATTACAAAAATTCCAATTAAAAAAACTTTAGAATTTCAATATAAAGACCATAACAAAAGTTCAAGGTTAAAACATTTCCCAATATCACTAAGTAAACCATTACCAAAGTTCCAAGTCAAAAAACTCATCAATTTCACCATAAAAACCAATACAAAAGTTCAAAGTTAAAAAATTCAACAATTTCACTATAAATACTATAAAAAGGTCCAAAGTTAAAAAAACTCCCCAATTTCACTATAAAAAACCATTACAAAAGTTCCTAGTAAAATTTTCAACAATCTCACTATAAAAACCATAACAAAAGTTCCAATTGACAAAACTCACCAATTTCACTATAAAGACCTATACGAAAGTTCAAAGTTAAAAAACTCACCAATTTCAATATAAAGACCATAAGAAAAGTCAAGTGAAAAAAATCACCAATTTAACCATAAAAACCAATACAAAAGTTGAAAGTTATAAAACTCACGAATTTCACTATAAAAACCATAAAATAACTCCAATATAAAAAAACTCATGAAAATGACTATAAAGACCATAACAAAAGTTCAAAGTTAATAAATTCCCCAATATCACTATATAAACCATTACAAAAGGTCCAAGTCAAAAAACTCATCAATTTCTCCTTAAAAACCAATACCAAAGTTCAAAGTTAAAAAATTCACCAATTTCACTATAAAGACCATTAAAACTTTTAAAGTTAAAAAAAACTCATCAATTTCACTATAAAAACCATTACAAGAGTTCCTAGTCAAAACATCAATGATTTCACTATAAAAACCAACAAAAGTTCAAAGTTAAAAAATTCACCAATTTCACTATAAAGACCATAAAAAAGTTCAAAGTTAAAAAACTCCCTAATTTCACTATAAAAACCATTACAAGAGTTCCTAATCAAAAGATCAACGATTTCAATATAAAATCCATAACAAAAGTTCCATTGGAAAAAAATCACCAATTTCAGTATAAAGACCATTTAAAAGTTTAAATTTTAAAAAACTCACAAGTTTCAATATAAAGACCATAGGTAAAGTTCCAAGTGAAAAGAATCATCAATTTCACCCTAAAAACTACCAAAAATGTTGATAGTTAAAAAAACACCGCAATATCACTATAAAACCATTACAAAAGTTCCTAGTAAAAAATTCAACAATTTCACTATAAAAACCATAACAAAAGTTCCATTTGAAAAAACTCACAAATTTCAATATAAAGACCATTACAAAAGTTCAACGTTAAAAAACTCACCAATTTCAATACAAAGACCATAGGAAAAGATCCATGTGAAAAAAATCACAAATTTCACCAAAAAAATCATTACTAAAGTTCAAAGTTAAAAAAGTAACCAGTTTCACTATAAAATCCATAACAAAAATTCCAATTAAAAAAACCAATACAAAAGTTCAAAGTTAAAAAATTCAACAATTTTAATATAAATCCAATAAAAAGGTCCAAAGTTAAAAAAAACTCCCAAATTTCACTATAAAAAACCATTACAAAATATCCTAGTTAAAAATTGAACAATTTCACCATAAAAACCAAAACAAAAGATCCATTCGAAAAAACTCACCAATTTCACTATAAAGACCTATACAAAAGTTCAATGTTAAAAACTCACCAATTTCAATATAAAGACCATAAGAAAAGTCAAGTGAAAAAATCACCAATTTAACCATAAAAACCAATAAAAAAATTGAAAGTTATAAAACTCACGAATTTCACTATAAAAACCATAAAATAACTCCATTTTAAAAAAAAACCCAGGAAAATCACTATAAAGACCATAACAAAAGTTCAAAGTTAAAAAATTCCCCAATATCACTATATAAACCATTACAAAAGGTCAAAGTTAAAAAAACTCACCAATTTCACTATAAAGACCAATACCAAAGTTCAAAATTAAAAAGACTCCCAAATTCTCTATAACGACCATAAAAAAGTTCAAAGTTAAAAAACTCCTCAATTTCACAATAAAAACCATTACAAGTGTTCCTATTCAAAAGATCAACGGTTTCACTATAAAAACCATAACAAAAGTTCCAATTGAAAAAACTCGCCAATTTCACTATAAAGACCATAAAAAAGTTCAAAGTTAATTAAACTCCCAAATTTCACTATAAAAACAATTACGAAAGTTCTTATTCAAAAATTCAACAATTTCACTATAAAAACCATAACAAAAGTTCCATTTGAAAAAACTCACCAATTTCAGTATAAAGACCATTTAAAAGTTCAAATTTTAAAAAACTCACAAGTTTCAATAAAAAGACCATAGGTAAAGTTCCAAGTGAAAAGAATCATCAATTTCACCCTGAAAACTACCAAAAATCTTGAAAGTTAAAAAAACTCCGCAATTTCACTATAAAATCATTACAAAAGTTCCTAGTAAAAAATTCAACAATTTCACTATAAAAATCATAACAAAAGTTCCATTTGAAAAAACTCACAAATTTCAATATAAAGACCATTACAAAATTCAAAGTCAAAAAACTCACCAATTTCAATACAAAGACCATAAGAAAGGTTCCATGTGAAAAAAATCACAAATTTCACCATAAAAACCATTACTAAAGTTCAAAGTTAAAAAAGTAACCAGTTTCACTATAAAAACCATTACAAAAATTCCAACTAAAAAAACTTTAGAATTTCAATATAAAGACCATAACAAAAGTTCAAGGTTAAAACATTTTCCAATATCACTAAGTAAACCATTACCAAAGTTACAAGTCAAAAAACTCATCAATTTCACCATAAAAACCAATACAAAAGTTCAAAGTTAAAAAATTCAACAATTTCACTATAAATACTATAAAAAGGTCCAAAGTTAAAAAAACTCCCCAATTTCACTATAAAAAACCATTACAAAAGTTCTTAGTAAAATTTTCAACAATCTCACTATAAAAACCATAACAAAAGTTCCAATTGACAAAACTCACCAATTTCACTATAAAGACCTATACGAAAGTTCAAAGTTAAAAAACTCACCAATTTCAATATAAAGACCATAAGAAAAGTCAAGTGAAAAAAATCACCAATTTAACCATAAAAACCAATACAAAAGTTGAAAGTTATAAAACTCACGAATTTCACTATAAAAACCATAAAATAACTCCAATATAAAAAAACTCATGAAAATCACTATAAAGACCATAACAAAAGTTCAAAGTTAATAAATTCCCCAATATCACTATATAAACCATTACAAAAGGTCCAAGTCAAAAAACTCATCAATTTCTCCTTAAAAACCAATACCAAAGTTCAAAGTTAAAAAATTCACCAATTTCACTATAAAGACCATTAAAACGTTTAAAGTTAAAAAAAACTCATCAATTTCACTATAAAAACCATTACAAGAGTTCCTAGTCAAAACATCAACGATTTCACTATAAAAACCAACAAAAGTTCAAAGTGAAAAAATTCACCAATTTCACTATAAAGACCATAAAAAAGTTCAAAGTTAAAAAACTCCCTAATTTCACTATAAAAACCATTACAAGACTTCCTAATCAAAAGATCAACGATTTCAATATAAAATCCATCACAAAAGTTCCATTGGAAAAAACTCACCAATTTCAGTATAAAGACCATTTAAAAGTTTAAATTTTAAAAAACTCACAAGTTTCAATATAAAGACCATAGGTAAAGTTCCAAGTGAAAAGAATCATCAATTTCACCCTAAAAACTACCAAAAATGTTGATAGTTAAAAAAACACCGCAATATCACTATAAAACCATTACAAAAGTTCCTAGTAAAAAATTCAACAATTTCACTATAAAAACCATAACAAAAGTTCCATTTGAAAAAACTCACAAATTTCAATATAAAGACCATTACAAAAGTTCAACGTTAAAAAACTCACCAATTTCAATACAAAGACCATAGGAAAAGATCCATGTGAAAAAAATCACAAATTTCACCAAAAAAATCATTACTAAAGTTCAAAGTTAAAAAAGTAACCAGTTTCACTATAAAATCCATAACAAAAATTCCAATTAAAAAAACCAATACAAAAGTTCAAAGTTAAAAAATTCAACAATTTTAATATAAATCCAATAAAAAGGTCCAAAGTTAAAAAAAACTCCCAAATTTCACTATAAAAAACCATTACAAAATATCCTAGTTAAAAATTGAACAATTTCACCATAAAAACCAAAACAAAAGATCCATTCGAAAAAACTCACCAATTTCACTATAAAGACCTATACAAAAGTTCAATGTTAAAAACTCACCAATTTCAATATAAAGACCATAAGAAAAGTCAAGTGAAAAAATCACCAATTTAACCATAAAAACCAATAAAAAAGTTGAAAGTTATAAAACTCACGAATTTCACTATAAAAACCATAAAATAACTCCATTTTAAAAAAAACCCAGGAAAATCACTATAAAGACCATAACAAAAGTTCAAAGTTAAAAAATTCCCCAATATCACTATATAAACCATTACAAAAGGTCAAAGTTAAAAAAACTCACCAATTTCACTATAAAGACCAATACCAAAGTTCAAAATTAAAAAGACTCCCAAATTCTCTATAACGACCATAAAAAAGTTCAAAGTTAAAAAACTCCTCAATTTCACAATAAAAACCATTACAAGTGTTCCTATTCAAAAGATCAACGGTTTCACTATAAAAACCATAACAAAAGTTCCAATTGAAAAAACTCGCCAATTTCACTATAAAGACCATAAAAAAGTTCAAAGTTAATTAAACTCCCAAATTTCACTATAAAAACAATTACGAAAGTTCTTATTCAAAAATTCAACAATTTCACTATAAAAACCATAACAAAAGTTCCGTTTGAAAAAACTCACCAATTTCAGTATAAAGACCATTTAAAAGTTCAAATTTTAAAAAACTCACAAGTTTCAATAAAAAGACCATAGGTAAAGTTCCAAGTGAAAAGAATCATCAATTTCACCCTGAAAACTACCAAAAATCTTGAAAGTTAAAAAAACTCCGCAATTTCACTATAAAATCATTACAAAAGTTCCTAGTAAAAAATTCAACAATTTCACTATAAAAATCATAACAAAAGTTCCATTTGAAAAAACTCACAAATTTCAATATAAAGACCATTACAAAATTCAAAGTCAAAAAACTCACCAATTTCAATACAAAGACCATAAGAAAGGTTCCATGTGAAAAAAATCACAAATTTCACCATAAAAACCATTACTAAAGTTCAAAGTTAAAAAAGTAACCAGTTTCACTATAAAAACCATTACAAAAATTCCAACTAAAAAAACTTTAGAATTTCAATATAAAGACCATAACAAAAGTTCAAGGTTAAAACATTTTCCAATATCACTAAGTAAACCATTACCAAAGTTACAAGTCAAAAAACTCATCAATTTCACCATAAAAACCAATACAAAAGTTCAAAGTTAAAAAATTCAACAATTTCACTATAAATACTATAAAAAGGTCCAAAGTTAAAAAAACTCCCCAATTTCACTATAAAAATCCATTACAAAAGTTCTTAGTAAAATTTTCAACAATCTCACTATAAAAACCATAACAAAAGTTCCAATTGACAAAACTCACCAATTTCACTATAAAGACCTATACGAAAGTTCAAAGTTAAAAAACTCACCAATTTCAATATAAAGACCATAAGAAAAGTCAAGTGAAAAAAATCACCAATTTAACCATAAAAACCAATACAAAAGTTGAAAGTTATAAAACTCACGAATTTCACTATAAAAACCATAAAATAACTCCAATATAAAAAAACTCATGAAAATCACTATAAAGACCATAACAAAAGTTCAAAGTTAATAAATTCCCCAATATCACTATATAAACCATTACAAAAGGTCCAAGTCAAAAAACTCATCAATTTCTCCTTAAAAACCAATACCAAAGTTCAAAGTTAAAAAATTCACCAATTTCACTATAAAGACCATTAAAACGTTTAAAGTTAAAAAAAACTCATCAATTTCACTATAAAAACCATTACAAGAGTTCCTAGTCAAAACATCAACGATTTCACTATAAAAACCAACAAAAGTTCAAAGTGAAAAAATTCACCAATTTCACTATAAAGACCATAAAAAAGTTCAAAGTTAAAAAACTCCCTAATTTCACTATAAAAACCATTACAAGACTTCCTAATCAAAAGATCAACGATTTCAATATAAAATCCATCACAAAAGTTCCATTGGAAAAAACTCACCAATTTCAGTATAAAGACCATTTAAAAGTTTAAATTTTAAAAAACTCACAAGTTTCAATATAAAGACCATAGGTAAAGTTCCAAGTGAAAAGAATCATCAATTTCACCCTAAAAACTACAAAAAATGTTGATAGTTAAAAAAACACCGCAATATCACTATAAAACCATTACAAAAGTTCCTAGTAAAAAATTCAACAATTTCACTATAAAAACCATAAAAATAGTTCCATTTGAAAAAACTCACAAATTTCAATATAAAGACCATTACAAAAGTTCAATGTTAAAAAACTCACCAATTTCAATACAAAGACCATAGGAAAAGATCCATGTGAAAAAAATCACAAATTTCACCAAAAAAATCAATACTAAAGTTCAAAGTTAAAAAAGTAACCAGTTTCACTATAAAATCCATAACAAAAATTCCAATTAAAAAAACCAATACAAAAGTTCAAAGTTAAAAAATTCAACAATTTTAATATAAATCCAATAAAAAGGTCCAAAGTTAAAAAAAACTCCCAAATTCACTATAACGACCATAAAAAAGTTCAAAGTTAAAAAACTCCTCAATTTCACGATAAAAACCATTACAAGTGTTCCTAATCAAAAGATCAACGATATCACTATTTAAACCATAACAAAAGTTCCAATTGAAAAAACTCACCAATTTCACTATAAAGACAATAAAAAAGTTCAAAGTTAAATAAACTCCCAAATTTCACTATAAAAACAATTACGAAAGTTCTTATTCAAAAATTCAACAATTTCACTATAAAAACCATAACAAAAGTTCCATTTGAAAAAACTCACCAATTTCAGTATAAAGACCATTTAAAAGTTCAAATTTTAAAAAACTCACAAGTTTCAATATAAAGACCATGGGTAAAGTTCCAAGTGAAAAGAATCATCAATTTCACCCTGAAAACTACCAAAAATGTTGAAAGTTAAAAAAACTCTGCAATTTCACTATAAAATCATTACAAAAGTTCCTAGTAAAAAATTCAACAATTTCACTATAAAAACCATAATAAAAATTCACATATTTCACTAAAAAAACCATTACTAACGTTCAAAGTTAAAAAAGTAACATGTTTCATATAAAATCCATAACAAAAATTTCAATTAAAAAACCAATACAAAAGTTCAAAGTTAAAAAATTTAACAATTTCAATATAAATGCTATAAAAAGGTCTAAAGTTAAAAAAACTCCCCAATTTCACTATATAAAACCATTACAAAAGTTAAAAGTTATAAAACTCACGAATTTCACTATAAAAACCATAAAATAACTCTAATTTCCAAAAAACCAACGAAAATCACTATAAAGACCATAACAAAAGTTCAAAGTTAAAAAATTCCCCAATATCACTATATAAACCATTACAAAATGTCCAAGTCAAAAAACTCATCAATTTCTCCTTAAAAACCAATACTAAAGTTCAAAGTTAAAAAATTCACCAATTTCACTATAAAGACCATAAAAATTTTCAAAGTTAAAAAACTCCTCAATTTCATGATAAAAACCATTACAAGAGTTCCTAGTCAAAAGATCAACGATTTCACTATAAAAACCATAACAAAAGTTCCAATTGAAAAAACTCACCAATTTCACTATAAAGACAATCAAAAAGTTCAAAGTTAAAAAAACTCCCAAATTTCACTATAAAAACAATTACGAAAGTTCTTATTCAAAAATTCAACAATTTCACTATCAAAACCATAACAAAAGTTTCATTTGAAAAAACTCACAAATTTCAATATAAAGACCTTTACAAAAGTTCAAAGTTAAAACACTCACCAATTTCAATACAAAGACCATAAGAAAATATCCATGTGAAAAAAATCACAAATTTCACCAAAAAAACCATTACTAAAGTTCTAAGTTAAAAAAGTAACCAGTTTCACTATAAAATACATAACAAAAATTCCAATTAAAAAAACCAATACAAAAGTTCAGAGTTAAAAAATTCAACAATTTCAATATAAATGCTATAAAAAGGTCCAAAGTTAAAAAAAAAAACTCCCCAATTTCACTATAAAAAACCATTACAAAAGTTCCTAGTAAAAAATTCAACAATTTCACCATAAAAACCATAACTAAAGCTCCATTTGAAAAAACTCACCAATTTCACTATAAAGACCTATACAAAAGTTCAAAGTTAAAAAACTAACCAATTTCAATATAAAGACCATAAGAAAAGTCAAGTGAAAAAAATCACCAATTTAACCATAAAAACCAATACAAAAGTTGAAAGTTATAAAACTCACGAATTTCACTATAAAAACCGTAAAATAACTCCAATTTAAACAAAACCCAGGAAAATCATTATAAAGACCATAACAAAAGTTCAAAGTTAAAAAATTCCCCAATATCACTATATAAACCATTACAAAAGGTCCAAGTCAAAAAACTCATCAATTTCTCCTTAAAAACCAATACCAAAGTTCAAAGTTAAAAAATTCACCAATTTCACTATAAAGACCATAAAAAAGTTCAAAGTTAAAAAACTCCTCAATTTCACGATAAAAACCATTACAAGAGTTCCTAGTCAAAAGATCAACGATTTCACTATAAAAACCATAACAAAAGTTCCAATTGCAAAAACTCACCAATTTCACTATAAAGACCATAAAAAAGTTCAAAGTTAAAAAAACTCCCAAATTTCACTATAAAAACAATTACGAAAGTTCTTATTCAAAAATTCAACAATTTCACTATCAAAAGCATAACAAAAGTTCCATTTGAAAAAACTCAAAAAATTCAATATAAAGACCATTACAAAACTTCAAAGTTAAAAAACTCACCAATTTCAATACAAAGACCATAAGAAAATATCCATGTGAAAAAAATCACTAATTTCACCAAAAAAAAACCATTACTAAAGTTCAAAGTTAAAAAAGTAACCAGTTTCACTATAAAATACATAACAAAAATTCCAATTAAAAAAACCAATACAAAAGTTCAAAGTTAAAAAATTCAACAATTTTAATATAGATGCTATAAAAAGGTCCAAAGTTAAAAAATCTCCCCAATTTCACTATAAAAAACCATTACAAAAGTTCCTAGTAAAAAATTCAACAATTTCACTATAAAAACCATAACAAAAGCTCCATTTGAAAAAACTCACCAATTTCACTATAAAGACCTATACAAAAGTTCAAAGTTAAAAAACTCACCAATTTCAATATAAAGACCATAAGAAAAGTCAAGTGAAAAAAATCACCAATTTAACCATAAAAACAAATACAAAAGTTGAAAGTTATAAAACTCACGAATTTCACTATAAAAAACGTAAAATAACTCCAATTTAAACAAAACTCAGGAAAATTACTATAAAGACCATAACAAAAGTTCAAAGTTAAAAAATTCCCTAATATCACTATATAAACCATTACAAAAGGTCCAAGTCAAAAAAACTCATCAATTTCTCCTTAAAAACCAATACCAAAGTTCAAAGTTAAAAAACTTACCAATTTCACTATAAAGACCATAAAAAAGTTCAAAGTTAAAAAACTCCTCAATTTCACGATAAAAACCATTACAAGAGTTCCTAGTCAAAAGATCAACGATTTCACTATAAAAACCATAACAAAAGTTCCAATTGAAAAAACTCACCAATTTCACTATAAAGACCATAAAAAAGTTCAAACTTAAAAAAACTCCCAAATTTCACAATAAAAACAATTACGAAAGTTCTTATTCAAAAATTCAACAGTTTCACTATCAAAACCATAACAAAAGTTCCATTTGAAAAAACTCACAAATTTCAATATAAAGACAATTACAAAAGTTCAAAGTTAAAAAACTCACCAATTTCAATACAAAGACCATAAGAAAAGATCCATGTGAAAAAAATCACAAATTTCACCCTAAAAACTACCAAAAATGTTGAAAGTTAAAAAAACTCCGCAATTTCACTACAAAACCATTACAAAAGTTCCTAGTAAAAAATTCAACAATTTCACGATAAAAACCATAACAAAAGTTCCATTTGAAAAAACTCACAAATTTCAATATAAAGACCATTACAAAAGTTCAAAGTTAAAAAACTCACCAATTTCAATACAAAGACCATAAAAAAATATCCATGTGAAACAAATCACAAATTTCACCAAAAAAACCATTACTAAAGTTCAAAGTTAAAAAAGTAACCAGTTTCACTATAAAATACATAACAAAAATTCCAATTAAAAAAACCAATACAAAAGTTCAGAGTTAAAAAGTTCAACAATTTCAATATAAATGCTATATAAAGGTCCAAAGTTAAAAAAAAAAAAAACTCCCCAATTTCACTATAAAAAACCATTACAAAAGTTTCTAGTAAAAAATTCAACAATTTCACCATAAAAACCATAACTAAAGCTCCATTTGAAAAAACTCACCAATTTCACTATAAAGACCTATACAAAAGTTCAAAGTTAAAAAACTCACCAATTTCAATATAAAGACCATAAGAAAAGTCAAGTGAAAAAAATCACCAATTTAACCATAAAAACCAATACAAAAGTTGAAAGTTATAAAACTCACAAATTTCACTATAAAAACCGTAAAACAACTCCAATTTAAACAAAACCCAACGAAAATCACTATAAAGACCATAACAAAAGTTCAAAGTTAAAAAATTCCCCAATATCACTATATAAACCATTACAAAAGGTCCAAGTCAAAAAAACTCATCAATTTCTTCTTAAAAACCGTAAAAAATCACCAATTTAACCATAAAAACCAATACAAAAGTTAAAAGTTATAAAACTCACGAATTTCACTATAAAAACCATAAAATAACTCTAATTTAAAAAAAACCAACGAAAATCACTATAAAGACCACAACAAAAGTTCAAAGTTAAAAAATTCTCCAATATCACTATATAAACCATTACAAAAAGTCCAAGTCAAAAAACTCATCAATTTCTCCTTAAAAACCAATACCGAAGTTCAAAGTTAAAAAATTCACCAATTTCACTATAAAGACCATAAAAAAGTTTAAAGTTAAAAAACTCCTCAATTTCATGATAAAAACCATTACAAGAGTTCCTAGTCAAAAGATCAACGATTTCACTATAAAACCATAACAAAAGTTCCAATTGAAAAAACTCACCAATTTCACTATAAAGACCATAAAAAAGTTCAAAGTTAAAAAATTTCCAAATTTCACTATAAAAACAATTACGAAAGTTCTTATTCAAAAATTCAACAATTTCACTATCAAAACCATAACAAAAGTTCCATTTGAAAAAACTCACCAATTTCAGTATAAACACCATTTAAAAGTTCAAATTTTAAAAAACTCACAAGTTTCAAAAGAAAGACCATAGATAAAGTTCCAAGTGATAAGAATCATCAATTTCACCCTAAAAACTACCAAAAATGTTGAAACTTAAAAAAACTCCGCAATTTCACTATAAAACTATTACAAAAGTTCCTAGTAAAAAATTCAACAATTTCACTATAAAAACCATAACAAAAGTTCCATTTGAAAAAACTCACAAATTTCAATATAAAGACCATTACAAAAGTTCAAAGTTAAAAAATTCACCAATTTCAATACAAAGACCATAAGAAAAGTTTCATGTGAAAAAAATCACAAATTTCACCAAAAAAAACCATTACAAAAGTTTAAAGTTAAAAAAGAAACCAGTTTCACTATAAAATCCCTAACAAAAATTCCAATTAAAAAAACTTTAGAATTTCAATATAAAGACCATAACAAAAGTTCAAGGTTAAAACGTTTCCCAATATCACTATGTAAACCATTACCAAAGTTCCAAGTCAAAAAACTCATCTATTTCACCATAAAAACCAATACAAAAGTTCAAAGTTAAAAAATTCAACAATTTCAATATAAATTCTATAAAAAGGTCCAAAGTTAAAAAAAACTCCCCAATTTCGCTATAAAAAACCATTACAAAAGTTCCTAGTAAAAAAATTCAACAATTTTACTATAAAGACCTATACAAAAGTTCAAAGTTAAAAAACTCACCAATTTCAATATAAAGACCATAAGAAAAGTCAAGTGAAAAAAATCACCAATTTAACCATACAATCCAATACAAAAGTTGAAAGTTATAAAACTCACGAATTTCACTATAAAAACCATAAAATAACTCCAATTTAAAAAAAAAACCAGGAAAATCACTATAAGGACCATAACAAAAGTTCAAAGTTAAAAAATTCCCCAATATCACTATATAAACAATTACAAAAGGTCCAGGTCAAAAACTCATCAATTTCTCCTTAAAAACCAATACCAAAGTTCAAAGTTATAAAATTCACCAATTTCACTATAAAGACCATAAAAAAGTTCAAAGTTAAAAAACTCCTCAATTTCACGATAAAAACCATTATAAGAGTTCCTAGTCAAAAGATCAACGATTTCACTATAAAACCATAACAAAAGTTCCAATTGAAAAAACTTGCCAATTTCACTATAAAGACCATAAAAAAGTTCAAAGTTAAAAAAAATCCCAAATTTCACTATAAAAACAATTACGAAAGTTCTTATTCAAAAATTCAACAATTTCACTATAAAACCATAACAAAAGTTCCATTTGAAAAAACTCACAAATTTCAGTATAAACACCATTTAAAAGTTCAAATTTTAAAAAAAATCACAAGTTTCAATATGAAGACCATAGGTAAAGTTCCAAGTGAAAAGAATCATCAATTTCACCCTAAAAACTACCAAAAATGTTGAAAGTTAAAAAAACTCTGCAATTTCACTATAAAACCATTACAAAAGTTCCTAGTAAAAAATTCAACAATTTCACTATAAAAACCATAAGAAAAGTTCCATTTGAAAAAACTCACAAATTTCAATATAAAGACCATTACAAAAGTTCAAAGTTAAAAAACTCACCAATTTCAATACAAAGACCATAAGAAATGTTCCATGTAAAAAAATCACAAATTTCACCAAAAAAACCATTACTAAATTTCAAAGTTAATAAAGTAACCAGTTTCACTATAAAATCCATAACAAAAATTCCAATTAAAAAAACTTTAGAATTTCACTATAAAGACCATAACAAAAGTTCAAGGTTAAAATATTTCCCAATATCACTATGTAAACCATTACCAAAGTTCCAAGTCTAAAAAATTCAACAATTTCAATATAAATGCTATAAAAAGGTCCAAAGTTAAAAAAAACTCCTCAATTTCACTATAAAAAACCATTACAAAAGTTCCTAGTAAAAAATTCAACAATTTCACTATAAAAACCATAACAAAAGCTCCATTTGAAAAAACTCACCAATTTCACTATAAAGACATATACAAAAGTTCAAAGTTAAAAAAACTCACCAATTTCAATATAAAGACCATAAGAAAAGTCAAGTGAAAAAAATCACCTATTTAACCATAAAAACTAATACAAAAGTTGAAAGTTATAAAACTCACGAATTTCACTATAAAAACCATAAAATAACTCCAATTTAAAAAAAACCAGGAAAATCACTATAAAGACCATAACAAAAGTTCAAAGTAAAAAAAATTCCCCAATATCACTATATAAACAAGTACAAAAGGTCCAAGTCAAAAAACTCATCAATTTCTCCTTAAAAACCAATACCAAAGTTCAAAGTTAAAAAATTTACCAATTTCACTATAAAGACCATAAAAAAGTTCAATGTTAAAAAACTCCTCGATTTCACGATAAAAACCATTACAAGAGTTCCAAGTCAAAAGATCAACGATTTCACTATAAAAACCATAACAAAAGTTCCAATTGAAAAAATTCACCAATTTCACTATAAAGACCATAACAAGTTCAAAGTTAAAAAAACTCCCAAATTTCACTATAAAAACAGTTACGAAAGTTATTTTTCAAAAATTCAACAATTTCACTATAAAAACCATAACAAAAGTTCCATTTGAAAAAACTCACCAATTTCAGTATAAAGACCATTTAAAAGTTCAAATTTTAAAAAACTCACAAGTTTCAATATAAAGACCATAGGTAAAGTTCCAAGTGAAAAGAATCATCAATTTCACCCTAAAAACTAACAAAAATGTTGAAAGTTAAAAAAAACTCCGCAATTTCACTATAAAATCATTACAAAAGTTCCTAGTAAAAAATTCAACAATTTCACTAAAAAAACCATAACAAAAGTTCCATTTGAAAAAACTCACAAATTTCAATATAAAGACCATTACAAAAGTTCAAAGTTAAAAAACTCACCAATTTCAATACAAAGACCATAAGAAAAGATCCAAGTGAAAAAAATCACAAATTTCACAAAAAAAACCATTACTAAAGTTCAAAGTTAAAAACGTAACCAGTTTCACTATAAAATCCATAACAAAAATTCCAATTATAAAAACCAATACAAAAGTTCAAAGTTTAAAAATTCAACAATTTCAATATAAATGCTATAAAAAGGTCCAAAGTTAAAAAAAAAACTCCCCAATTTCACTATAAAAAACCATTACAAAAGTTCCTAGTAAAAAATTCAACAATTTCACTATAAAAACCATAACAAAAGCTCCATTTGAAAAAACTCACCAATTTCACTATAAAGACCTATACAAAAGTTCAAAGTTAAAAAACTCACCAATTTCAATATAAAGACCATAAGAAAACTCAAGTGAAAAAAATCACCAATTTAACCACAAAAACCAATACAAAAGTTTGAAAGTTATAAAACTCACGAATTTCACTACAAAAACCATAAAATAACTCCAATTTAAAAAAAAAAACCCCAGGAAAATCACTATAAAGACCATAACAAAAGTTCAAAGTTAAAAAATTCCCCAATATCACAATATAAACCATTACAAAAGGTCCAAGTCAAAAACTCATCAATTTCTCCTTAAAAACCAATACCAAAGTTCAAAGTTAAAAAATTCACCAATTTCACTATAAAGACCATAAAAAAGTTCAAAGTTAAAAAACTCCTCAATTTCACGATAAAAACCATTACAAGAGTTCCTAGTCAAAAGATCAACGATTTCACTATAAAAACCATAACAAAAGTTCCTATTGAAAAAACTCAACAATTTCACTATAAAGACCATAAAAAAGTTCAAAGTTAAAAAAATTCCCAAATTTCACTATAAAAACAATTAAGAAAGTTCTTATTCAAAAATTCAACAATTTCACTATAAAAACCATAACAAAAGTTCCATTTGAAAAAACTCACCAATTTCAGTGTAAAGACCATTTAAAAGTTGAAATTTTAAAAAACTCACAAGTTTCAATATAAAGACCATAGGTAAAGTTCCAAGTGAAAAGAACCATCAATTTCACCCTAAAAACTACCAAAAATGTTGAAAGTTAAAAAAAACTCCGCAATTTCACTATAAAACCATTATAAAAGTTCCTAGTAAAAAATTCAACAATTTCACTATAAAAACCATAACAAAAGATCCATTTGAAAAAACTCACGAATTTCAATATAAAGACCATTACAAAAGTTCAAAGTTAAAAAACTAACCATTTCAATACAAAGACCATAAGATAAGTTCCATGTGAAAAAAATCACAAATTTCACCAAAAAAATCAATACTAAAGTTCAAAGTTAAAAAAGTAACCAGTTTCACTATAAAATCCATAACAAAAATTCCAATTAAAAAAACCAATACAAAAGTTCAAAGTTAAAAAATTCAACAATTTTAATATAAATCCAATAAAAAGGTCCAAAGTTAAAAAAAACTCCCAAATTCACTATAACGACCATAAAAAAGTTCAAAGTTAAAAAACTCCTCAATTTCACGATAAAAACCATTACAAGTGTTCCTAATCAAAAGATCAACGATATCACTATTTAAACCATAACAAAAGTTCCAATTGAAAAAACTCACCAATTTCACTATAAAGACAATAAAAAAGTTCAAAGTTAAATAAACTCCCAAATTTCACTATAAAAACAATTACGAAAGTTCTTATTCAAAAATTCAACAATTTCACTATAAAAACCATAACAAAAGTTCCATTTGAAAAAACTCACCAATTTCAGTATAAAGACCATTTAAAAGTTCAAATTTTAAAAAACTCACAAGTTTCAATATAAAGACCATGGGTAAAGTTCCAAGTGAAAAGAATCATCAATTTCACCCTGAAAACTACCAAAAATGTTGAAAGTTAAAAAAACTCTGCAATTTCACTATAAAATCATTACAAAAGTTCCTAGTAAAAAATTCAACAATTTCACTATAAAAACCATAATAAAAATTCACATATTTCACTAAAAAAACCATTACTAACGTTCAAAGTTAAAAAAGTAACATGTTTCATATAAAATCCATAACAAAAATTTCAATTAAAAAACCAATACAAAAGTTCAAAGTTAAAAAATTTAACAATTTCAATATAAATGCTATAAAAAGGTCTAAAGTTAAAAAAACTCCCCAATTTCACTATATAAAACCATTACAAAAGTTAAAAGTTATAAAACTCACGAATTTCACTATAAAAACCATAAAATAACTCTAATTTCCAAAAAACCAACGAAAATCACTATAAAGACCATAACAAAAGTTCAAAGTTAAAAAATTCCCCAATATCACTATATAAACCATTACAAAATGTCCAAGTCAAAAAACTCATCAATTTCTCCTTAAAAACCAATACTAAAGTTCAAAGTTAAAAAATTCACCAATTTCACTATAAAGACCATAAAAATTTTCAAAGTTAAAAAACTCCTCAATTTCATGATAAAAACCATTACAAGAGTTCCTAGTCAAAAGATCAACGATTTCACTATAAAAACCATAACAAAAGTTCCAATTGAAAAAACTCACCAATTTCACTATAAAGACAATCAAAAAGTTCAAAGTTAAAAAAACTCCCAAATTTCACTATAAAAACAATTACGAAAGTTCTTATTCAAAAATTCAACAATTTCACTATCAAAACCATAACAAAAGTTTCATTTGAAAAAACTCACAAATTTCAATATAAAGACCTTTACAAAAGTTCAAAGTTAAAACACTCACCAATTTCAATACAAAGACCATAAGAAAATATCCATGTGAAAAAAATCACAAATTTCACCAAAAAAACCATTACTAAAGTTCTAAGTTAAAAAAGTAACCAGTTTCACTATAAAATACATAACAAAAATTCCAATTAAAAAAACCAATACAAAAGTTCAGAGTTAAAAAATTCAACAATTTCAATATAAATGCTATAAAAAGGTCCAAAGTTAAAAAAAAAAACTCCCCAATTTCACTATAAAAAACCATTACAAAAGTTCCTAGTAAAAAATTCAACAATTTCACCATAAAAACCATAACTAAAGCTCCATTTGAAAAAACTCACCAATTTCACTATAAAGACCTATACAAAAGTTCAAAGTTAAAAAACTAACCAATTTCAATATAAAGACCATAAGAAAAGTCAAGTGAAAAAAATCACCAATTTAACCATAAAAACCAATACAAAAGTTGAAAGTTATAAAACTCACGAATTTCACTATAAAAACCGTAAAATAACTCCAATTTAAACAAAACCCAGGAAAATCATTATAAAGACCATAACAAAAGTTCAAAGTTAAAAAATTCCCCAATATCACTATATAAACCATTACAAAAGGTCCAAGTCAAAAAACTCATCAATTTCTCCTTAAAAACCAATACCAAAGTTCAAAGTTAAAAAATTCACCAATTTCACTATAAAGACCATAAAAAAGTTCAAAGTTAAAAAACTCCTCAATTTCACGATAAAAACCATTACAAGAGTTCCTAGTCAAAAGATCAACGATTTCACTATAAAAACCATAACAAAAGTTCCAATTGCAAAAACTCACCAATTTCACTATAAAGACCATAAAAAAGTTCAAAGTTAAAAAAACTCCCAAATTTCACTATAAAAACAATTACGAAAGTTCTTATTCAAAAATTCAACAATTTCACTATCAAAAGCATAACAAAAGTTCCATTTGAAAAAACTCAAAAAATTCAATATAAAGACCATTACAAAACTTCAAAGTTAAAAAACTCACCAATTTCAATACAAAGACCATAAGAAAATATCCATGTGAAAAAAATCACTAATTTCACCAAAAAAAAACCATTACTAAAGTTCAAAGTTAAAAAAGTAACCAGTTTCACTATAAAATACATAACAAAAATTCCAATTAAAAAAACCAATACAAAAGTTCAAAGTTAAAAAATTCAACAATTTTAATATAGATGCTATAAAAAGGTCCAAAGTTAAAAAATCTCCCCAATTTCACTATAAAAAACCATTACAAAAGTTCCTAGTAAAAAATTCAACAATTTCACTATAAAAACCATAACAAAAGCTCCATTTGAAAAAACTCACCAATTTCACTATAAAGACCTATACAAAAGTTCAAAGTTAAAAAACTCACCAATTTCAATATAAAGACCATAAGAAAAGTCAAGTGAAAAAAATCACCAATTTAACCATAAAAACAAATACAAAAGTTGAAAGTTATAAAACTCACGAATTTCACTATAAAAAACGTAAAATAACTCCAATTTAAACAAAACTCAGGAAAATTACTATAAAGACCATAACAAAAGTTCAAAGTTAAAAAATTCCCTAATATCACTATATAAACCATTACAAAAGGTCCAAGTCAAAAAAACTCATCAATTTCTCCTTAAAAACCAATACCAAAGTTCAAAGTTAAAAAACTTACCAATTTCACTATAAAGACCATAAAAAAGTTCAAAGTTAAAAAACTCCTCAATTTCACGATAAAAACCATTACAAGAGTTCCTAGTCAAAAGATCAACGATTTCACTATAAAAACCATAACAAAAGTTCCAATTGAAAAAACTCACCAATTTCACTATAAAGACCATAAAAAAGTTCAAACTTAAAAAAACTCCCAAATTTCACAATAAAAACAATTACGAAAGTTCTTATTCAAAAATTCAACAGTTTCACTATCAAAACCATAACAAAAGTTCCATTTGAAAAAACTCACAAATTTCAATATAAAGACAATTACAAAAGTTCAAAGTTAAAAAACTCACCAATTTCAATACAAAGACCATAAGAAAAGATCCATGTGAAAAAAATCACAAATTTCACCCTAAAAACTACCAAAAATGTTGAAAGTTAAAAAAACTCCGCAATTTCACTACAAAACCATTACAAAAGTTCCTAGTAAAAAATTCAACAATTTCACGATAAAAACCATAACAAAAGTTCCATTTGAAAAAACTCACAAATTTCAATATAAAGACCATTACAAAAGTTCAAAGTTAAAAAACTCACCAATTTCAATACAAAGACCATAAAAAAATATCCATGTGAAACAAATCACAAATTTCACCAAAAAAACCATTACTAAAGTTCAAAGTTAAAAAAGTAACCAGTTTCACTATAAAATACATAACAAAAATTCCAATTAAAAAAACCAATACAAAAGTTCAGAGTTAAAAAGTTCAACAATTTCAATATAAATGCTATATAAAGGTCCAAAGTTAAAAAAAAAAAAAACTCCCCAATTTCACTATAAAAAACCATTACAAAAGTTTCTAGTAAAAAATTCAACAATTTCACCATAAAAACCATAACTAAAGCTCCATTTGAAAAAACTCACCAATTTCACTATAAAGACCTATACAAAAGTTCAAAGTTAAAAAACTCACCAATTTCAATATAAAGACCATAAGAAAAGTCAAGTGAAAAAAATCACCAATTTAACCATAAAAACCAATACAAAAGTTGAAAGTTATAAAACTCACAAATTTCACTATAAAAACCGTAAAACAACTCCAATTTAAACAAAACCCAACGAAAATCACTATAAAGACCATAACAAAAGTTCAAAGTTAAAAAATTCCCCAATATCACTATATAAACCATTACAAAAGGTCCAAGTCAAAAAAACTCATCAATTTCTTCTTAAAAACCGTAAAAAATCACCAATTTAACCATAAAAACCAATACAAAAGTTAAAAGTTATAAAACTCACGAATTTCACTATAAAAACCATAAAATAACTCTAATTTAAAAAAAACCAACGAAAATCACTATAAAGACCACAACAAAAGTTCAAAGTTAAAAAATTCTCCAATATCACTATATAAACCATTACAAAAAGTCCAAGTCAAAAAACTCATCAATTTCTCCTTAAAAACCAATACCGAAGTTCAAAGTTAAAAAATTCACCAATTTCACTATAAAGACCATAAAAAAGTTTAAAGTTAAAAAACTCCTCAATTTCATGATAAAAACCATTACAAGAGTTCCTAGTCAAAAGATCAACGATTTCACTATAAAACCATAACAAAAGTTCCAATTGAAAAAACTCACCAATTTCACTATAAAGACCATAAAAAAGTTCAAAGTTAAAAAATTTCCAAATTTCACTATAAAAACAATTACGAAAGTTCTTATTCAAAAATTCAACAATTTCACTATCAAAACCATAACAAAAGTTCCATTTGAAAAAACTCACCAATTTCAGTATAAACACCATTTAAAAGTTCAAATTTTAAAAAACTCACAAGTTTCAAAAGAAAGACCATAGATAAAGTTCCAAGTGATAAGAATCATCAATTTCACCCTAAAAACTACCAAAAATGTTGAAACTTAAAAAAACTCCGCAATTTCACTATAAAACTATTACAAAAGTTCCTAGTAAAAAATTCAACAATTTCACTATAAAAACCATAACAAAAGTTCCATTTGAAAAAACTCACAAATTTCAATATAAAGACCATTACAAAAGTTCAAAGTTAAAAAATTCACCAATTTCAATACAAAGACCATAAGAAAAGTTTCATGTGAAAAAAATCACAAATTTCACCAAAAAAAACCATTACAAAAGTTTAAAGTTAAAAAAGAAACCAGTTTCACTATAAAATCCCTAACAAAAATTCCAATTAAAAAAACTTTAGAATTTCAATATAAAGACCATAACAAAAGTTCAAGGTTAAAACGTTTCCCAATATCACTATGTAAACCATTACCAAAGTTCCAAGTCAAAAAACTCATCTATTTCACCATAAAAACCAATACAAAAGTTCAAAGTTAAAAAATTCAACAATTTCAATATAAATTCTATAAAAAGGTCCAAAGTTAAAAAAAACTCCCCAATTTCGCTATAAAAAACCATTACAAAAGTTCCTAGTAAAAAAATTCAACAATTTTACTATAAAGACCTATACAAAAGTTCAAAGTTAAAAAACTCACCAATTTCAATATAAAGACCATAAGAAAAGTCAAGTGAAAAAAATCACCAATTTAACCATACAATCCAATACAAAAGTTGAAAGTTATAAAACTCACGAATTTCACTATAAAAACCATAAAATAACTCCAATTTAAAAAAAAAACCAGGAAAATCACTATAAGGACCATAACAAAAGTTCAAAGTTAAAAAATTCCCCAATATCACTATATAAACAATTACAAAAGGTCCAGGTCAAAAACTCATCAATTTCTCCTTAAAAACCAATACCAAAGTTCAAAGTTATAAAATTCACCAATTTCACTATAAAGACCATAAAAAAGTTCAAAGTTAAAAAACTCCTCAATTTCACGATAAAAACCATTATAAGAGTTCCTAGTCAAAAGATCAACGATTTCACTATAAAACCATAACAAAAGTTCCAATTGAAAAAACTTGCCAATTTCACTATAAAGACCATAAAAAAGTTCAAAGTTAAAAAAAATCCCAAATTTCACTATAAAAACAATTACGAAAGTTCTTATTCAAAAATTCAACAATTTCACTATAAAACCATAACAAAAGTTCCATTTGAAAAAACTCACAAATTTCAGTATAAACACCATTTAAAAGTTCAAATTTTAAAAAAAATCACAAGTTTCAATATGAAGACCATAGGTAAAGTTCCAAGTGAAAAGAATCATCAATTTCACCCTAAAAACTACCAAAAATGTTGAAAGTTAAAAAAACTCTGCAATTTCACTATAAAACCATTACAAAAGTTCCTAGTAAAAAATTCAACAATTTCACTATAAAAACCATAAGAAAAGTTCCATTTGAAAAAACTCACAAATTTCAATATAAAGACCATTACAAAAGTTCAAAGTTAAAAAACTCACCAATTTCAATACAAAGACCATAAGAAATGTTCCATGTAAAAAAATCACAAATTTCACCAAAAAAACCATTACTAAATTTCAAAGTTAATAAAGTAACCAGTTTCACTATAAAATCCATAACAAAAATTCCAATTAAAAAAACTTTAGAATTTCACTATAAAGACCATAACAAAAGTTCAAGGTTAAAATATTTCCCAATATCACTATGTAAACCATTACCAAAGTTCCAAGTCTAAAAAATTCAACAATTTCAATATAAATGCTATAAAAAGGTCCAAAGTTAAAAAAAACTCCTCAATTTCACTATAAAAAACCATTACAAAAGTTCCTAGTAAAAAATTCAACAATTTCACTATAAAAACCATAACAAAAGCTCCATTTGAAAAAACTCACCAATTTCACTATAAAGACATATACAAAAGTTCAAAGTTAAAAAAACTCACCAATTTCAATATAAAGACCATAAGAAAAGTCAAGTGAAAAAAATCACCTATTTAACCATAAAAACTAATACAAAAGTTGAAAGTTATAAAACTCACGAATTTCACTATAAAAACCATAAAATAACTCCAATTTAAAAAAAACCAGGAAAATCACTATAAAGACCATAACAAAAGTTCAAAGTAAAAAAAATTCCCCAATATCACTATATAAACAAGTACAAAAGGTCCAAGTCAAAAAACTCATCAATTTCTCCTTAAAAACCAATACCAAAGTTCAAAGTTAAAAAATTTACCAATTTCACTATAAAGACCATAAAAAAGTTCAATGTTAAAAAACTCCTCGATTTCACGATAAAAACCATTACAAGAGTTCCAAGTCAAAAGATCAACGATTTCACTATAAAAACCATAACAAAAGTTCCAATTGAAAAAATTCACCAATTTCACTATAAAGACCATAACAAGTTCAAAGTTAAAAAAACTCCCAAATTTCACTATAAAAACAGTTACGAAAGTTATTTTTCAAAAATTCAACAATTTCACTATAAAAACCATAACAAAAGTTCCATTTGAAAAAACTCACCAATTTCAGTATAAAGACCATTTAAAAGTTCAAATTTTAAAAAACTCACAAGTTTCAATATAAAGACCATAGGTAAAGTTCCAAGTGAAAAGAATCATCAATTTCACCCTAAAAACTAACAAAAATGTTGAAAGTTAAAAAAAACTCCGCAATTTCACTATAAAATCATTACAAAAGTTCCTAGTAAAAAATTCAACAATTTCACTAAAAAAACCATAACAAAAGTTCCATTTGAAAAAACTCACAAATTTCAATATAAAGACCATTACAAAAGTTCAAAGTTAAAAAACTCACCAATTTCAATACAAAGACCATAAGAAAAGATCCAAGTGAAAAAAATCACAAATTTCACAAAAAAAACCATTACTAAAGTTCAAAGTTAAAAACGTAACCAGTTTCACTATAAAATCCATAACAAAAATTCCAATTATAAAAACCAATACAAAAGTTCAAAGTTTAAAAATTCAACAATTTCAATATAAATGCTATAAAAAGGTCCAAAGTTAAAAAAAAAACTCCCCAATTTCACTATAAAAAACCATTACAAAAGTTCCTAGTAAAAAATTCAACAATTTCACTATAAAAACCATAACAAAAGCTCCATTTGAAAAAACTCACCAATTTCACTATAAAGACCTATACAAAAGTTCAAAGTTAAAAAACTCACCAATTTCAATATAAAGACCATAAGAAAACTCAAGTGAAAAAAATCACCAATTTAACCACAAAAACCAATACAAAAGTTTGAAAGTTATAAAACTCACGAATTTCACTACAAAAACCATAAAATAACTCCAATTTAAAAAAAAAAACCCCAGGAAAATCACTATAAAGACCATAACAAAAGTTCAAAGTTAAAAAATTCCCCAATATCACAATATAAACCATTACAAAAGGTCCAAGTCAAAAACTCATCAATTTCTCCTTAAAAACCAATACCAAAGTTCAAAGTTAAAAAATTCACCAATTTCACTATAAAGACCATAAAAAAGTTCAAAGTTAAAAAACTCCTCAATTTCACGATAAAAACCATTACAAGAGTTCCTAGTCAAAAGATCAACGATTTCACTATAAAAACCATAACAAAAGTTCCTATTGAAAAAACTCAACAATTTCACTATAAAGACCATAAAAAAGTTCAAAGTTAAAAAAATTCCCAAATTTCACTATAAAAACAATTAAGAAAGTTCTTATTCAAAAATTCAACAATTTCACTATAAAAACCATAACAAAAGTTCCATTTGAAAAAACTCACCAATTTCAGTGTAAAGACCATTTAAAAGTTGAAATTTTAAAAAACTCACAAGTTTCAATATAAAGACCATAGGTAAAGTTCCAAGTGAAAAGAACCATCAATTTCACCCTAAAAACTACCAAAAATGTTGAAAGTTAAAAAAAACTCCGCAATTTCACTATAAAACCATTATAAAAGTTCCTAGTAAAAAATTCAACAATTTCACTATAAAAACCATAACAAAAGATCCATTTGAAAAAACTCACGAATTTCAATATAAAGACCATTACAAAAGTTCAAAGTTAAAAAACTAACCATTTCAATACAAAGACCATAAGATAAGTTCCATGTGAAAAAAATCACAAATTTCACCAAAAAAACCATTACTAAAGTTCAAAGTTAAAAAAGTAACCAGTTTCACTATAAAATCCATGAAAAAAATTCCAATTAAAAAACCTTTAGAATTTCACTATAAAGACCATAACAAAAGTTCAAGGTTAAAACATTTCCCAATATCACTATGTAAACCATTACCAAAGTTCCAAGTCAAAAAACTCATCAATTTCACCATATAAACCAATACAAAAGTTCAAAGTTAAAAAATTCAACAATTTCAATATAAATGCTATAAAAAGGTCCAAAGTTAAAAAATAAACTCCCCAATTTCACTATAAAAAACCATTACAAAAGTTCCTAGTAAAAAATTCAACAATTTCACTATAAAAACCATAACAAGAGCTCCATTTGAAAAAACTCACCAATTTCACTATAAAGACCTATACAAAAGTTCAAAGTTTAAAAACTCACCAATTTCAATATAAAGACCATAAGAAAAGTCAAGTGAAAAAAATCTCCAATTTAACCATAAAAACCAATACAAAAGTTGAAAGTTATAAAACTCACGAATTTCACTATAAATACCATTAAATAACTCCAATTTAAAAAAAACCCAGGAAAATCACTATAAAGACCATAACAAAAGTTCAAAGTTAAAAAATTCCCCAATATCACAATATAAACCATTACAAAAGGTCCAAGTAAAAAACTCATCAATTTCTCCTTAAAAACCAATACCAAAGTTCAAAGTTAAAAAATTCACCAATTTCACTATAAAGACCATAAAAAAGTTCAAAGTTAAAAAACTCCTCAATTTCACGATAAAAACCATTACAAGAGTTCCTAGTCAAAAGATCAACGATTTCACTATAAAAACCATAACAAAAGTTCCAATTGAAAAAACTCACCAATTTCACTATAAAGACCATAAAAAAGTTCAAAGTTAAAAAAACTCCCAAATTTCACTATAAAAACAATTACGAAAGTTCTTATTCAAAAATTCAACAATTTCACTATAAAAACCATAACAAAAGTTCCATTTGAAAAAACTCACCAATTTCAGTATAAAGACCATTTAAAAGTTCAAATTTTAAAAAAACTCACAAGTTTCAATATAAAGACCATAGGTAAAGTTCCAAGTGAAAAGGATCATCAATTTCACCCTAAAAACTACCAAAAATGTTGAAAGTTAAAAAAAACTCCGCAATTTCACTATAAAACATTTACAAAAGTTGCTAGTAAAAAATTCAACAATTTCACTATAAAAACCATAACAAAAGTTCCATTTGAAAAAACTCACAAATTTCAATATAAAGACCATTACAAAAGTTCAAAGTTAAAAAACTCACCAATTTCAATACAAAGGCCATAAGAAAAGTTCCATGTGAAAAAAATCACAAATTTCACCAAAAAAACCATTACTAAAGTTCAAAGTTAAAAAAGTAACCAGTTTCACTATAAAATCCATGACAAAAATTCCAATTAAAAAAACTTTAGAATTTCACTATAAAGACCATATCAAAAGTTCAAGGTTAAAACATTTCCCAATATCACTATGTAAACCATTACCAAAGTTCCAAGTAAAATAACTCATCAATTTCACCATAAAAACCAACACAAAAGTTCAAAGTTAAAATTCAACAATTTCAATATAAATGCTATAAAAAGGTCCAAAGTTAAAAAACTCCCCAATTTCACTATAAAAAACCATTACAAAAGTTCTTAGTAAAAAATTCAACAATTTAACTATAAAAACCATAACAAAAGCTCCATATGAAAAAACTCACCAATTTCACTATAAAGACCTATACAAAAGTTCAAAGTTAAAAAACTCACCAATTTCAATATAAAGACCATAAGAAAAGTCAATTGAAAAAAATCACCAATTTAACCCTAAAAACCAATACAAAAGGTGAAAGTTATAAAACTCACGAATATCACTATAAAAACCATAAAATAACTACAATTTAAAAAAAAAACCCAGAAAAATCACTATAAAGACCATAACAAAAGTTCAAAGTTAAAAATTCCCCAATATCACTATATAAACCATTACAAAAGGTCCAAGTAAAAAACTCATCAATTTCTCCTTAAAAACCAATACCAAAGTTCAAAGTTAAAAAATTCACCAATTTCACTATAAAGACCATAAAAAGTTTAAAGTTAAAAAACTCCCCAATTTCACTATAAAAACCATTACAAGAGTTCCTAATCAAAAGATCAACGATTTCACGATAAAAACCATAACAAAAGTTCCATTGGAAAAAACTCACCAATTTCAGTATAAAGACCATTTAAAAGTTTAAATTTTAAAAAACTCACAAGTTTCAATTTAAAGACCATAGGTAAAGTTCCATGTGAAAAAAAATCATCAATTTCACCCTAAAAACTACCAAAAATGTTGAAAGTTAAAAAAACTCCGCAATTTCACTATAAAACTATTACAAAAGTTCCTAGTAAAAAATTCAACAATTTCACTATAAAAACCATAACAAAAGTTCCATTTGAAAAAACTCACAAATTTCAATATAAAGACCATTACAAAAGTTCAAAGTTAAAAAACTCACCAATTTCAATACAAAGACCATAAGAAAAGTTCCATGTGAAAAAAATCACAAATTTCACCATAAAAACCTTTACTAAAGTTCAAAGTTAAAAAAGTAACCAGTTTCACTATAAAATCCATGACAAAAATTCCAATTAAAAAAACTTTAGAATTTCACTATAAAGACCATATCAAAAGTTCAAGGTTAAAACATTTCCCAATATCACTATGTAAACCATTACCAAAGTTCCAAGTAAAAAAACTCATCAATTTCACCATAAAAACCAATACAAAAGTTCAAAGTTAAAAAATTCAAGAATTTCAATATAAATGCTATAAAAAAGTCCAAAGTTAAAAAAAACTCTCCAATTTCACTATAAAAAACCATTACAAAAGTTCCTAGTAAAAAATTCAACAATTTCACTATAAAAACCATAACAAAAGCTCCATTTGAAAAAACTCACCAATTTCACTATAAAGACCTATACAAAAGTTCAAAGTTAAAAAACTCACCAATTTCAATATAAAGACCATAAGAAAAGTCAATTGAAAAAAATCACCAATTTAACCCTAAAAACCAATACAAAAGGTGAAAGTTATAAAACTCACGAATATCACTATAAAAACCATAAAATAACTTCAATTTAAAAAAAACCCAGAAAAATCACTATAAAGACCATAACAAAAGTTCAAAGTTAAAAAATTCCCCAATATCACTATATAAACCATTACAAAAGGTCCAAGTCAAAAAAACTCATCAATTTCTCCTTAAAAACCAATACTAAAGTTCAAAGTTAAAATATTCACCAATTTCACTATAAAGACCATAAAAAAGTTCAAAGTTAAAAAACTCCTCAATTTCACGATAAAAACCATTACAAGAGTTCCTAGTCAAAAGATCAACGATTTCACTATAAAAACCATAACAAAAGTTCCAATTGAAAAATCTCACAGATTTCACTATAAAGACCATAAAAAAGTTCAAAGTTAAAAAAACTCCCAAATTTCACTATAAAAACAATTACGAAAGTTCTTATTCAAAAATTCAACAATTTCACTATAAAAACCATAACAAAAGTTCCATTTGAAAAAACTCACCAATTTCAGTATAAAGACCATTTAGAAGTTCAAATTTTAAAAAACTCACAAGTTTCAATATAAAGACCATAGGTAAAGTTCCAAGTGAAAAGAATCATCAATTTCACCCTAAAAACTACCAAAAATGTTGAAAGTTAAAAAAACTCTGCAATTTCACTATTAAACCATTACAAAAGTTCCTAGTAAAAAAATTAACAATTTCACTGTAAAAACCATAACAAAAGTTCCATTTGAAAAAACTCACAAATTCCAATATAAAGACCATAACAAAAGTTCAAAGTTAAAAAACTCACCAATTTCAATACAAAGACCATAAGAAAAATTCGATGTGAAAAAAAATCACAAATTTCACCAAAAAAACCATTACTAAAGTTCAAAGTTAAAAAAGTAACCAATTTCACTATAAAATCCATGACAAAAATTCCAATTAAAAAAACTTTAGAATATCACTATAAAGACCATAACAAAAGTTCAAGGTTAAAACATTTCCCAATATCACTATGTAAACCATTACCAAAGTTCCAAGTCAAAAAACTCATCAATTTCACCATAAAAACCAATACAAAAGTTCAAAGTAAAAAAATTCAACAATTTCAATTTAAATGCTATAAAAAGGTCCAAAGTTAAAAAAAACTCCCCAATTTCACTATAAAAAACCATTACAAAAGTTCCTAGTAAAAAATTCAACAATTTCACTATAAAAACCATATCAAAAGCTCCATTTGAAAAAACTCACCAATTTCACTATAAAGACCTATACAAAAGTTCAAAGTTAAAAAACTCACCAATTTCAATATAAAGACCATAAGAAAAGTCAAGTGAAAAAAATCACCAATTTAACCATAAAAACCAATACAAAAGTTGAAAGTTATAAAACTCATGAATTTCACTATAAAAACCATAAAATAACTCCAATTTAAACAAAACCCAGGAAAATCACTATAAAGACCATAACAAAAGTTCAAAGTTAAAATTCCCCAATATCACTATATAAACCATTACAAAAGGTCCAAGTCAAAAACACTCATCAATTTCTTTTTTAAAAACCAATACCAAAGTTAAAAGTTAAAAAATTCACCAATTTCACTATAAAGACCATAAAAAAGTTCAAAGTTAAAAAACTCCTCAATTTCACGATAAAAACCATTAGAAGAGTTCTTAGTCAAAAGATCAACGATTTCACTATAAAAACCATAACAAAAGTTCCGATTGAAAAAACTCACCAATTTCACTATAAAGACCAGAAAAAAGTTTCAAAGTTAAAAAAACTCCCAAATTTTACTATAAAAACAATTACGAAAGTTCTTATTCAAAAATTCAACAATTTCACTATAAAAACCATAACAAAAGTTCCATTTGAAAAAACTCACCAATTTCAGTATAAAGACCGTTTAAAAGTTCAAAATTTAAAAAACTCACAAGTTTCAATATAAAGACCATAGGTAAAGTTCCAAGTGAAAAGAATCATCAATTTCACCCTAAAAACTACCATAAATGTTAAAAGTTAAAAAAAACTCCGCAATTTCACTATAAAACCATTACAAAAGTTCCTAGTAAAAAATTCAACAATTTCACTATAAAAACCATAACAAAAGTTCCATTTGAAAAAACTCACAAATTTCAATATAAAGACCATTACAAAAGTTCAAAGTTAAAAAACTCACCAATTTCAATACAAAGACCATAGGAAAAGTTCCATGTGAAAAAAATCACAAATTTCATCAAAAAAACCATTACTAAAGTTCAAAGTTAATAAAGTAACCAGTTTCACTATAAAATCCATGATAAAAATTCCAATTAAAAAACCTTTACAATTTCACTATAAAGACCATAACAAAAGTTCAAGGTTAAAACATTTCCCAATATCACTATGTAAACCATTACCAAAGTTCCAAGTCAAAAAACTCATCAATTTCACCATAAAAACCAATACAAAAGTTCAAAGTAAAAAAATTCAACAATTTCAATATAAATGCTATAAAAAGGTCCAAAGTTAAAAAAACTCCCCAATTTCACTATAAAAAACCATTACAAAAGTTCCTAGTAAAAAATTCAACAATTTCTCTATAAAAACCATATCAAAAGCTCCATTTGAAAAAAATCACCAATTTCACTATAAAGACCTATACAAAAGGTGAAAGTTAAAAAACTCACCAATTTCAATATAAAGACCATAAGAAAAGTCAAGTGAAAAAAATCACCAATTTAACCATAAAAACCAATACAAAAGTTGAAAGTTATAAAACTCACGAATTTCACTATAAAAACCATAAAATAACTCCAATTTAAACAAAACCCAGAAAAATCACTATAAAGACCATAACAAAACTTCAAAGTTAAAAAAATCCCAAATATCACTATATAAACCATTACAAAAGGTCCAAGTCAAAAACACTCATCAATTTCTTTTTTAAAAACCAATACCAAAGTTCAAAGTTAAAAAATTCACCAATTTCACTATAAAGACCATAAAAAAGTTCAAAGTTAAAAAACTCCTCAATTTCACGATAAAAACCATTACAAGAGTTCCTAGTCAAAAGATCAACGATTTCACTATATAAACCATAATAAAAGTTCCAAGTCAAAAACACTCATCAATTTCTTTTTTAAAAACCAATACCAAAGTTCAAAGTTAAAAAATTCACCAATTTCACTATAAAGACCATAAAAAAGTTCAAAGTTAAAAAACTCCTCAATTTCACGATAAAAACCATTACAAGAGTTCCTAGTCAAAAGATCAACGATTTCACTATAAAAACCATAACAAAAGTTCCAATTGAAAAAACTCACCAATTTCACTATAAAGACCATAAAAAAGTTCAAAGTTAAAAAAACTCCCAAATTTTACTATAAAAAAAATTACGAAAGTTCTTATTCAAAAATTCAACAATTTCACTATAAAAACCATAACAAAAGTTCCATTTGAAAAAACTCACGAATTTCAGTATAAAGACCGTTTAAAAGTTCAAATTTTAAAAAACTCACAAGTTTCAATATAAAGACCATAGGTAAAGTTCAAAGTGAAAAGAATCATCAATTTCACCCTAAAAACTACCAAAAATGTTGAAAGTTAAAAAAACTCCGCAATTTCACTATAAAACCATTACAAAAGTTCCTAGTAAAAAATTCAACAATTTCACTATAAAAACCATAACAAAAGTTCCATTTGATAAAACTCCCAAATTTCAATATAAAGACCATTACAAAAGTTCAAAGTTAAAAAACTCAACAATTTCAATACAAAGACCATAAGAAAAGTTCCATGTGAAAAAAATCACAAATTTCATCAAAAAAACCATTACTAAAGTTCAAAGTTAAAAAATAACCAGTTTCACTAGAAAAACCATAACAAAAATTCCAATTAAAAAAACTTTAGAATTTCACTACAAAGACCATAACAAAAGTTCAAGGTTAAAACATTTCCCAATATCACTATGTAAACCATTACCAAAGTTCCAAGTCAAAAAACTCATCAATTTCACCATAAAAACCAATACAAAAGTTCAAAGTTAAAAAATTCAACAATTTCACTATAAATACTATAAAAAGGTCCAAAGTTAAAAAAAACTCCCCAATTTCGCTATAAAAAACCATTACAAAAGTTCCTAGTAAAAAAATTCAACAATTTTACTATAAAGACCTATACAAAAGTTCAAAGTTAAAAAACTCACCAATTTCAATATAAAGACCATAAGAAAAGTCAAGTGAAAAAAATCACCAATTTAACCATACAATCCAATACAAAAGTTGAAAGTTATAAAACTCACGAATTTCACTATAAAAACCATAAAATAACTCCAATTTAAAAAAAAACCCAGGAAAATCACTATAAGGACCATAACAAAAGTTCAAAGTTAAAAAATTCCCCAATATCACTATATAAACAATTACAAAAGGTCCAGGTCAAAAACTCATCAATTTCTCCTTAAAAACCAATACCAAAGTTCAAAGTTATAAAATTCACCAATTTCACTATAAAGACCATAAAAAAGTTCAAAGTTAAAAAACTCCTCAATTTCACGATAAAAACCATTATAAGAGTTCCTAGTCAAAAGATCAACGATTTCACTATAAAACCATAACAAAAGTTCCAATTGAAAAAACTTGTCAATTTCACTATAAAGACCATAAAAAAGTTCAAAGTTAAAAAAAATCCCAAATTTCACTATAAAAACAATTACGAAAGTTCTTATTCAAAAATTCAACAATTTCACTATAAAACCATAACAAAAGTTCCATTTGAAAAAACTCACAAATTTCAGTATAAACACCATTTAAAAGTTCAAATTTTAAAAAAAATCACAAGTTTCAATATGAAGACCATAGGTAAAGTTCCAAGTGAAAAGAATCATCAATTTCACCCTAAAAACTACCAAAAATGTTGAAAGTTAAAAAAACTCTGCAATTTCACTATAAAACCATTACAAAAGTTCCTAGTAAAAAATTCAACAATTTCACTATAAAAACCATAAGAAAAGTTCCATTTGAAAAAACTCACAAATTTCAATATAAAGACCATTACAAAAGTTCAAAGTTAAAAAACTCACCAATTTTAATACAAAGACCATAAGAAATGTTCCATGTAAAAAAATCACAAATTTCACCAAAAAAACCATTACTAAATTTCAAAGTTAATAAAGTAACCAGTTTCACTATAAAATCCATAACAAAAATTCCAATTAAAAAAACTTTAGAATTTCACTATAAAGACCATAACAAAAGTTCAAGGTTAAAATATTTCCCAATATCACTATGTAAACCATTACCAAAGTTCCAAGTCTAAAAAATTCAACAATTTCAATATAAATGCTATAAAAAGGTCCAAAGTTAAAAAAAACTCCTCAATTTCACTATAAAAAACTATTACAAAAGTTCCTAGTAAAAAATTCAACAATTTCACTATAAAAACCATAACAAAAGCTCCATTTGAAAAAACTCACCAATTTCACTATAAAGACATATACAAAAGTTCAAAGTTAAAAAAACTCACCAATTTCAATATAAAGACCATAAGAAAAGTCAAGTGAAAAAAATCACCTATTTAACCATAAAAACTAATACAAAAGTTGAAAGTTATAAAACTCACGAATTTCACTATAAAAACAATAAAATAACTCCAATTTAAAAAAAACCAGGAAAATCACTATAAAGACCATAACAAAAGTTCAAAGTAAAAAAAATTCCCCAATATCACTATATAAACCAGTACAAAAGGTCCAAGTCAAAAAACTCATCAATTTCTCCTTAAAAACCAATACCAAAGTTCAAAGTTAAAAAATTTACCAATTTCACTATAAAGACCATAAAAAAGTTCAATGTTAAAAAACTCCTCGATTTCACGATAAAAACCATTACAAGAGTTCCAAGTCAAAAGATCAACGATTTCACTATAAAAACCATAACAAAAGTTCCAATTGAAAAAATTCACCAATTTCACTATAAAGACCATAACAAGTTCAAAGTTAAAAAAACTCCCAAATTTCACTATAAAAACAGTTACGAAAGTTATTTTTCAAAAATTCAACAATTTCACTATAAAAACCATAACAAAAGTTCCATTTGAAAAAACTCACCAATTTCAGTATAAAGACCATTTAAAAGTTCAAATTTTAAAAAACTCACAAGTTTCAATATAAAGACCATAGGTAAAGTTCCAAGTGAAAAGAATCATCAATTTCACCCTAAAAACTAACAAAAATGTTGAAAGTTAAAAAAAAACTCCGCAATTTCACTATAAAATCATTACAAAAGTTCCTAGTAAAAAATTCAACAATTTCACTAAAAAAACCATAACAAAAGTTCCATTTGAAAAAACTCACAAATTTCAATATAAAAACCATTACAAAAGTTCAAAGTTAAAAAACTCACCAATTTCAATACAAAGACCATAAGAAAAGATCCAAGTGAAAAAAATCACAAATTTCACAAAAAAAACCATTACTAAAGTTCAAAGTTAAAAACGTAACCAGTTTCACTATAAAATCCATAACAAAAATTCCAATTATAAAAACCAATACAAAAGTTCAAAGTTTAAAAATTCAACAATTTCAATATAAATGCTATAAAAAGGTCCAAAGTTAAAAAAAAAAACTCCCCAATTTCACTATAAAAAACCATTACAAAAGTTCCTAGTAAAAAATTCAACAATTTCACTATAAAAACCATAACAAAAGCTCCATTTGAAAAAACTCACCAATTTCACTATAAAGACCTATACAAAAGTTCAAAGTTAAAAAACTCACCAATTTCAATATAAAGACCATAAGAAAACTCAAGTGAAAAAAATCACCAATTTAACCACAAAAACCAATACAAAAGTTTGAAAGTTATAAAACTCACGAATTTCACTACAAAAACCATAAAATAACTCCAATTTAAAAAAAAAACCCCAGGAAAATCACTATAAAGACCATAACAAAAGTTCAAAGTTAAAAAATTCCCCAATATCACAATATAAACCATTACAAAAGGTCCAAGTCAAAAACTCATCAATTTCTCCTTAAAAACCAATACCAAAGTTCAAAGTTAAAAAATTCACCAATTTCACTATAAAGACCATAAAAAAGTTCAAAGTTAAAAAACTCCTCAATTTCACGATAAAAACCATTACAAGAGTTCCTAGTCAAAAGATCAACGATTTCACTATAAAAACCATAACAAAAGTTCCTATTGAAAAAACTCAACAATTTCACTATAAAGACCATAAAAAAGTTCAAAGTTAAAAAAATTCCCAAATTTCACTATAAAAACAATTAAGAAAGTTCTTATTCAAAAATTCAACAATTTCACTATAAAAACCATAACAAAAGTTTCATTTGAAAAAACTCACCAATTTCAGTGTAAAGACCATTTAAAAGTTGAAATTTTAAAAAACTCACAAGTTTCAATATAAAGACCATAGGTAAAGTTCCAAGTGAAAAGAACCATCAATTTCACCCTAAAAACTACCAAAAATGTTGAAAGTTAAAAAAAACTCCGCAATTTCACTATAAAACCATTACAAAAGTTCCTAGTAAAAAATTCAACAATTTCACTATAAAAACCATAACAAAAGATCCATTTGAAAAAACTCACGAATTTCAATATAAAGACCATTACAAAAGTTCAAAGTTAAAAAACTAATCATTTCAATACAAAGACCATAAGATAAGTTCCATGTGAAAAAAATCACAAATTTCACCAAAAAAACCATTACTAAAGTTCAAAGTTAAAAAAGTAACCAGTTTCACTATAAAATCCATGAAAAAAATTCCAATTAAAAAACCTTTAGAATTTCACTATAAAGACCATAACAAAAGTTCAAGGTTAAAACATTTCCCAATATCACTATGTAAACCATTACCAAAGTTCCAAGTCAAAAAACTCATCAATTTCACCATATAAACCAATACAAAAGTTCAAAGTTAAAAAATTTAACAATTTCAATATAAATGCTATAAAAAGGTCCAAAGTTAAAAAATAAACTCCCCAATTTCACTATAAAAAACCATTACAAAAGTTCCTAGTAAAAAATTCAACAATTTCACTATAAAAACCATAACAAGAGCTCCATTTGAAAAAACTCACCAATTTCACTATAAAGACCTATACAAAAGTTCAAAGTTTAAAAACTCACCAATTTCAATATAAAGACCATAAGAAAAGTCAAGTGAAAAAAATCTCCAATTTAACCATAAAAACCAATACAAAAGTTGAAAGTTATAAAACTCACGAATTTCACTATAAATACCATTAAATAACTCCAATTTAAAAAAAACCCAGGAAAATCACTATAAAGACCATAACAAAAGTTCAAAGTTAAAAAATTCCCCAATATCACAATATAAACCATTACAAAAGGTCCAAGTAAAAAACTCATCAATTTCTCCTTAAAAACCAATACCAAAGTTCAAAGTTAAAAAATTCACCAATTTCACTATAAAGACCATAAAAAAGTTCAAAGTTAAAAAACTCCTCAATTTCACGATAAAAACCATTACAAGAGTTCCTAGTCAAAAGATCAACGATTTCACTATAAAAACCATAACAAAAGTTCCAATTGAAAAAACTCACCAATTTCACTATAAAGACCATAAAAAAGTTCAAAGTTAAAAAAACTCCCAAATTTCACTATAAAAACAATTACGAAAGTTCTTATTCAAAAATTCAACAATTTCACTATAAAAACCATAACAAAAGTTCCATTTGAAAAAACTCACCAATTTCAGTATAAAGACCATTTAAAAGTTCAAATTTTAAAAAAACTCACAAGTTTCAATATAAAGACCATAGGTAAAGTTCCAAGTGAAAAGGATCATCAATTTCACCCTAAAAACTACCAAAAATGTTGAAAGTTAAAAAAAACTCCGCAATTTCACTATAAAACATTTACAAAAGTTGCTAGTAAAAAATTCAACAATTTCACTATAAAAACCATAACAAAAGTTCCATTTGAAAAAACTCACAAATTTCAATATAAAGACCATTACAAAAGTTCAAAGTTAAAAAACTCACCAATTTCAATACAAAGGCCATAAGAAAAGTTCCATGTGAAAAAAATCACAAATTTCACCAAAAAAACCATTACTAAAGTTCAAAGTTAAAAAAGTAACCAGTTTCACTATAAAATCCATGACAAAAATTCCAATTAAAAAAAATTTAGAATTTCACTATAAAGACCATATCAAAAGTTCAAGGTTAAAACATTTCCCAATATCACTATGTAAACCATTACCAAAGTTCCAAGTAAAATAACTCATCAATTTCACCATAAAAACCAACACAAAAGTTCAAAGTTAAAATTCAACAATTTCAATATAAATGCTATAAATGGTCCAAAGTTAAAAAACTCCCCAATTTCACTATAAAAAACCATTACAAAAGTTCTTAGTAAAAAATTCAACAATTTAACTATAAAAACCATAACAAAAGCTCCATATGAAAAAACTCACCAATTTCACTATAAAGACCTATACAAAAGTTCAAAGTTAAAAAACTCACCAATTTCAATATAAAGACCATAAGAAAAGTCAATTGAAAAAAATCACCAATTTAACCCTAAAAACCAATACAAAAGGTGAAAGTTATAAAACTCACGAATATCACTATAAAAACCATAAAATAACTACAATTTAAAAAAAAACCCAGAAAAATCACTATAAAGACCATAACAAAAGTTCAAAGTTAAAAATTCCCCAATATCACTATATAAACCATTACAAAAGGTCCAAGTAAAAAACTCATCAATTTCTCCTTAAAAACCAATACCAAAGTTCAAAGTTGAAAAATTCACCAATTTCACTATAAAGACCATAAAAAAGTTCAAAGTTAAAAAACTCCTCAATTTCACGATAAAAACCATTACAAGAGTTCCTAGTCAAAAGATCAACGATTTCACTATAAAAACCATAACAAAAGTTCCAATTGAAAAAACTCACCAATTTCACTATAAAGACCATAAAAAAGTTCAAAGTTAAAAAAACTCCCAAATTTCACTATAAAAACAATTACGAAAGTTCTTATTCAAAAATTCAACAATTTCACTATAAAAACCATAACAAAAGTTCCATTTGAAAAAACTCACCAATTTCAGTATAAAGACCATTTAAAAGTTCAAATTTTAAAAAAACTCACAAGTTTCAATATAAACACCATAGGTAAAGTTCCAAGTGAAAAGAATCATCAATTTCACCCTAAAAACTACCAAAAATGTTGAAAGTTAAAAAAACTCCGCAATTTCACTATAAAACATTTACAAAAGTTCCTAGTAAAAAATTCAACAATTTCACTATAAAAACCATAACAAAAGTTCCATTTGAAAAAACTCACAAATTTCAATATAAAGACCATTACAAAAGTTCAAAGTTAAAAAACTCACCAATTTCAATACAGAGGCCATAAGAAAAGTTCGATGTGAAAAAAAATCACAAATTTCACCAAAAAAACCATTACTAAAGTTCAAAGTTAAAAAAGTAACCAGTTTCACTATAAAATCCATGACAAAAATTCCAATTAAAAAAACTTTAGAATTTCACTATAAAGACCATATCAAAAGTTCAAGGTTAAAACATTTCCCAATATCACTATGTAAACCATTACCTAAGTTCCAAGTCAAAAAACTCATAAATTTCACCATAAAAACCAATACAAAAGTTCAAAGTTAAAAAATTCAACAATTTCAATATAAATGCTATAAAAAGGTCCAAAGTTAAAAAAATTCCCCAATTTCACAATAAAAAACCATTACAAAAGTTCCTAGTAAAAAATTCAACAATTTAACTATAAAAACCATAACAAAAGCTCCATATGAAAAAACTCACCAATTTCACTATAAAGACCTATACAAAAGTTCAAAGTTAAAAAACTCACCAATTTCAATATAAAGACCATAAGAAAAGTCAAGTGAAAAAAATCACCAATTTAACCATAAAAACAAATACAAAAGTTGAAAGTTATAAAACTCACGAATTTCACTATAAAAACCATAAAATAACTTCAATTTAAAAAAAAAACCAGGAAAATCACTATAAAGACCATAACAAAAGTTCAAAGTTAAAAAATTCCCCAATATCACTATATAAGCCATTACAAAAGGTCCAAGTCAAAAAACTCTTCAATTTCTCCTTAAAAACAAATACCAAAGTTCAAAGTTAAAAAATTCACCAATTTCACTATAAAGACCATAAAAAAGTTTAAAGTTAAAAAACTTCTCAATTTCACGATAAAAACCATTACAAGAGTTCCTAGTCAAAAGGTCAACGATTTCACTATAAAAACCATAACAAAAGTTCCATTTGAAAAAACTCACCAATTTCACTATAAAGACCACAAGAAAGTTCAAAGTTAAAAAAAACTCCCAAATTTCACTATAAAAACAATTACGAAAGTTCTTATTCAAAAATTCAACAATTTCACTATAAAAACCATAACAAAAGTTCCATTTGAAAAAACTCACCAATTTCAGTATAAAGACCATTTAAAAGTTCAAATTTTAAAAAACTCACAAGTTTCAATACAAAGACCATAGGTAAAGTTCCAAGTGAAAAGAATCATCAATTTCACCTTAAAAACTACCAAAAATGTTGAAAGTTAAAAAAACTCCGCAATTTCACTATAAAACCATTACAAAAGATCCTAGTAAAAAATTCAACAATTTCACTATAAAAACCATAACAAAAGTTCCATTTGAAAAAACTCACGAATTTCAATATAAAGACCATTACAAAAGTTCAAAGTTAAAAAACTCACCAATTTCAATACAAAGACCATAAGAAAAGTTCCATGTGAAAAAAATCACAAATTTCGCCAAAAAAACCATTACTAAAGTTCAAAGTTAAAAAAGTAACCAGTTTCACTATAAAATCCATGATAAAAATTACAATTAAAAATCCTTTAGAAATTCACTATAAAGACCATAACAAAAGTTCAAGGTTAAAACATTTCCCAATATCACTATGTAAACCATTACCAAAGTTCCAAGTCAAAAAACTCATCAATTTCACCATAAAAACCAATACAAAAGTTCAAAGTTAAAAAATTCAACAATTTCAATATAAATGCTATAAAAAGGTCCAAAGTTAAAAAAAACTCCCCAATTTCACTATAAAAAACCATTACAAAAGTTCCTAGTAAAAAAATTCAACAATTTCACTATTAAAACCATAACAAAAGCTCCATTTGAAAAAACTCACCATTTTCACTATAAAGACTAAAACACGAAGCAAAGTTCAAAAATGGCATCCAGATCAAACATCATCAATTGCCAAATTAAGACCATAGAAATCATCCTTATGCTACACTGATCATCCTGATCTAATCAACTTGCTCTAACTCCTCATGAATCAAGAGATTCGAATTAAAACAGAAATGCTATGTCATGATCAACCATCACCAAATGCTTCCAAACTGATCCTAAAACGATCTACATTTTGCCTAGATCCTAACCACAGGTTCAAATCTAACTATCTCATGCTAATTCATGAGGAAATTTGAAAGTTACTAACCTGTTGTAGATCTAGTAACAGATGCACTTGGAGCTTGATTCTCCCTTTAAAATTCTCCAGATATGTTCAATGATGCAAGAGGATGATGCTTCAACCTTCAATTTGCTTTGATCTTGCTCCAAACTGAAAATTCGATTTCACTTGCTCCTCTTGAATGTTCAACTGCAACTTCAGCTTCTGGCACGAAAATGACTCCAAAGTTGATATGAAATCAATCCAATGAATATATAGAATGTTTTCACGGGCTTTTTGGACCTGAATGAAGCCCAATTCAGCCAATTGCATTTTCTGTTTTTCTCTGAAATCCAATGTAGTAGTCACGAGTTCAGGCTGTATAACTTACTCTAGAAGGTTCCAATCAACTGCAAATTACCTTGTGAGCAAAATTGAAACAATAGAATGGCCTGAATTGCATTGTTGAAGTGTTTGGTTATGTAACTTGCATTTGAAGCAACCATATGGCAACTTGTAAAACTTGGCCTATGCCCAAAAATCTACCAATGTCAATGTGTCTAAAATGAAATTTACAATCAAAATGAGCACTTATTTGACATGTTTTGGTCACTTAACCAATTATTTGAATTTTCCCCCTTTTAATCCTTTGAAAATCTTCCTTATTCAAACCATTTCAAACCAAGTCTTGCTATGAGCCCAATCAATCCATCATGACTTCTTGGTTAGCCTAAAAACCCCATTTTGAACAAGTTTCATGTTGGCCAAAGATCCATTTGAAACTTGCATTTTGACTTATGTGGTCATGAAGTTAGGCACTAAACAGGGGATTTTACACTGAAACCCTAATTTAGCAACTTCCCACACTCTTGACTCTTCTTGACTTGATCTTGGCACAACACTACAAATGTCTTAACATATCATTTCATGAACTCCATGACCTAAAAGTAGGCTTTGATACTCTTCAATTGCACAGTTGACCTATGATTGACCCAGATGAAACCCTAATTGCTTACACTTCAACTGTGGCTCTTGCATTTAACATAATGACTTGATAGAGCTCTCCCATGGCCCTCTAGGCATTCTATGAGCTCCATACACATCCTCTTCTCATATTCAACATTTCACAACCCTCTGATGGTCTTCAGTTGATCCTCAAGTTATGAGAAGATTCACACTCAAACATCTAAACCCTTAGGCACTCAAACTACCTCCTGATGACTTTGATAACTCCTCAATCTTGAATGAGACCTTTTGCTAGGCTTCTCTTGATAAGAATCACACTTGATCCCCTGCTATATGAATGATATCATGATATGCAAATGATATAACTATGCAAATGTTAATGCAATAAACATAAACCAAGTAAGAAAAGGTTGAGCAAATTTTGGGGTACAACAAGGAGTAATCGAGAAATCAAGAAATTAGGGTTTTGAAAGGGGCAAGACTATATCTCTTTAACCACACATCCAATTGAGGTGGTTCAAAGCTTGTTGGAAAGGTCTTGACAAGTACTACAAAAGTCTCACAGGGATCCATGTGCAAAAAATGAGTAGATTGGGAGTTATGATCAAAATCACCACAAGAGGGGAAAACACTTAGAAAAATTCTAAGTTTTTTGGCCTTGCAAATCATGTTTTCATCCAACTTTGAGGGGATTTTAAACCTAGTTCCACTTGGAATCTGAAGATCATGAAAAAATGAAAGTTGTAGAGCTCCATGAGGGATTTCCAAAAAGTACTATAACTCCTCCATAGCCCTTATGAGTTGAGAGTTATGAATCCATAAAGTTGGGGTCTCCACACTTTAGTGCACCATTTCCACTTTTTCACAAATTCACTTTTCAGCCACTTGAACCATTCTCAACCATTGGATCATGTCTTAATCTAATATTTAGAGAGGATGAAGGTTTGAAAATGCAGAAACAATGAGAGCTTTGCAAGGTGGCAAGCAAGTTGACAATATTTTATTCAAAAAAACAAACAAGAAAGAGAAACTTTATGATGAGAAATCTAGCTGCTGCAGATCCCTACCCTCTCACCTCCCTTCAGTCACCTCATGTCCTTCATTTCACTTGAGTTTTGCCCTACATTAAGCCAAGGAACTGATATGCTCAACTGCCATACAATCTTGGATAGATTTTCTTCCAAAATCTCCCTCCAAAGGCCAAAACTTCAAATTTGCCCCAATGCTTCCCTTAGCTTATAAATAAAGGCTTTATCACTTTGCATTTTACACACCATAGCCCTCTAAAAACCAAGAGAAAACACAACTCTCATTCCATCTTGCCTTGCTTATAAGTGAAGAAAGACAAAACCACCAAAATTGCCTTGTTGCAAGTTTCACACCAGCACCATTTCTAACCATTAAACCACCATAAAAACCATCCACACAAACTCAAAGTCATTATTAGAAGGTGTCCTAACCTTTGTTTCCATCAAAAACACCATAAATCTAAAAGTCAACTTCTCACTCACTTAAGTTTGACTTTTATGCATAAGATGGAACAACTCACTACCTAGATCAATTTCCATCACTTTGACACTTGGAACACCTTCCATTTATGTCATACTAACTGTCTAGGACCTTAAACAGAATCTGGAAATCCATTTGCACAAACTGTCCTCAAAAACCACTTGTTGCTTCAAAAGGAAGAAAGTTCAAAGGTTTGCATCAAAGGAGGGAGATTTGGCAGCTAGCTTATTGTGGGAAGACTACGAGAGGTATGTGACCCTAAACCTCCTCATTGATATGCATCATGTGTTTGAAATTGATTTTATGCTTGTTTGAGGGTTGTAACTCATGAAAAAGTATGATTAATCTTGGCATTGACATGTGAAGTTTATGTGCTATTTTGTTTATGCTTGCTGTTAGAAGGTTATGACCTACTGTGTGAAGCATGATTGAATGATGACATTTTTATGATCAAATCAACTATGTTGTCTTAAAATGTTTTGAGGTTTGAGTTGTCAACTCATGTTTATTGCTATTTGAGCTTTGTATTGGGACTGCTGTTGGGATGATTTGGTTTTATTATGTCAAAAAGATTGCATTTGTGTTATAAAAGGCATACTGTCATAAGCTTGTAAGTTGTCATGTGAATGAATGTTTTACTAGTTGTTGAATGATCTAGACATTGTCATGTTGAGGCTCACAACTGTGTTGTCAAGATTTGTTTGTAGGATTGAGTTTGTCAACTTATACTTACTGTCAGAATTTGGTTTTCAGGCTCAAAAGTTATTTGTATTAGTTTTGATAAGTAGTAACTTTCATTTAAAAACAATGTTTGAATTAATGTTTGTGTTTGGCATTGTAATAGCCAAACTGTTGCTGCCATGTCCACTGTTTTGATATTTGTAAGGTGACATAAAGCTTATTCAAAAGCCAATCTCATTTAAGATTGCAGCTTGAGGATTACCTTATGTTCCAGTGAGAATTAAGCACATCCCTTTGAACATGATCATAAGAAGTACATCTCCAATATAACCAGACTTTTGTTCACTTTTGAATTCATTTATTTTGATCCTTTTGTTTTGGTTTCAACTCATGATCATTAATTGCAATTCATATACCAACTTTGTGCTCTAAAGTCTTTTTGAACAAATCTTTTGCTGAAACTCATTCAAAACCATGTTAAACCCTTTGTTTTGGATGATGCTTTGAGGTAGAATTCAATATTAGGATATGTTCAGGTTTATATTGATGCCACTAATTGTGAATCTATCCATTATTTTGATGCCATTGCCAACTGTTTTAAGCATATGTATGCCCCTGCTTTGCATCAGACTATTAAGCATTTAGTTGCCTTGTTTTTGCATTCTGTTTTGTTCAAAGTCTGTTGCTATTGGTTGTTGATTGGCCACTTGTGTTTGATGTCTAGAGTTGGTTGAGGTGTTTGGTTAATCAATTTAGAATTCTGGTCAGAATCCTAGTTGGACTGTTAAGGTCCATTATAGGTTAAGCTTTGGCACGATGGTTTAGTTAAGTGGTCTTTGATCTGGAAGGCCTCTACATAAATTTTGTGTGCATGGCTGTCAAAATTGAAAACTGTCATTTGAAGTAAATTAATTAGGTTGAACATTGGCTTGGTTCTTGGATTCACAGTCGTGACAAATATGTTAAGAGCATCAATATTGTTGTGGTTGGAAAACTGCTTTGGCTCTGTCATGATTTGTTCTTGAGTAGAGTTTGTCAACTCACTTTGATGGACATTAGAGCAAGATCTCTTTGACTGATTTCTGGCTGTAGTATGGCAGCAGGCCTTGATACTCAGCACACTGTCCAGTTTTTGAGGCATGTTTAAACCTCTATTGACTTGAGAAGCCTCAAGCTTTGGCTGGCAAGTAGTTTTAGAAGTTATAGGTTATGTGTTTGGTTGGATTTCCTAGCCAAGTTTAGTTTGTAAGTTTCTATTTAGTTTGCTGCTATTGTGAAAACCACTGATAATTGCACCATTGTTTTGGCCTGCTATCAATACCTAGGGCTTGCTAGTTTCTGTTTGCATTTCATTTTACAAGATATGGCATTTTGTGTGTGATTTAGCATGGTGATTGTACCTACTAGGGTGCAACATATCTTGGTCAGGATATGTAGTTTCTGTTGGAGCATTTAATATTTAGTTGGTCAACTAGATTATAGAGGTGCATAATGGAGGTTGTCATGTTTAAGTGCCCCTCATTTGAAGGCTTAAACTTGTCGGATCAGTTCAGCTTAGAACAATTTGCATTAGGACTGTCATAAGTCTGTGATAAATTCTTGGAGTTTCAGGTTGTCCAGTTTAGCTGTTAGGGTTTATCAACTTGAATTTCTCATCAGACTTCACTCTTGGCATTGTAAGGTTTATTAAGGTTAAGTGCATTAGATGTTGGATGCTACCCTTATGCTTTGGTTTAGTGGCAACTGTTTTGCCATGAATGATACAATTTGTTGGATGAGTTTGATTGTCACCAACTTATTGTCCTACTTTCAGTCTGATTGTTGGACCTGCAGTTGTTATGTTTAGTTTTTGTTTTTAGGTTGGCTTGACCAGTCCATATTTTCTTGCATCAAGCATTAACTATCAATACTACAAAATTTGGATTTGTCATTAGTGTTGGAATTTTGCTCTTAAGTAAATCTGTTAAGCCTGTTGGTACTTGCATTATTGGCTGACATGAAGGAAACATGTTTACATCATAATGTAAAACTGTATTGTTGCTTCTGTTTTCAAATGACATATTCTTGCTTGGTTTATGCTTTTACCTTGTTTCTTTCATACCTATTGTTGAAGCTATGTCTTTGTAAGGGCCTGATGTTTGGAATTCACCAATAATTATTGACTGAAATACCAAAACAAGTTGGCTGGCAGCTGCTGTTTTAAAGTTTGTCAACCTTGGATATCATCAAGTTTCATTTTTAAGGCTATTGCATGTTGTGAATTGAAGGTCATAACCTGATACAGATTGGTAAACATTATGTTGGATCATTGTTGAACACATTGGTTATGTACAAAGAAATTCCTCAAAACACATTTTTGCAACTTGACAACCATATCTTGATTCAATGAGGAAATGAGTTTTTCTTTGAACTTAATCCATGAGCAACATATTTCAAACATGAGCAGACCATTGTTGGTTTTGAATTCACCCATTCTAATCACTTTGTCTTGGTTTATGTACAACTCTTGCTCTTTGATGCAATTTATATGTCAATTCCTCATCCTATGTGTTTTTGACCCAACTTTCTGTTGGGACTCATTCCATTTCACACTTCAAACATGCTTAGACTTTTACATGTCTCCAAAAGCATCTGTTTTGATCACTTAAAATCAAAATGCATCTCAAGCTCCATTATGCGTGAGCCATCGAATTTCTTTGTGTGTACATTATTTGGGAAAACTAACAACACCATCATGTTCCTTGTGAAAAATTGAGTGAGTTTGACTAAAACTTTGTTAAAATTGGTTGAGGTTTAAGAGAGTTATGTTGAAAACGCGTTTCAGTTGTGTTGCCTTGCTTACTTTGGTTTTTGCCCAGAATCATGTGTTTTGAGGTTTATATGTTTATGGGGTGACATTAATACACAGATGTATTGCCACCCCAGTGGTTAAACGCCTTGCCTTGTCACGCCCATGTCCTGAGTTCGAGCCCGACTGGGGCATTTTTGCTTTGATTTCATTTTATTTTTACGTTTTATCTTTTGTTTCTCCTTTTTCATTTGCTTGCACGCGTGTATTAGTGGTAGAGTTGGCTTTGTGTTGTTATTGTAGCCTCAAGGTCTTGAGTTCAAGCCTTGGGTGCTGCATTCCTTTTTTAGCATTTTGTTTGTTTTATTTTATTTTTGTTTATTGCCTTATTTTATTTTCTATTTAATAGTTTTAAATATCAAAAATCCCAAAAAAAATCTTGTTTCATTGTTTTAATGTGTTTTGTTTTATTTTCCATCATTTTATTTTTTTTATTTCATTTTCCATTTTATTTTATTATTTTTATTTTTGAATCTACAAATTCCTTTTCTTTTTCATTTCATTTGTGAGTGAATTTATTTAATGTTTACTTGGCCTTGTGCCATGATCCCCCTAGGATTCCTAGTCCCTCCGTTTAGGATGGGAGTAGGAGAGACATTAGGTGTTCAATCCTATGCATGATAACAGTATGATAGTTTCATTCCCTTTCATCCCGATCTTAGGATCACCATTGCATGACAACTTTAGGTTTGGATTTAGTCCCCCTTTAGTATCCTTTATCTTCTCATCTCAAAACAATCATAAAACACCTAATAAAGGTTAAGGATTATTGTGCGTTACGAGCCTTAAGCACTTAGGAAAGGGTTGTTGAGGAGTTTCTCTTCAATGGCTTGAATGTTTAGTATAGCACCCTTTGGGTGATATGCGACGCATTCACTCCTAAGTCATAGTCTCTAGTGCAATATGAATTGAAAACCATTCAAAAACACTTCTTCTCTAAAAAACACAGAAACAAATCATTCAAACCCTTTTTGCCCTTTGGGGCCTTTAATCTTGGAAAATCATTTTCATAAGGAGAGTTTTGTTAACTCTTGGTTCTATCGCAAACGGTAATGCCTAAGTCTCCAATGGTCGAGTTGCATACACCAAACTGATAGAACTGATTGTTAACCCTACTTGGGTAAAACAGTTGAACAAACCTGTGTTCCCTTTTAGCCCGAACTATGTTTGCTCTGATCTTTCATACCAGATGAAAGTACGTAGGCACAAGACGCGATGTCTTGGTGAGCAATCTTCCCTCCTTTTTCATCCGTAGTTAGCCCAAAGTATGTTTTCTCTGATCTTTCATACCAGATGAAAGTACGTAGGCACAAGACGCGATGTCTTGGCGAGCAACCTTCCCCCCTTTCACCCGTAGTTAGTCAAACTACGTTGACTCTGACTTCTCACCTCAAATGAGATACGTAGGCACAAAGCGTTGTTGCTTTGTCGAGTCACTTATTTTTCTTTTGTCCTCAAGCCTGTAGTTAGATAGTTTCAATCACCCTTTTAGATAGACAACAAGCATGGATCCCGTCGAGTACGACGGACGTGAGGGGTGCTAACACCTTCCCCTTGCGTAACCGACTCCCGAACCCAATATTTGGTTGCGATGACCGATCTTATCCCTCTTTTCATTAGGTTTTATCTGAGCGTTTCCTTTCCCTCTCTTGGGATAAATAACACACGGTGGCGACTCTTCTATCATTGTCGGCCTCGATTTTCGCAGTAGCGACAATGGGGACAATCAAATGTTTCGAAAGATGAACCACTTAAATGCTTACAAGCAAAGTTGAAATTCAAACTCAAGTTCAAAGGGAGCTAAAAAGCCAAGTTCATGTCAATTTCAAATTAAACTCAAATGGAATTAAAGTTTTGAAATGAAGAATGAGAGATAGGAGGGTGAAAACCCTAAAATGGGTTATAACTTTCTCATAATGCAAAGTGTTTCTAAAATAGGATCTTTAGAATTTTTTAAACATTATATGGAAATATGTTACAACACAAGAATTTTGCAAAAAGTACCACTTAAAAATGATTTAAAATGGAGAAGCTATGTGATTTTTAAGTTTGTGAACAAAACATAAAAATCTAAATGATAAAAAGAATCAAATGCACATGGTAAGACAATGAATCAAACAAATTTGATTATTTAAACATGTTAACAAATATGTATGAATAATACAAGATCAATATCACAAGAAAAATCAAGTTACAAGTTGAAAAAGTTTAAGAACATCATGGTAAAAACCCTAAAAACAGTCATGGTAGCATGTGACATGCAAATGGAAAGTTCACATTTATGAGTTTTAGGTTTACCTCTTGAAGAAAGATTAAGCAATAAGAAAACCAGAGATCTTGAGAGCTCTTCCAAGATCTGCAAATGTTCCTAGGATGATGAATAGATGCTCCAAACAACCTCCAAGCAAGCTAGTGGACGAAATGCCTTGTAAATGAAGGAAAATCTCCAAAATCTAAAGATTTCAAAGACCAACTCACTAGAACCTTGTTACATAAGTGTGGAAGTGATTTCGATAGCTTCAATACATCATATTTGATGTGTTTGAAGTGTTTCTTGAGTTGGAAGAAGTTTGGAAATGGTTTTGAAAGGTGTTTTGCAAAAGCAGATTTTGAGGGATTTTGGAAACTTAATGAGATTTTGCAAGAACTTGTGATTTTGTAAGAAAGGGAGTTCTAGATGGTTTCTAGCATGGAACTTGTGCATTTCTGATGTAGGAAGTGATTTCTATTTATAGCCAAAGGCATTGGATAAAGTTATGGGCAAAAGTGAACCAAATTGCCAATTTTAACCTTCCATCATGAAAATCTTTGAGTTTTCCAATGCAATCTTGATCTTTGTATTTGAGCCACTTTACTAATATATTCTCCATGCCCCATATATTTTTTTCATCATGCTTGATAGGATCAGAGGTGACTTGTTGAATTAAAGTTGATGATTTGACAATGGTAGCCACTTTTTTTCTCTTTCTTCACTATTCCCTTTTGCAACTTGCATTAAATAATGATTTCCTTTGATCTTTGTGCCATTTTCGTGGTAATTGATGTACAAATGTTCATTATCAACATAAACATCATAAATGAGGCTTAGTATTTGGTTAGCATCGATTTGGAGAGGTTTTGGAATAAAAAAACTCATGATGACCTGGTTTTACCAATGTGAGTATTTGCCAACTTGTGGACCTTGGTTCTCTCTAACCAGGAAGGATTATGGAACCCACTTGTACTTTTTAAAAATCCCCAATTAGTTACTACAATGTTGATGTTTGTGTTAGGAACTCATTCCTCTTGAAATTAGGTCAAAAACCCTTGTGTGGTTAAGGAGTTATGGCTTTGCCCTTTTCAAAACCTTAAATCCCCAACTTTTCGATTACTTCTCAATTATTGATCAATTGGTTATAAAAATTCATGATTAGATATTAAATTATGTTGGGAACATAGTTGGATTAAATTTTGGGTTAAAACCCTGTTGTTAAATGGGTTGACTTTTCAGTCAGACGAACCGAACGATCGAAAACCTCTAAATCGACTGTTGGTGTCCTGGGTTCCCTGAGGCATTGAAACTTCTTGGGTAACTTCCTAGGATTATATAATCCTCATGGATCATGACTCATGCCTTGGAAAACCATTTAAACCAAAATTCAAACTACAATTGACTTTTCCAATCGGAAACCCTAATCAGGGTTTTTGCACTACACTACTTCCTTACTCTTGGTGACAACCTCAAATTGGATTCATAATTGATCCAATGTAGTATCTTTTACGATGTGGAGACTTGTTTCATGGAGAATAAATCCAATATATTGACTGATTAAACCATCGAAACCTTAATTTCTGATTGTACGAAACCCTAATTCACCTGTAAACAAATGAAGATGAACCTAGAATGATGATGAAGATCTAATGGGTAAAAATTTAGGGTGCAACAGATGCCTCTATTTAAATATCTTCACCAGATGGCAATGAGAGATGATAATCCTCATAGAATCATAGTGAAAGGTATTTAAATATATCAAACCAGAAATTTTGTCCCTTAGATCGGATGGTATCCATAAAGGATGAATGCAAACATGCCATGAATTCTAAATGATGCTTTATGATGCAAGACAGATGCAAACACACGAGCAAAAGAAAAAGAACGACATAACAACGAGTAACTACTCACTGAGGAAAGACAGCAACATCGGGGAGGTAACGATCATCATCCATGAACGAAACTGGATGGAAAACAGTCACAACATTCAGAAGATCATTGAATGAGGTGAGGAGAATCTGGGAAATTTAACAGGGACACAGAAACAAACATCAGAGACATTTGGAAGAACGTCAATTGAACTCTGAAACACACCAGAGATACTCGGAAAAACATCGAATAAACTTCGGGACATATCCAGAAAAGCAAATTGAAGACATATATTCTAAAGGTACATCCGAAATATTTTAGAAAAGCATTAAACATACAAGAAAAGATTTGGAGACATATCTTGAAGAACATCAGATAAGCAACTAAGGAGTTCTAGAAGAACATCAAAACAAAAATACATATCCAGAAAAACAACGGAAAGATTCTGGAAAAGCATCAAAATCAAAGGGAATATCTGGAAGAACATCAGATAAGTTCTGGAAGAACATCAGATAAGTTCTGGAAGAACATCAGAACAAAGACTCAATCTGGAAAAACATTAGAGAGAGAAACATATCCGGAAAAATATCGGAAAGATTATGGAAAAACATCAGAATCAAAGGGAATATCTTGAAGAACATCAGATAAGTTCTAGAAGAACATTAGAACAAAGACTCAATCTGGAAAAACATCTGAAAGATTATGGAAAAACATCAGAATCAAAGGGAATATCTGGAACAACATCAGATAAGTTCTGGAAGAACATCAGAACAAAGACTCAATCTGGAAAAACATCAGAGAGAGAAACAAATTCGGAAAAACATCGAAAAGATTCTGCAAAAACATCAGAATCAAAGGGAATATCTAGAAGAACATAAAATAAGTTCTAGAGTAAAATCAGAACAAAGACTCAATCTGGAAAAACATTAAAGAGAGAAACATATCTAGAAAAACGTCAGAAAGATTCTGGAAAAACATCAGAATCAAAGGGAATATCTGGAAGAACATCAGATAAGTTCTGGAAGAACATTAGAACAAAGACTCAATCTGGAAAAACATCATAGCGAGAAACATATCCGAAAAAAACATCGGAAAGATTCTGGAAAAACATCAGAATCAAAGGGAATATCTGGAAGAAGATCAGATAAGTTCTGGAAGAACATCAGAACAAAGACTCAATCTGGAAAAGCATCAGAGAGAGAAAAAATTCGGAAAAACATCAGAAAGATTCTGGAAAAACATAAGAATCAAAGGGAATATCTGAAAGAACATCAGATAAGTTCTGGAAGAACATCAGAACAAAGAATCAATCTGGAAAAACATTAGAGAGAGAAACATATCCGGAAAAACATCGGAAAGATTCTGGAAAAACATCAAAATCAAAGGGAATATCTGTAAGAAATCAGATAAGTTCTAGAAGAACATCAGAACAAAGACTAAATCTGGAAAAACATCAGAGAGAGAAACATATCCGGAAAAACATCGGATAGATTATCGAAAAACATCAGAATCAAAGGGAATATCTGGAAGAACATCGGATAAGTTCTGGAAGAACATCAGAACAAAAACTCAATCTGGAAAAACATCAGAGAGAGAAACATATCCGAAAAACATCGAAAAGATTCTGGAAAAACATCATAATCAAAGGGAATATCTGGAAGAAGATCAGATAAGTTCTTGAAGAACATCAGAACAAAGACTCAATCTAGAAAAACATTAGAGAGAGAAAAAAATCCGGAAAAACATCGGAAAGATTCTGGAAAAACATAAGAATAATACGGAATATCTGGAAAAACATCAGATAAGTTCTATAAGAACATCAGAACAAAGACTCAATCTGGAAAAACATTAGAGAGAGAAACATATTCGGAAAAATATCGGAAAGATTATGGGAAAACATCAAAATCAAAGCGAATATCTGGAAGAACATCAGATAAGTTCTAGAAGAACATCATAACAAAGACTTGTTGTACCCCAAAATTTGACCAACCTTTTCTTAACTTGGTTTATGTTTCATTTCATTTTCTTCTAGCATTTGCATTGCATAGCATTGTTCATTGAACAGGGGATCAAGAGGTTGTGCATAGCAAGAGGAGGTTACCCAGAGTTTTGAGCCTAAGCAAGGGGTTTTACTCAAGTTTGAATGGTCATCAAGTCACCAAGCAGTGGTCAGGGCTTTATGAAAGAGTTGATGGGTTTATGTGGATTAGCTCCTAACTTGGAGACCAGTTAAAGATCATCAAAGGATTGTGAATGCATAATTATGGATGTGGGATGTTGAGAAATCTCATTGATTGCTTTGAGAGCCATGTGGAAGAAGCCACAGTCAAAGGTGTGGCATCTAGGGTTTTCATCTGGTCAACCCTCAGTCATTTGTGAAATTAAAGGAGATTAAGACTCAATTCCAAGTCTATATGGTCATGGAATGTTGTGTTGAGATATCTAAAATATCATTTCAAGATCAAATCAAGAAAAATTAAGAATGTGAGAAGTTACTAAATTAGGGTTCTCAGTGTAAAATCCCTTATTTAGTGCTAAACTTCAAGACCACCTATCTTAAGATACAAGTCTCATCTCATCTTTACCCCAACATGAAACTTGTAGAGAATGTTTCTAGATTTCCTTTGAGTACTAGAAGTAATTCATCTGATTTCTAGAACTCAAGTTATGATGCTGGCAAGTTACAGGTCCTCAGATGAATGTGATTTTGGTCAACAAAAGTCAACCAACTTCCAAGCCACTTTTGAACTAGAAGGATGTTTCTCCTCACCTTGGCCAAAACATGAAAGTTGTTCCTCATGATCTTAGCTTTCCAAAGAGTACTATAAGTCATTCATATGATTTGTAGAGCTCAAGTTATGAAGCTTGCAAGGTAGGAGTATTTTGGGAAAATAAGATTATAGGTCATTTTCATTATAGGTCCATTTCACAACCTTACACAATTCAAATGAAAATCCTTCCAACACCAAATGTGGTCCAAATGAGGTCAATTTCATCACCAAACCATCTCATGTCATGGTTGAAGCTTGGATTGAAGAATTCACGAAGAAACTTCCATGGAAAAAGCCTTAAAAGGAGAAAATAAAATTAAATGCATTTTGGATCATTTTGTACCAAGTTTATGCATATTTTGAGTGCAAAGCACATTCTAAACACAATGGCATTTTCACAATTGCAAGTTGAGGTTCAAAATCATGACATTTCACATATTACATCAAGCTTAAGCAACACTTTCAATCCACACCATTGAGATCAAACAAGGGATTAATCTCAGCCATTGAGGTACCCTACACCATATGCAAGCTACCTGAGCTGATTTCCAAGCTTGGCAGCCCCATTTTCGTGTGCAATTTGAAGGCTCCATGTGCAAAAAAAATTGAATTCCATTTTCGTGTGCAATTTGAAGGCCCCATTTTCTGGTTGGTTTTCTTCAAGCTTCAACACCATTCCAAGGCCTAGTGGAGGCTCTCCACTAGGTAAATCATTTCTCATCCATGCTCTCTGTTTAAGCCATGTTTACACGCCATTTTTGTATGTTTGTGATCCTTGAACATTGTAGATGATTTCTGGTATAAATTGATGGCTGTTTGTGAACTTTTGTGATTTGAGCTCCAAACTTGTTGCTTGAGTTTTGGCTTATTCTTGAGGTTTTATGCTTAATGGACATTGGATTTGAGATCTACGTGAGATGTAGATGATTTTTGGTTATTAATTTGTTATTTTTGATGAACTTTTGATACCTCCGTGTTTTTGTTTACTATGCACGACAGATGTTTGGTCGGAGAAGACGACCGAAAGAAGCTCCGGGCGTCGTCTGGTTTTTCCGCTGGATTTTGAATATTTGAATGTTGGTGACGATAGTGTGGCACACTGATGTTCATCAGATCTGCTTACTTTTGTTTTGATGGCCACGATTAAGACGTATCATATACACTCGTTTGACCACACACACACAATTACATTAAAGCGCACCGTTTTACTTAATTACCAGCCAAGGCCACATGTGATCTCTTATACCGTCTGATATGTTTACTTTTTGATCCAACAACCACAATCTTGGTGCATCGTGCACCACAGTTGACTCCTCACACACAATCACTTTGCACTCACGTTTTTTTGTTTGGACTTGGGCCCTTTGTTGCTATTCTCACCCCCTATCTGAGCCCATTTGGTTTTTCAACGTGTCTGGGCTACTATTTGCACCTTTTTTTATTTTATTTTAGTTCTATTTTCTTTTTGTTTTTGTTTTGAATCTGTTTGGATTTAATTCAACATAAATACTTCCAATGATCCAAAAATTCCACAAAAATAGTTTCTAGACACTTTGAGATGTCTATTATTTTTAAGAAATTTTTATTTTATTTTTTTGGATTTATTTTGAATTAAAATGGGATTATTGGATTGGAAGTGTTTTTGTTGAACTATTTCTTGACATGCTTTGCTTCATGATTTGTTCTCCTTTTCCTTTTTGATCCAATGACTGAAAATTGATCTACATATCCATGATGAGTTATCAATTTTTGAGGACCATTTTGCCCCTGTTTGGTTGACTTTTGGTTTGACTTTTAATGCATTTCATTTGACCCTCGACAATCCTCATTCACAATGGAACACCCTTGTGAATCAATTTCTTTGGTGGTGTTGTGAATTGATTTTGATTTTGATCTTTTAGCCTCTGTTTTCCAACATGTTTGGGTACCTTGCACATTTTCTTTGATCATTTTTGAACCATTTTCCTAATTTTGAGGTAACTTGCAAGTCAAGTTACCTCCAAGGGAGGTTCATACAAGTGCATGACCTAGTTTGAGTTGGAAATGACCTTTGTGGATCCATTAAGCTCTCAACTCCTCTTGTTTCATGTAATAGGCATGTTGAGCTTGTTGTATGCTCATTTTTAGGTCAAAATTATGTCAATTGCTTGTTCATTTGCGTGTTTCATTTGTTGCTTCCATTTAATGTTTCCATATGTGATTAGTTTGCACCCTTTTGTGTGGTTGCCTCTTGTGCATTTCTTCTTCTCCTTTCTTCTTTGTTTCATTTCATATGTGCATGCTTGGTTGAGATGAGCTTGTGGAGGCTACTGCCCCACACTATTTTCCTCCCATTTTCATTCTACTTGTGCATCTTATGTTTGCATCTTCATTTGCATGTTCTTTCTTCTTCTTCTTCTTCTTCTTCTTCTTTTCTTTGCCATGTTCCCCCATAAGTTCTCTAACCTCTTGAGGTTATGATAGACATTAGGTGCTTAACCATGCATGATAACATTAGGTAGTTCCCTTTTGAATTCCAACTTTAAGTCCACTTTGCATGATAACTTTTAGGATTGATTAGTCTCCCATTAGTGGTTCTTTCTTCTCTTCTCATCTTCATACAATCTTAATACACTTAATAAAGATAACGGATGTTGTGCCATGAGCCTTATACTTGGGAAATGGTTATTGGGGGGCCACCTCTCAATTGCCTAGAGTGTTTAGTATACGTCCTTAGGACGATATGCGACGCATTCGATCCTAGGTTTTAGACTTTAGTACAACATACATTATAAACACTCAAATTCAAAAAACTTCTTTTCTAAAAAACATAAAAACACTTCAAACCTTTTTCATCCTTCGGGATTCCAATCAAGAAAATATTTTTAGATAAAAGAGTGTTGTTAACTTTTAGTTCTACCGCAAACGGTAACGCCTAAGTCTCCAATGGTCGAGCTGCATACACTAACTGCTAGAACTATTTGTTAACCCTACTCGGGCCTAAAAACTTTTGAACGAACCTGTGGTCCTTTTTATCTCGAACTACATTTTCTCTGATCTTTCATACCAGATGCAAGTACATAGGCACAAGACGCGACGTCTTGGCGAACAACCTTCCCCCCTTTTTCACCCGTAGTTAGCCAAACTACGTTGACTTTGACTTTCCCATTGCACGAGGGAATATGTAGGCACAGAATGGCGATGCTCTGCCAAGTCCCTTTTCTTTTTCTTTTGTCCCTTGACCTTTAGCTAGATAGATGATCACCCTTTTAGATAGACAACAAAGCGTGGATCCCGTCAAGTACGACGGACGTGAGGGGTGCTCATACCTTCCCCTTGCGTAACCGACTCCCGAATCCAGGACCTGGTTGCGATGAACTTATCTTTCCCTTTTTCATTAGGTTTTTCCGATCGTTTCCTTTCCCTCTCTTTGGGATAAATAACGAAAGGTGACGACTCTTCTGTTTTCCGCCGGGTGTTTTTCGCACTTGTGACAGTTGGCGACTCTGCTGAGGACTCTGGTTCTATATGCGAGTCAATCCTAGCGCTTGTTTGTTTATCTTTGGGTGTTGTACATGTGTGCTTTATTTACTTTTGCATTTTACTTTCCCACATTTATTTTTCGCATCATATGTCATTATTGCTGTGCTGTGGGGAGGGAAGTTCCGTTGAGTGATAAGTCGGACCCGGGCTTGAGTACAAACCTAGTATTAGTAGTGGAGACTAGTGGGGGTCTATTTGCTGAGCAAACACAGTTCCCCATGAAATTCGCGCTCAGACGAGATTCTCTTTGATGACTTCTTTTTTGGCCCAGAGGGCTCGAAGGGATGTTGGATTTGAGGATTGTCGACTCTCGGAACCGATCATTTGTGAGTCAGCTAAGTGAGGCCTCTTCGTAAGATGATGATTCTAAACCAGAAATGGTGAACATATCATCATTTCTCGAAAGTCTGTGACGCTGATGAACGCATAGGATGCCGAACCTTGTCAGTGGATAAGTCCATACCTGTGAGAGGGATTAGGTTGTGCAGGAAACCTTGGCTTCCAGAATACCCGGTTTGTTACAGTGTGAATCTGTGTTCCTGATATCAGTGGGTCCTACTATCGGTACTTTGTTATTTCTATAGCGAAGCACTGGTTCTTCTCGGTCAGCGGCACAATAATCTTGATCCCCTGTGTGCATTTGCATTTTCATTTTCATTTTCATTTCATTAACATGTATTTATGTTGCAGGTGCATATTTCCTTCCCGATTCTAGTGATCTTACTATGGAGCCCTCGAAGAGGACATTGCCCTACAAGTTTCCAGCTCTAGACATCATTTCTTTGTTGAGTTTGATAGACATGGCTGATAAAGCAGTTATAGAGGATTTTAGGAAGTCTTATGGGAGGTTGTTGAGCTATGTCTGTAGGCCTTCTGCATATGAGATCAGTGGTATCTATACTCTTTTACAGTTCTATAATGCCCAGCTGAGATGTTTTGTCTTCCCCGATTATGTCTTGGCTCCCACTCTGGAGGAGTATTCTGCTTTATTAGATGTGCCCATTCTAGATCAGATGTCGTTCTTCCATACGGACGCTGAGCCTAAGCTAGATAAGCTTGCTGCCATTTTGCATTTGGATGCCTCAGAGTTAGAGGGAAAGATGCTCAAGAGAAGTGGAATGTATGGATTTCCTCTGCTTAGTTTGGTTGAGAAGGCTCAACAGTGTGTCAAGGATGGTTGTTGGGTTGTATTTAGCGCCATCCTAGCTATGTGTATCTATGGCATTATAATGTTCCCTAATCTTCCGAACTTCGTGGATGTCGATGCTTTTTACATACTGGCTTCAGGGAACCCATTACCTCTGTTGATCGGTGATGTTTATCATTCTGTGCATTACAAGAATGAGAACCGAAGAGGGAAGAATGTGGCTTGTTGTGTTCCTTTGTTGTACAGATGGTTTGCTAGCCATATGCCAAAGGCAGGTCTGTTTATTGCTACCGCTGGTACTTCAGAGTGGTCGGAGAGGTTGATGGGTCTATCTGCAGATAACATTACTTGTTTTGACCGGGATTTGCTTGGTACAGAATTTATTTATAGTTGTAGTGGATTTCCTAACGTCCCTTTGGTCGGAAGGAAAGGTTGCATCAGTTATAACCCTTTGTTATTGGTCAGACAGTTTGGGTACGCGCTGAGGGATCCTCCTAAAGAAGAGGAGATATAGGAATCTCTGTATCTCACTGGTTTATTGGAGGGTGAGACCTTAGGCAGACTTGAGCATGCTTGGAATAACATTCGTCGGAGAGGGAAAATGGCTTTGGGGAAGAGTAATAGCCGAGCATATGACCCTTACCTGACTTGGGTTCGTGATAGATTTGCGAAGTTTTTGATGCCGTATCCTTCAGTTGCACCTCTGTATCCTCTCATGATTGAGGAACCCACTACAGTAGACATTCAGAAATACAATCAGGTATTGTTTGAGAAGGAAGAATTGATAAAATATAATGAGGAATTGGAGAAAGAAATTATTCAGCTTCGAAGCGAGAAGGTTGGTGTTGTTCATTCCTTCAAGAAACAAACTGAGCTTGTAAGCAAACTGGGCATGGATCTGACCAAGGAGACTGGTTCAAGGGAGCGTTTGGGTTTGGATTTCAAGGTCGTTAACAGTGTTCTTGATACTAAGAAGGAAGAGTTGGATAGGGCTTACTTGAAGATTTCTAAGTTTGAGAACCAATGGAAAGCCATGCTCACCAACAACAAAGAGCGTGAATACGGGTTAAAGCTACAGATCAGCAAGTTGAAGACGTAGCTCAATGCCAAAGACGGGGAGATTGCAGCAGAGGTATCACTCAGACGGGATAGTGAGTACAAGTTGAACGAAGCGATTGCAAACTTGAAGGATCTCAGGTTGAGAGTTGATTCCAAGAGATGCAGGCTAGAGGCATGCTTTGGAGAAGGAGCTTGGGAAGACCATGTTGAGAGTCTACAACATACTGTTAGCCGGCATGAGTTGCTTATTCAGGGACTGCTTGCTAGGCCAGATCATCCTGAGACGCTGAGGCTGATAGAGGGCTTCCAGTCTCGTCATCCTGCTTGACTATCTTGTTTATCTCTGTTGTAGTTTGCTGCTTATTGTTTGTTGTATTGACCATCACCAGGCTTGTTGGTTGAGGTCTTTTCCTTATTGTACTCAGTTGTAGTTTGTACATTGCTTGTTGGCCTGTGATTATATACGAGGAGTTTCTGTTCTATGCTTGTCTGTGGGGTTCTCCATTGTTGTGTTTTTCTCCCAGAAACTAGAATCGAGGGGGGAATTTCCCTGTTGCATACATACATGTATGCATTTTGGCATTTTTCGCATTGCAGGTGCATCGGAACTGTTAACCTTATTTCCTGTGGTCCACTAGTTGTTTCAGGATAGACGCTCAGAAATCAACGCAGAGCTATGTAGCAAGTTCAAGCAGAGCTGAGGGAAATGCAGAGCCAGATGAGGCAGGTTATGGGGGATATGCACGCATTACATCTGGATCAGAAGATACTTAGAGAGGAAAACCAGCAGTTGAAGACTCAAATGGGCTTGATCGCAGAAGTGTTGAGAGGTGTGCTAAGAAAGGATCAGGTGCTTGAGACTGCAGCAGATGTGCTAGTTCCACTCCTGCCATTGAAACCTTCCCCAAGGAATGATAGGTCTCAGAGACTTCGTGCACGCTTTGAAGCTCCAAAATTTCCTCGTCAACGACCATGTCTTGTCTCCCAGGGTAGTCCTAATGCTGAAAAGTATGCACAGAGGCTGAGGCAATTTGCCAGAATTTTTGATCAGATTCCCATGACCTATGCTCAATTGTTGCAACTACTGCTTCAACTTCATTTGGTTGAGCTTCGGACCCTGTCTCCGCTTACTGGGACCCCACCACCAGGCTACGATAAAAGTGCCCACTGTTATTTCCATGCCAGGGCACCGGGGCATGATGTAGTGAACTTCAAAGCTTTTAAGCACGTAGTTCAGGATTTAATTGAGGCAAAGTGTTGCACCCCAAAATTTGCCCAACCTTTTCTTAACTTGGTTTATGTTTCATTTCATTTCTTTCTAGAATTTGCATTGCATAGCATGTTGCATTGAACATGGGATCAAGAGTTTGTGCACCTCAAGAGGAGTCTACTTAGAGGGTTGAGCCTAAGCAAGGGGTTTTACTCAATTTTGGATGGTAATCAAGTCATCAGGAATGGACAATGGTCTTGTGAAAGAGAAGATGGATGTATGTGGGTCAGCTCCTAACTTAGAGGCCAACTGAAGAGCATCAGAGGATTGTGAATGCATGGTTATGGATATGAGGTGTTGAGAGAGCTCATTGAGTGCCTTGAGGGTCATTGTGGAGTTCATCCAAATGTTTGTGCTAAGTGTGAAGAGTTGCAGGTGAAGTTAATGCACTTATGGTTTTCATCTGGCTAATCCTCAATCAACTGTGCAATTGAAGGAGATTAAAACTTAATTCAAAGTATCTATGGTCATGGGATGGTGTGTTAAGACATATGAGACATCATTTCAAGTTCAATTCATCAAGGGTTAAGTGTGTGAGAAGTTACTAAATTAGGGTTCTCAGGGTAAAATCCCCTATTTAGTGCCTGACTTCAAGACCACCTATCTCAAGATACAAGTTTTATCTCAACTTTTGATCAACATGGAACTTGTAGAGCATGTTATTAGCTTTAATTTTAGTACTAGAAGTCCTTGATTGGATTTATATAATTCAAGTTATGGTCCAGACAAGTTACAGGTCATCAGAAGGATGTTATTTTGGTCAACAAAAGTCAACCAACTTCCAAGCCATTTTTGACCTAGAAGGATTTTTCTCCTCAACTTTTGACCAACATGAAAGTTGTAGGTCTTGATCTTAGCTTTCCAAATTGTACTAGAAGTCTTTCATATGATGTTTAGAACTCAAGTTATGAGGTTTACAAGTTAGAGGTCTTTTGGGAATGTAAGATTACAGGTCATAAAATTATAGGTCCATTTCACCAACTTGCACACTTCAAATGAAAATCTTCCCAACATCAAACTTGCTCCAAATTGTGTTATTTGCTTATTCAAGCATTGAGAAGTCATGAATTATGCTTGGTTTGAGGTTTTGATATTTGGAATTTTCATAAAAGGAAGCTTAAAAGGTGAAAATGTGAATTAATTCATTTTTAATCATTTTGGTGCAAATGGATGCATTTTTTAAGTGCAAACAACATTTCAAGAACATTGGCAATTTTACAATTTAAATTTGAAGTGTTTAGGTGAGCCATTTCCAAGGTTTCTTCATGTTGAAGCAACACTTGCAATTCCAACCATTGAGATTGAAACAAGGGCCAAATCTCAGCCATTCACACTCCAAACACCTTCAGCAATTGAAATGGAGCAATTTGTGGCCAATATTGTGCCATTTTCGTGTACCTTCCATGGTGAAAATGTGGTGAAAATGTGGATTTTCATTTGGGCTCTATGGACTGAGTTTGGGCTCAAAATTGATCAAGGTCCATCATATATAACATTTCCAAGATTCACAAATGATTAGATTTCGAATTTAGAGCCAAATTGATCAAGAACAACTTTGAAAAAGTGGTGAAATTTTGAATTTTGAATTTGGAGATTGAGGACGTTTCAAGGCAAATCGTGAATTGAGAAAGCATTATTGGAGTTTATTGAGTGATTTTGGACATTTTTCTGCAAGCTCCATCAAGGTTTGAAGGCTCAGTGGAAGTTCTCCACTAGGTAACTTGAATTCAACCTTACACTCTCAATATACCATGATTCTCTGTCATTTTTGTTGCATTTGAATCCTTGAGTGATGTAGATCGTTTCTGGATCATAATTGTTTATGTCTGTGATGTTTGATGTGTGGAGCTCCAAACTTTTGTGATTCGGTTAGATCATTTCGTGAAGTATTTTGCTTAGATTTTTGTGGATCCATGACCTACATAACATGTAGATGATGTTAGGATTAATTTGGAAGAGTTTTGGAGACTTCGAAATTTGGTGCACTTTGCTTGTTGCTCACTTTCTGGCTTGGTTATGGAGAGTTGGGGGAAACTAATGGTAGATATGAGAACCTCGTTCCGAGGAGATGAATTTTCATATAAGAAACGTCCAAAACGGTGAAAAATTGAAGGAGTTGGGTTGTTGTTGAAGACCGCGGTTGCCGGAGCACGCCGAAGGGACGACCGGAGCAACTCCGGCGCCGGCGAGGGGCTTGTCTGAGGAAGACGGTGCATGGCGCCATCGTGAGAGTCCGATCGAACTGCTTTGGCTTATGCGGTCGTGATTAGATCCTTCCATGGTCTTTATTTGACTATGCATACACAATTCCTCTTATTCTCATTAATGTGTTGTCAACACTTAATCCACATGATGAGAATACCTCATTTGATCATGCGCCTCCCATTGAATGTCCATGGTACTCCTTTGTTGACTGTTCCACATGCAACTATCAGATTTTTTTGTGTTTCTCATTGGGCTTATTGGACCGGACGCGCTACTCACACCCCCTTGGAGGCCCAGTCCTTTGTTTGCTTTGCTTTGGTTGCTATTTGCCACACTGTTTTTGCATTTATGTAGTATTTTCTTTTATTTTTCTGCTTTGATGTTGTTTGCATTTTAATTCAAATAAAATAGCTCCAATAGGTTAAAAATTCAATAAAAATAATTTTCATAAACCTTGATATGTCTACTTTTTTCCAGAAATTTTATTTTAATTTTTTCAATTTATTTTCAATTTAAAAATGAATTAAATGTTGGAGCTGTTCTAATTGAATTAAAGTGTGACTTTGTTTGATTTTTATTTTGTATCTCTCATTTCTTTTTGGTTCAATGAGTGAAAATAAATCCTCATGTTCATCATGAGTTGAGGTATTTTTGAGGACCATTTTGCCCCTGATTGTTGACTTTTGAGTTGACTTTTATGGCTTTTCTTTTTGCTCTTGTTTCTCCCATTTCAAAGTGGTACCTCCTAATGATTTTTTCTTTTGAGGGTGCTTTGAGGGGATATTTGGCTTGTGCTTGTGGCCACTGTTTGCCAACATATTTAGCTTGTTTGTGCATTTTTTTTGGTAATTTTTGAGCTGTTTTTCCTATTTTTGAGATACCTTACAAGTTAGGTCATCCCATATGGAAGCTCACACAAGTACATGACCTAGTTTGAATTGGAAATTACTTTTATGGATCTAATGAGCTCTCAACTCTTCTTGTTTCACATTCTAGACATGTTGAGCTTGCTGTAGGTTTATTTTTAGGTCAAAATATTGTTCAATTCTTGTTGAATTGTGCCTTTCTTTTTGTGCTTCCAACTTGAACTCTTATGAGACACATGCTTGCTTCCTTCATGTTATTGCTTGCATTTCTTTTTATCTTGCTTTGATATTGATTGTGAGCTTTCTTCTCTTCATCTCCCTTCTGTCCAATGACCTTGGAGTGTCATTTATGGTGGCTTGATCCCTCCTTTGGAGGTATTTGAAGCATACTAGAATGATGAATCCTTAAGGACACTTTTGGTGTTTCTTTTTGTTTGATAAGTGATTCTTATGATTGAGCACCTATTATGGGGTCCTCGCTGCCCTCATTTGGTCTCCCATCCTCACTTTGCTTTGATGTTTGATTTACCTTTCATTTGGTTTGATTTTATTGTTGTGGTTGATGTTGCTTGACTTATGTCATTTCATCCCACTTTTTGGTGCATCTTTCTGAAGTTTACTTGTGTTTGTCTTGTGTTATTCTTATGCATTTCTTCTTCTTCTTCTTCTATTTTCTTGCATTTCCATATGCATGCTTGGTTGAGATGAGCTTGTGGTGGCTACTTCCCCACACTATTTTTCTCCTACTATCATTCTATGTGTTACATTTTGTTTGCATTCTCATTTGCATATGCATTTCTATTTCTTCTTCTTCTTCTTCTTCTTTTGTTTTTCTTTGTCATGTTCCCCATAAGTACTCTAACCTCTTAACGTTATGATAGAAATTAGGTGCCTAACTATGCATGATAACATTAGGTAGTTCCCTTTTCAAACTCAACTTTAGGTTCACTTTCCATGATAACTTTTAGGATTGACTAGTTTCCCATTAGTGTTCCTTCTTCTCTTCTCATCTTCAAACATTCATAAAACACTTAATAAAGAATGACAAGTGTAGCACGCTACGAGCCTTAAGCTACTTGAGAAATAGTAATTGAGGGGCCTCCTCTCAAGGACCTAGAGTGTTTAGTGTACACCCTTTGGGTGATATGCGACGCATTCGCTCTTAGATCATAGTCTCTAGTGCGACATGAGTTGCAAATCAAATTCAAAACACTTCTTCTCTTAAAAAACACAAAAACAATTCAAACTCTTTTTCACCCTTTGGGGTTCTTAATCAAGGAAACTTTTTCACAAAAAGAGTGTCTTTAACTCTTAGTTCTACCGCAAACGGTAACGCCTAAGTCTCTAAAGGTCGAGCTGCATACACCAACTGCTAGAACTATGTGTTAACCCTACTCAGACTAAAAAACTATTGAACCAACCTGTGGTCCTTTGACCCCAAATACGTTTGCTCTGATCTTTCGTACCAGATGAAAGTACATAGGCACGAGACGCGATGTCTCGGCGAGCAACATTTCCCCTTCTTTAGCCGTAGTTAGGCGAACTACGTTGACTCTGACTTTCCCATTGCACGAGGGAGTACGTAGGCCCAGAGCAGCGACGCTCTGTTGAGTCCTATCCTTTCTTTTTCTTTTGTCCTTAAGCCTTTAGCTAGATAGTATCAACACACCCTTTTAGATAGACAAAAATGCGTGGATCTCGTCGAGTACGACGGACGCGAGGGGTGCTAATACCTTCCCCTTGCGTAACCGACTCCCGAACCTAGACATGGTTGCGATGACCTTGTCTTTTCCTTTTTCTTTAGGTTTTTGCGATTGTTTCCTTTCCCTCTCTTTGGGATAAATAACGAAAGTTGCGACTCTTCTGTTTTTTCCGCCAGTTGTTTTTCGCAGTTGCGAAAGCTGGCGACTCTGCTGGGGACAACGATGGTTCCCTATGCGAGTCTCGCCTTGGGTTTTCTTCCTAGCTGTCTGAGTCATCCCCAGCAGCTGGCGACTCTGCTGGGGACTCTGGTTCCCTATGCGAGTCAGTCCTAGTGCTTGTTTGCTTATCTTTGGGTGTTGTATATATGTACTTTATTTACTTTCGCATTTTATTTTCCCGCATTTATTTTTCGCATCATATATCATTTGGGTTGTGCTGTGTGAATGGGGAGTTCCATTGAGTGATAAGCCGGACCTGGGCTTGAGTATACATCTAGCTTTAGTAGTGGAGATTAGTGGTGGGTGTGCTTGCTTTGCTCGTACTAGCTCACCACGAAATTCACGCTCGGACGATATTCTCTTAGACAACTTTCTTTCTTGCCCTTTGGGCTCGAGGGAATTTTGGATTTGAGGGTTGTCGACTCTGGGGACCGATCATCTGAGAGTCAGTTAAGTGAGGCCTCTTCAAGAGACGATGATGCCAAACCAGAAATGGTGAACATATCACCATTTCTTGAAAGTCTGTGACGCTGACAAACGCATAGGATGGCATACCGTATCAGTGAATAGGTCCATACATGTGAATGGGACTGGGGTTATGTAGGAAACCTTTACCTTCAGATTACCTGGTCTTCTCTGCAGTTTGAATCTGGAACGTTGGTATTATTTGGTTTCTATCGGTGCAGTGCTATGTTCTTGCTGAAGCAGAGCTCTGATCTTCCTCAGTCTATAGCACAACAGTCTTGATCCCTTATGTGTGCATTAGCATTTTGCAATTAGCATTGTTTGCATTTGCATTTCATTTTTGCATATCCATCCTCAGCCGGAACAGGGAGCTTACCCGTCTTTTGTCTGCTTCGTCAGTTGATTTCCCGACATTCGTATTGGATTTGAGTTAGCTTTTGGAAGGATCATGAACTCTAGAGAGCAAAACTTGGTTGTGACGAGGGCAGAGTTTGAATTGATGAAGAATCGGTTGAGTCAACTCGTGGAAGCCATGTCAGCTATGACTAGGGGAGAGACCGGTACTCAGAAGACTCCAGTGAACAATGTTGGTCGAGCTCATCCAATGTCGATTCCTGTTGAAGAGCATCCCATTGCCAGAGATGGAGATTCTTCTTCTCTCTATGACACAGAATATCATAGTTTCACATTCTCTATTCCAGATTCTCAGAGGACTGTTCCAAAGGCTAATGTTGAAGACCCGCATACTGTTGAATTTATGGGAAAATGTCAGTTGTTGGAAGAAAAGCTTAATGCCTTAATGAGTCAGGATACTTTTGATTTGAATGCTTCGAGCATGTGTTTGGTGCCAGGTCTTGTGATGCCTCCGAAGTTCAAAATGCTGAATTTTGAGAAGTTCAAAGGAGATAGTTGTCCGAAGCAGCATTTGGTAATGTTTTGTAGGAGAATGACTTAACATGTCCACAATGATCAGCTTATGATTCACTGCTTTCAGGACAGTCTGAGTGGAGCATCGTTGGGTTGGTATACGCAGTTGGAGAGTGGTTGTATCCGATCATGGTCAGATTTAGCCAATGCCTTTGTGAAGCAGTATGACTACAACCTTGATATGGCTCCTAGTCGCATGCAGTTACAAGAATCATCTCAGGCGGAGAATGAATCCTTCAGAGGGTATGTGCAGAGATGGAGAGAATTCATTGCTCGTGTTCAACCACCGCTTTAGGATAGAGAACTGGTTGACATCTTCTTGGATACTCTGAAAGGCCATTACTTTGACAAGTTGATCAGTGGTGGGATGTCAAATTTTGCTGACTTGGTGATAATGGGTGAACGCGTTGAGAATGGACTCAGGAATGGGAAGATTAGAGACATTCCCTTTATCTCAGTTGAGGAGAATGAGTCAGTTGTTAGTTCACAAGAAGAATGGGAGAAAGGAAGTGATCTTATTTCAAAATCTTCAGCATCTCAGGTTCAGTCTTCAGACGTTTCAAGTGTTGAGAGCCAACGGTCTTACCGTCGTCAACCACGCCAGCACGCTCGACGAAGACCCAGGAAACCCGAAAGGCGGTTTACTCAGCTATCGGTGTCGTACAGCCAGTTGTTGCCAGATTTGGTCAAAAGTGGGCTGATATTGCCGAAAGAGACTAATCCAATGATCCCGCCGTATCCTCCAGGCTTCGATGTCAATGCTCGTTGTGAGTACCATGTTGGGACACAGGGGCATTCCACGGATGATTGTAAGGTGCTTAGGAGCCAAGTCCAGACTCTGTTAGACTCTAACAAGTTTTCCGTCACGCCTCAGGGTATTATTCAGATTAATGATTCCAGCCATGGGGGCACAACAGTTCTTGTTATGGAAGGATCCACCGAGAGTGTGTGTTCCGAAGAGTTCCAAACTAAGGGCTTAGTTGAATATGAGGGAAGTTGCTAGAAGGTTTCCTGTGCCGACTGTCGTATTAGTTTTCTTCGTTTACGTGATTAGCTTCTGTTCATTATTGTTTGCTGACCATCGCCAGGCTTGTTGGTCGAGGTCACTCTATTTGTATTCGGTTATTTTTGGATGGTGTGATATCTGTGTGTTGGTTATCCCTGATTGGATCTTGGTTTCCTTGTTACCTTGGTGTTATTATGGAGTTTCTCTGTTGCATGTTTGTTTGCATCTTGCATTTATTATTTTTGTAGCAAGTACCTCGGAGCTGCTAATCTGACTTCATGTACTCCACTAGTTTGTTGCAGGTTATATAATCAGGTAGTCACAGGAATTCTCGCAAAGTCATGGAGCAAGTCCAAGCAGAGCTGAGAGAAGTCAAGAGCCAGATGGGGCAGTTCATTGCGAACATGCAAGCGTTGCGCTTAGGTCAGAATGCACTCAGAGAGAAGAACCAGCTGTTGAAAACTCAAGTGGGTTTAATCATGGAAGTGATAAGGAGTATTCTCAGGAAAGAAGGTGATCAAATTCCTGAGGCTGCCGCAAAGATGCTGGTTCCACTTTTGTCTGAAGAACCTTCGCCATAGCGAAATGTATGGCAGAAGTCTGTTGCACAACCGAAGGTTCTAAAGTTCCTGTGTCATCAGATGCATCCCGTTCCTCAGAAGAATCCCAGGATTAGAAGATATGGTCAAAGGATAAAATCACAAGATAGAATCTTCGATCATATCCCCATGGATTATGCTTAGTTGGTGCAACTCTTGCTCCAACTTTAGTTGGTAAAGCCTCGAACTTTGGATCCACTTACTGGCCAACCACCACCGAGCTTTGATATCAATTCTTATTGTGAGTTCCACTCTGGGGGACAAGGGCACTACGTCGCGAACTGTAAAGCTTTTAAGCATAAGGTTCAGGACTTGATCGATGCAAAGACAATTGAATTCACGCCGAGCGGCATGAAGGTATCAGGCGAAGTTATTCCCTATCCTGCAAAAGAGATGGATACTCATATTCCCTTGCCTAAAGCTGCAGTAGGTCAAGAGTATATCCTACAATCCTTGGTGTCAGAATCTCCCTGCCCACAGTTGCTGCCTGTTCCTGGGTCAAGTTTAAGGATGAAAGCGCCCGAGCAAAAAGAACCCGCAAGAGTCCGAACCCAGTCGCCAGATGTTTCTGCTGCTCAGAGTCCACGACTTTTTGGGTCCTCACAGTAAGGTTACTGTCGCCAGAATCAGAGTAGGCCCCGCAGCAACAATCTAAAAAGAAGGAATGCTCTTCGACGCCCAATGCCTATGTCGTACAGTCAGCTGCTGTCGTGCCTAGTTCGGAATTCTTTGGTGGAGCCTAAAGCTCTCAAACCAGTGCCAGAACCTAACCCTCCCGGGTATGAACCTAGGGCCCGATGCGGATATCATGGAGGACCCATAGGGCATGCTACTGAAGATTGCGAGGCTTTTCAAGCCAAGGTACAACAGTTGATGGACCGAAGGTGTATATCTTTTCCAGGAGGAAGGTTGGTCGTACATCGCTCGTCTGACTGAGTTCGAAGACTTCAAGGGTCGTATCTCCCTAAGCAGCTAATCAGTGTGAAAGCCCAGTTCCTAGAAGCTGGCAATTTTCGTTTTATCTTGTTATTTATTTATGTTTGTATTTCCCTTTCCTGTTAAAGTGCAATCTCAGTTGTAAAACTTGTTGTTTCCGTTGATTAATATTAATGAAATGAATATGCATGTTTTGATTTAATCCATTTGGGTTCACTAATTGCTTTTTTTTTTACAGAGATTATACGCTTGTTTAAGCGGAATCCGGGGAGGATGACAAAGTTTAAAAGACGCGCAAGCTTCCAAAAGTATGTTTTTGAAATAAAATCTGCTGATGATGTACATGCATTGTTTCAAATTCCCAAACACCGGAGATATAAGGATAATAATCCCTTGTCAACCCCTTTGAGCCTAGTAGTAGGAGTTTCTTTCTGAAAATGAAAAACCTAAAATTTAACCCGGGGTGGGGTAGGTGTCAGCTAGTTCGGTCGAATATCCAAATTGTAATAGGAGTGTTCCCGTTCGAGGATCAATCACACCTGTATAGGTCGTGCCTAAAGAACCACAGTGGTTAAACCTTGCCGATAAGGAGTGAAACAGTCACGTTATTCCCCAAAAAGTCAGACAAGTCAGTGTCACACGACTTGTGCAAAAAAAAAAGAAAGAAAAGAAAAGGAAAAAGCCCGCTAAGTCGAATCTTGACAACAAGCGACTTAGGCAAAAATCAGGGCATCCCGCTGGATGTTGAAATCAAAAGAAACTCGAAAGAGCCAGTCCAGGCAAAAGTTAGGGAAAAAATGTTGATGAAAAACAAGTCGTGTGATTCAGGCACCAAAAGACAAAAAAGCGGGTGACTGTCACTCCAAAAAAACTTGTGGTTTCCCGAACCATCGCTCCTATCCTTAACCTCTGAGAGGTGAGCGCTAGTGTCAAATTAGCTGAGCATAGAATTGGAGAACATCACGGAGAATGGGTGGGTTAAAATAAATTTTGAGCTTTTATCCTTTCTTTCTTGAACCGTGAACCTGACCAAGTTACAACCTGAAAAAGTCCTAATTGAAACAGGTTTGTTTCGAAAGCATACTTCGGTAAAAATCGCATCAAAACTGACTCCTAAAAGGATTCCTCTTACAGTGTTGTACTAATGTTGACATGTTGATGTTTGATTTCATACATTTTATGTCACATTTTTTCCAGTGAACAGATTGGAATGTCAAAACTGTCATATGCATTGCATTTAATATATCTTTTATGCAGGACAATTTGTTTTACTTGCGAGTAAGCGTTTGACAGTGGGAAAGTTTCCACAGTGGAAAGATTGATCAGGATAGAATGCAGTTTTCTTGAGTACTCCATCGAACTGGGGCAAGTGATATCAAATGATCATGGCATGGGAGTCAGCCATCCGAAATTCAGTCAATCTGAGGCAGTCGAGTCAAGATTCGGTGAATCTCTCGCAGCTAAGAAACACTTTCCCCACAGATCAGCCAATCCAGGGCAAAGTCATTGTAGACCGGGGCATACCATCCTTAAGAGCGCAAAAGTTATTCCTTATATGTGGGGAAATTAATGTGAAACACCTTTTCGAGGTTCAAGATGCTTAGGCAGTGCATATCAAGCCATCAGGGCATGATATTTCAGATTTCCTTTCAAGGGATATCCCCGCAGAGGTCCCACGAGCTGGGGCAAGATTGGAAGCGTAGGATTTGTTCCTCTCCATGTCTTCAAGAGTTGTTCAAGCAGGTTCAGCTAGCTTTCGAGTGCAAGAAGAATGTCAGGAAGTCATGTTAATCAATCACCGTCAGGTTTCACCTGTCTTCCCCAGCAGAAGTCCAATCATCATTGGCACGTGTAAGCTATCTCCAGGAGAGTCCAATCGTACTTGGCACCTTCTGTTATTCCCCAGCGGAGTCGGTTTCACCTTTCCAGCGTTTATTTTGCTGGAATAATTTTGTGATACCCGGTTATCCCCGACGGAGTTGGCTTCACCTTTCCAGCATTTATTTTGTTGGAATGTTTTGTTGTCCAGCTTTCCTCGGCAGCCCGAGCCTGCATTTGCATCTTTGCATATAGTCATCATATTTGTATCTCATCCTCAAATGCGTAGCATTTCCATTTCGTATGGAGCATTACACCATTTTCAAACATACACATATGCATTCAAAGCATAAGCCAGTTTCTGTCAGCCTTCCATGGCAACTCGAATCACTCTTCGCAATTAATGCAGGGGCATTTATCCAGCAGCTTTGTTCAGACAGCTTATCGGTTTATTCGGGTTTCAGATCATCTGTCGGTTATGATTTTGTCCATCAGTCCTCTGATGATGACATCCCCAAGCAGATTTTCTTTCCGTCAGTGCCTATTGACGATGTGTTTCCCCCGCAGGTTTCCTCTCGTCTATCATTAGACGATGCGAGCTTTGTGTATGGTTTCCTCTCGTCTATCATTAGACGATGCGAGCTTTGCGTATGATTTTCTCTCGTCTATCATTAGACGATGCAAGATTTGTGTATGATGTTCCTCCCGTCTATCATTAGACGATGTGAGATTTTTGGGATATATGTTTCTCTCATCTATCATTAGATGATATGAGTTTTGGATATGGTTTTCTCTCCGTCTATCTTCAGACGATACGAGGTTTCAAGGCGGTCTTTCAGATATGGTTTTCTTTCTGTTTTATTTGTTGAGGTGACATTACATGGGTTTTTTTTGGCTGTCGATTCTTATTGACGTCGGAGTTCTTTGAAGAATGTTAGGATTTCCTAGTTGATTCTTATTGACGACATGGTTCTTTGAAGGTGGTTTTCTTCCTGTCAGTTCTTATTGATGATGTGGCCCCTTTGAAGATATTTTTCCATCAATTCCTATAGAAGAAAGGATTTTGAAATTTGATGGGTGGTTTTGAGGTTCATTGACATGGTCTATATTTTTCCTCTCGTCTATCATTAGACGATGCGAGATTTGGATATAATTTTCCTCTCGTCTATCATTAGACGATGCGAGATTTGGATATGATTTTCCTCTCGTCTATCATTAGACGATGCGAGATTCAAATATGATATTTCTTCCTGTCTATCATTAGACGATGTGAACCTTCAGGATTATCTTTCTTCCTGTCTATCATTAGATGATGTGAACCTTCAGGATTTTTCTTCCTGTCTATCATTAGACGATGTGAAGCTTCGGAATGATTTTTCTCTCGTCCATCATTGGGCGATGTGAGTGTTTTGGATTATCTTTCTTCTTGTCTATCATTAGACGATGTGAAGCTTCAGAATGATTTTTCTCTCGTCCATCATTGGGCGATGCAAGTGTTTTGGATTATCTTTCTTCCTGTCTATCATTAGACGATGTGAGCCTTCGGGATTTTTTTTTCTTCCTGTCTATCAGTAGACGATGTGAATGGATCAAGTGCATGTTGATCCGGTTTTAGACAATGTGAAAATATCAAGTGCATGTTGATATGGTTTTGGACAATGGAAATGATCAAGTGCATGTTGATCTGGTCCATGGGTTCAATGTCTGTGGCGTTACACAGATGACTGGCAGCAATGTCAGGTGTTCTTTATCATATGATCAGTCAGCCGGTTGCCGTTGCAACTGTCAGCGTTCAGTTTTTTCTGGATATTTGTTCCCCAATCAGAGTGTTGTAGTTTATTTCTGTGGTTTGGAAAATTTCCGGGTTTCTTTGGCATTCAACCGTCTTTTACCTTGATTGTTTGAAAGTCGTTCGCTTTTCCTCCATTCAGGTCCAAGCCGTTTGAATAGGGGCAGCTGTTGCACCCCAAAATTTGCCCAACCTTTTCTTAACTTGGTTTATGTTTCATTTCATTTCTTTCTAGTATTTGCATTGCATAGCATGTTGCATTGAACAGGGGATCAAGAGTTTGTGTACCTCAAGAGGAGTCTACTCAGAGGGTTGAGCCTAAGCAAGGGGTTTTACTCAAGTTTGGATGGTAATCAAGTCATCAGGAATGGACAATGGTCTTGTGAAAGAGAAGATGGATGTATGTGGGTCAGCTCCTAACTTGGAAGCCAACTAAAGAGCATCAGAGGATTATGAATGCATGGTTATGGATATGAGGTGTTGAGAGAGCTTATTGAGTGCCTTGAGGGTCATTGTGGAGCTCATCCAAATGTATGTGCCAAGAGTGAAGAGTTGCAGGTGAAGTTGATGCACTTAGGGTTTTCATCTGGCTAATCCTCAATCAACTGTGCAATTGAAGGAGATTAAAACTCAATTCAAAGTCTCTATGTCATTGGATGTTGTGTTAAGACATATGAGACATCATTTCAAGTTCAATTCATCAAGGGTTAAGTGTGTGAGAAGTTACTAAATTAGGGTTCTCAGGGTAAAATCCCCTATTTAGTGCCTGACTTCAAGACCACCTAGCTCACGATACAAGTTTCATCTCAACTTTTGATCAACATGGAACTTGTAGAGCATGTTCTTAGATTTAATTTGAGTACTAGAAGTCCTTGATTGGATTTATAGAATTCAAGTTATGGTCCAGACAAGTTACAGGTCATCAGAGGGATGTGATTTTGGTCATCAAAAGTCAACCAACGTCCAAGCCATTTTTGACCTAGAAGTATGTTTCTCCTCACCTTTTGGCCAACATGAAAGTTATAGGTATTGATCTTAGATTTCCAAATTATACTATAAGTCTTTCATCTGATTTGTAGAACTCAAGTTATGAGGTTTACAAGTTAGGGGTATTTTGGGAAAGTAAGATTACAGGTCATAAAATTATAGGTCCATTTCACCAACTTGCACACTTCAAATGAAAATCTTTCCAACATAAAACTTGCTCCAAATGGTGTTATTTGTTTAGTCAAGCATTGAGAAGTCATGAATTATGCTTGGTTTGAGGTTTTGATATTTGGAATTTTCATAAAAGGAAGCTTAAAAGGTGAAAATGTGAATTAATTCATTTTTAATCATTTTGGTGCAAATGGATGCATTTTTTAAGTGCAAACAACATTTCAAGAACATTGGAAATTTTAAAATTTAAATTTGAAGTGTTTAAGTGAGCCATTTCCAAGGTTTCTTCATGTTGAAGCAACACTTGCAATTCCAACCATTGAGATTGAAACAAGGGCCAAATCTCAGCCATTCACACTCCAAACACTTCCAGCAATTGAAATGGAGCAATTTGGGGCCAATATTGTGCCATTTTCGTGTACCTTCCATGGTGAAAATGTGGTGAAAATGTGGATTTTCATTTGGGCTCTATGGACTGAGTTTGGGCTCAAAATTGATCAAGGTCCATCATATATAACATTTCCAAGCTTCACAAATGATCAGATTTTGAATTTGGAGCCAAATTGATCAAGAACGACTTTGAAAAAGTGGTGAAATTTTGAATTTTGAATTTGGAGATTGAGGACGTTTCAAGGCAAATCGTGAATTGAGAAAGCATTATTGGAGTTTATTGAGTGATTCTGGACATTTTTCTGCAAGCTCCATCAAGGTTTGAAGGCTCAGTGGAAGTTCTCCACTAGGTAACTTGAATTCAACCTTACACTCTCAATATGCCATGATTCTCTGCCATTTTTGTTGCATTTAAATCCTTGAGTGACGTAGATCGTTTCTGGATCATAATTGTTTGCGTTTGTGATGTTTGATGTGTGGAGCTCCAAACTTTTGTGATTCGGTTAGATCATTTCGTGAAGTATTTTGCTTAGATTTTTGTGGATCCATGACCTACATAACATGTAGATGATGTTAGGATTAATTTGGAAGAGTTTTGGAGAATTCGAAATTTGGTGCACTTTGCTTGTTGTTCACTTTCTGGCTTGGTTATGGAGAGTTGGGGGAAACTAATGGTAGATATGAGATCCTCGTTCCGAGGAAATGAATTTTCATAGAAAAAACGTCCGAAATGGTGAAAAGTTGAAGGAGTTGGGTTGTTGTTGAAGACCGCGGTGGCCGGAGCACGCGGAAGGGACGATCGGAGCAGCTCTGGCGCCGGCGAGGGGCTTGTGTGAGGAAGACGGTGCGTGACGCCATCGTGAGCATCCGATCAGACTGCTTTGGCTTGTGCGGTCGTGATTAGATCCTTTCATGGTCTTTATTTGACTATGCATACACAATTCCTCTTATTCTCATTAATGTGTTGTCAACACTTAATCCACATGATGAGAATACCTCATTTAATCATGCGCCTCCCATTGAATGTCCATGGTACTCCTTTGTTGACTGTTCCACATGCAACTATCATATTTTTGTGTGTTTCTCATTGGGATTATTGGACCGAACGTGATACTCACACCCCCCTTGGAGGCCCAGTCCTTTGTTTACTTTGCTTTGGTTGCTATTTGCCACACTGTTTTTGCATTTATGTAGTATTTTCTTTTATTTTTCTACTTTGATGTTGTTTGCATTTTAATTCAAATAAAATAGCTCCAATAGGTTAAAAATTCAATAAAAATAATTTTCACAAACCTTGAGATGCTTACTTTTTTCCAAAAATTTTATTTTAATTTTTTCACTTTATTTTCAATTTAAAAATGAATTAAATGTTGGAGCTGTTCTAATTGAATTAAAGTGTGACTTTGTTTGATTTTTATTTTGTATCTCTCATTTATTTTTGGTTCAATGAGTGAAAATCAACCCTCATGTTCATCATGAGTTGAGGGATTTTTGAGGACCATTTTGCCCCTGATTGTTGACTTTTGAGTTGACTTTTGTGGCTTTTCTTTTTGCTCTTGTTTCTCCTATTTCAAAGTGGTACCTTCTAATGATTTTTTCTTTTGAGGGTGCTTTGAGGGGATATTTGGCTTTTTCTTGTGGCCTCTATTTGCCAACATGTTTAGCTTGTTTGTGCATTTTATTTGGTAATTTTTTATCTGTTTTTCCTATTTTTGAGATACCTTACAAGTTAGGTCATCCCATATGGAAGCTCACACAAGTACATGGCCTAGTTTGAATTGGAAATGACTTTTATGGATCCAATGAGCTCTCAAGTCTTCTTGTTTCAAATTTTAGACATGTTGAGCTTGTTGTAGGTTCATTTTTAGGTCAAAATATTGTTCAATGCTTGTTGAATTGTGCCTTTCTTTTTGTGCTTCCAACTTGAACTCTTATGAGACACATGCTTGCTTCCTTCATGTTATTGCTTGCATTTATTTTTATCTTGCTTTGATATTGATTGTTAGCTTTCTTCTCTTCATCTCCCTTCTGTCCAATGACCTTGGAGTGTCATTTAAGGTGGCTTGGTCCCTCTTTTGGAAGTATTTGAAGCATACCTAGAATGATGAATCCTTGAGGACACTTTTGGTGTTTCTTTTTGTTTGATAAGTGATGCTTATGGTTGACCCCTATTATGGGGTCCTCGCTGCTCTCATTTGGTCTCCCATCCTCACTTTGCTTTGATGTTTGATTTACCTTTCATTTGGTTTGATTTTATTGTTGTGGTTGATGTTGCTTGACTTATGTCATTTCATCCCACTTTTTGGTGCATCTTTCTGAAGTTTACTTGTGTTTGTCTTGTGTTCTTCTTATGCATTTCTTCTTCTTCTCTTTTCTTGCATTTCCATATGCATGCTTGGTTGAGATGAGCTTGTGGTGGCTACTGCCCTACACTATTTTCCTCCCACTATCATTCTATATGTTGCATTTTGTTTGCATTCTCATTTGCATATGCATTTCTATTTCTTCTTCTTCTTCTTCTTTTGTTTTCCTTTGCCATGTTCCCCATAAGTCCTCTAACCTCTTAAGGTTATGATAGACATTAGGTGCCTAACTATGCATGATAACATTAGGCATTTCCCTTTTCAAACTCAACTTTAGGTTCACTTTGCATGATAACTTTTAGTATTTACTAGTTTCCCATTAGTTTTCCTTCTTCTCTTCTCATCTTCAAACATTCATAAAACACTTAATAAGGAATGACAAGTATAGCACCCTACGAGCCTTGAGCTATTTGAGAAATGGTAATTGAGGGGCCTCCTCTCAAGGACCTAGAGTGTTTAGTGTACACCCTTTGGGTGATATGCGACACATTCGCTCTTAGATCATAGTCTCTAGTGCGACATGAGTTGCAAATCAAATTCAAAACACTTCTTCTCTTAAAAAACATAAAAACAATTCAAACTCTTTTTCACCCTTTGGGGTTCTTAATCAAGGAAAATATTTTCACAAAAACAGTGTCGTTAACTCTTAGTTCTACCACAAACGGTAACGCCTAAGTCTCCAAAGGTCGAGCTGCATACACCAACTACTAGAACTATTTGTTAACCCTACTCGGACTAAAAAACTGTTGAACCAACCTGTGGTCCTTTGAGCCTGAACTAAGTTTGCTCTGATCTTTCGTACCAGACGAAAGTACGTAGGCACGAGACGCAATGTCTCGGCGAGTAACCTTCCCCTTTCTTTAGCCATAGTTAGGCGAACTACGTTGACTCTGACTTTCCCATTGCACGAGGGAGTACGTAGGCCCAGAGCAGCGATGCTCTGTCGAGTCCTGTCCTTTCTTTTTCTTTTGTCCTTAAGCCTTTAGCTAGATAGTATCAACACACCCTTTTAGATAGACAACAATGCGTGGATCCCGTCGAGTACGACGGACGTGAGGGGTGCTAATACCTTCCCCTTGCGTAACCGACTCCCGAACCCAGCCATGAATGTGATGACCTTGTCTTTTCCTTTTTCTTTATGTTTTTGCGATCGTTTCCTTTCCCTCTCTTTGGGATAAATAACGAAAGTGGCGACTCTTCTATTTTTTCCGCCGGTTGTTTTTCGCAGTTGCGACAGCTGGGGACAATGATGGTTCCCTATGCGAGTCTCGCCTTGGGTTTTCTTCCTAGCTGTCTGGGTCATCCCCAGCAGCTGGCGACTCTGGTTCCCTATGCGAGTCAGTCCTAGCGCTTGTTTGTTTATCTTTGGGTGTTATATATATGTACTTTATTTACTTTCGCATTTTATTTTCCCGCATTTATTTTCTGCATCATATATCATTTGTGCTGTGCTGTGGGAATGGGGAGTTCCATTGAGTGATAAGTCGGGCCTGGGCTTGAGTATACACCTAGCTTTAGTAGTGGAGATTAGTGGTGGGTGTGCTTGCTTTGCTCGTACTAGCTCACCACGAAATTCACGCTCGGACGAGATTCTCCTAGACAACTTTCTTTCTGGCCCTTTGGGCTCGAGGGAATTTTGGATTTGAGGGTTGTCGACTCTGGGGACCGATCATCTGTGAGTCAGTTAAGTGAGGCCTCTTCAGGAGACGATGATGCCAAACTAGAAATGGTGAACGTATCATCATTTCTTGAAAGTCTGTGACGCTGACGAACGCATAGGATGCCATACCGTATCAGTGAATAGGTCCATACCTGTGAGTAGGACTGGGGTTATGCAGGAAACCTTTACCTTCAGATTACCCGGTCTTCTCTGCAGTTTGAATCTGGATCGTTGGTATTAGTTGGTTTCTATCGGTGCAGTTCTATGTTCTTGCTGAAGCAGAGCTCTGATCTTCCTCAGTCTATAGCACAACAGTCTTGATCCCTTGTGTGTGCATTAGAATTTTGCATTAAGCATTGTTTGCATTTGCATTTCATTTTTGCATATCCATCCTCAGCCAGAACAGGGAGCTTACCCGTCTTTTATCTGCTTCGTCAGTTGATTTCCCGACATTCGTATTGGATTTGAGTTAGCTTTTGGAAGGATCATGAACTCAGGAGAGCAGAACTTGGTTGTGACGAGGGCAGAGTTTGAATTGTTAAAGAATTAGTTGAGTCAACTCGTGGAAGCCATGCCAGCTATGACTAGGGGAGAGACCGGTACTCAGAAGACTCCAGTGAACAATGTTGCTCGAGTTCATCCAGTGCCGATTCCTGTTGAAGAGCATCCCATTGCTAGAGATGGAGATTCTTCTTCTCTCTATGACACAAAATATCATAGTTTCACATTCTCTGTGCCAGATTCTTTGAGGATTGTTCCAAAGGCTAATGTTGAAGACCCGCAGACTGTTGAATTTATGGGAAAATGTCAGTTGTTGGAAGAAAAGCTTAATGCCTTGATGAGTCAGGATACTTTTTATTTGAATGCTTCGAGCATGTGTTTGGTACCAGGTCTTGTGATGCCTCCGAAGTTCAAAATGCCGAATTTTGAGAAGTTCAAAGGAGATAGTTGTCTGAAGCAACATTTGGTAATGTTTTGTAGGAGAATGACTTCACATGTCCATAATGATCAACTTATGATTCACTGCTTTCAGGACAGTCTGAGTGGAGCATCATTGGGTTGGCACAGTTGAAGAGTGGTTGTATCCGATCATGGTCAGATTTAGCCAATGCCATTGTGAAGCAGTACGACTACAACCTTGATATGGCTCCTAGTCGCATGCAGTTACAAGAATTATCTTAGGAGGAGAATAAATCCTTCAGAGGGTATGTGCAGAGATGGAGAGAATTCGCTACTCGTGTTCAACCACCACTTTAGGATAGAGAGCTGGTTGACATCTTCTTGGATACTCTGAAAGGTCATTACTTTGACAAGTTGATCAGCGGTGGAATGTCAAATTTTGCTGACTTGGTGATAATGGGTGAACGCGTTGAGAGTGGACTCAGGAACCTGAAGATGCCTTGAACCGAGAGGATGCCTTGTAATTTATCACTTCTGAATCCCCGCACCCACAACTATTGCCGATTCCTAGGTCAAGCCTGAGGATGAAAATACCTGAACAAAGGGAGTCCCTGATAATTCAGACTCAGGATCCAGATGTTTCAGCTATTCTGTGTCAACGATCTTTTGGATCTTCGCAACATATATCAGTTTCTCGCTAGAGTCAGCGGTCAAGACTTTATCAGCCGCATCAGCACGCCAGGCAAAGACCAAAGAAGCCAGAGAGGCATTTTACTCAGTTGCCGATATCATACAGCCAGTTGTTGCCGTGTTTGATCAAGGGTGGATTAATAGTGCCGAAGGAAATGAATCCCGTGATTCCGCCATATCCGCCAGGTTTTGATGTCAATGCCTACTGTGAGTACCATGCTGGGGCACAGGGGCATTCAACTGAGGACTGTAAGGTGCTTAGGAGCCAAGTTCAGACTCTGCTGGATTCCAACCGGATCTCAATCACGTCTTATGTTATCCAGATCAATGATCTTCCTTCATCTGGCCAGGTGGGTGTATCAGTTCATGTTGCGGAAGAGTTCACCGAAAGCAAATGTTTAGAGGATTATCGGACTGACTTCAGCGAGTAATTCTGAAGATGGTTGACTCAGCAGCAAGTTAAGATGTGAAAGCCCAGTTCCCATAAGCTGACAATCTTTGTTTTATCCTGTTATTTCTTTACATTTGTAGTTTCTTTCCTGTTTAAATGTAAATTTTGTTTGTAAAACTTGTTTGTTTTCAATTGATATTGATAATGAAATGAATATGTGTGTTTTGATTAAATCCATTCGTGTTTACTAATTACTGTTTTACAGATGTCAAACACTTGTTTAAGCAGAATCTGGGGAGGATGACAAAGTTTAAAGATGCGCAAGCTTCCGATTGTATACTTTTGAATAAAACCTGCTGATGATGTACAGACATTGTTTCAAATTCCTAAACACCGGAGATATCAGGATGATAATCCTTTGTTAACCCCTTTGAGCCTAGTAGTAGGAGTTTCTTTCTGAAAATGAAAAACCCTCAATTTAATCTGGGGAAGCGTAGGTGTCAATTAATTTGACCAAGCATCCAAATTGTAACAGGAGTGTTCCCGTTCAAGGATCAATCACACCTCTAGAGGTCGTGCCTAAAAAACCGCAATGGTTAAATCTTGTCGATAAGGAGTGAAACAGTCACAACCACTTTTACAAGTCAGACAAGCAAGTGTCACATGATTTGTTTCGAGGAACCAAAAAAAAAGAGAAAAGAATTGAAAAAGAAGCCCGCTAAGTCGAATCTTGAAAACAAGTGACTTAGGCAAAAATTAGGGCATCCCGCTGGACTTCAAAATCAAAGAAACTCAAAAGAGCTAGTCCAGGCAAAAATTACGGAAAAACAAAAAAAAATGAAGAGCGAAAAGGATTACAAAATGTAAAATCCTTGAAGAAAAACAAATCGTGTGACTTCTGACACCGAAGACGAAAAGCAAGTGACTGTCATTCCGAACACTTGTGGTTTCCTGAACCGTCACTCCTGTCATCCAACCTCAGAGAGGTAAGCGCTAGTGTCGAATTAGCTGAACGTAGGATTGGAGAACATCAAGGAGAATGGGTGGGTTAAAATAAACTTTGGGCCTTTATCCTTTCTTTCTTAACCGTGAACTTGACCACGTTACAACCTTCAAAACTCCTAATTGAAGCAGGTTTGTTTCGAAAGCATACTTCAGTAAAGATTGCGTCGAAACTGACTCCTAAAAGGATTCCTCTTACCGCGTTGGTATTAATGTTGACATTATAATTCATGCACTTTATGTCACAATTTTTTTTCCCATTGAACAAAATTGGATTTCGAAAACTGTCATATGTGTTGCATTAATATATCTTTTATGCAGAACAATTTGTTTTACTTGCGAGTAAGCGCTTGACAGCAGGAAAGTTTCCACAGCGGAATTTTCGATCAAGATAGAATACAGAAGGCCTGAATACTCCGTTGAGTCAGGGCCAGCTATATCAAATGATCTTATCATGGGAGTCAGCCATCCAGAAGTCAGGTAATCTGGGGCAATCAGGTCGAGATTTGGTAAATCTCTCGCAGCCAGGGGTACTGCTCCACCAATCAGCCAATCAGGGGCAAAGTCATTGCAAGGTTGGGGCAGACCACCCTAAGAGCACATAGGTTGTTCTTGGCCGGAGGGCAATTAATATGAAACACCTCTTCAAGGTCCAAAATGCTGAAGTGGTTCGTATTAAACCGTCAGGGTGTAGAGATTTCAAGTTTCCTTTCGAGGAGGATGTTATGGAGATCCCACAGGCTGGGGAAAAATTGAAAATGAAGGAGCTGTTCCTCTCCATTTTTTTAGAATTCATCAGAGTTAGTCAACCAGAGACGAATCCTTTCATGTTGCAAGTTCAGGGGCAAGTCATCTCGAGGTCTTTTATGGCAAGCTTTTCTTTTCGAAATGAATCATCCTAGAGACCAGACTGGGGCAAATTAAACTACACTGGGGCAGGTACTCAAGCAAGTTTATGCTCCCCAGCCGGAGTCTACTTCCCCAGTAAGCGGAGTTTGCATCTCTATCTCTAGTGGAGTTTGTATGCAGTTTGAGTGAGCAGGTAGCGTGTACACTTTCCTTCAGTAGTTGGTGCGCATTTAATCCCCGCAAGGTGCACGTTTGTATGCACTCTCTAGTGAGTGGTGATTGAATTTTCTCCCCACTGAGTAATCTACGGCCTAGTAAGGTTCCCCCCCCAGCGGAGCAATCCCTAGCAAGTGGAAGGAAGATGGTTTCCCCAGCAGATTTGTTCTCTTTTCCCCGACAGGATGGAGGGATGTCGTTACCTCAATGTTTTCTTTGCAGGAGATCAGCGAGAGTTTCGTTTCTCGGCATAAGTCCAATGGTTATTGGCATGAGTAGGTTATTCCCCCAGCAGGGTGGTTTCTGTATCTCTAGCATTTATTTTGCTGATTCAGTTTCGTTGCATCTGCATGCATGCATAGCATCTACCCAAACGCGTAGCATTTCCATTTCGTATGGAGCATTACGCCATATTCAAAAATATGCATGTGAAACATAAGCCAGGTTGTTATCTCTTTGTTTCGGGTGTATCTCCGGAGAATTGACATCTGTACCATTATGGTATTCAGATCTTGGCAACTATTGATTTCTCTTAGCCCGTGTGGTATCCAGACCCTGACTCATGTTATTCCCCAGCAGCATCTTCAAATTTCAGCGGGTCATGATAAGTACTTATGATGAATTCTTTAGTCTGTTAAGTATCCAGGCTCCGGTTCATTCCCAGTTGATGGGGTTTTCCTTTTTCCGTTGAGTATTCAGAACTCTGGTGAAGACAGTGTGGTGTTCAGACTTTGATGGGTATATTTGTGATATTTTCCCTTCATCCGTTGAGTATCCAGACTCCGGTCAATGTCGTTGAGTATCTAGACTCCGGCAAGTTTCCAATATGTGATGTACTTCTTAGCCCCGTATGGTATCCAGACCATGGCAATTCGTGATGCGGTCCCTTTTGTTCGTCGAGTATCCAGACTCCGGCAACTTGGAACGATATTCTTAACCCTAGCGGTATCCAGACCCCAATGAGTGTTTCTTCGTTCGTTGAGTATCCAGGCTCCAGTCAATCTTCGTTGAGCATCCAGGCTTCGGCTTATTTCGTTGAGCGTTCAGGCTCCGGTTTCTCCGTTGAGTATCCAGACTCCGGTGAATTTTCAATTCGTGACGTATTACTTTTTCTATTGAGTATCCAGACTCCGGTAAAGTTAGTTGGGTATCCAGACCTTGATAAGTTTTATGGTTGTACATTTTGTCCGTTGAATATCTAGATTTTAGTGAATTTCTGATTTGTGGTATATTATTTTATCCGTAGAGTATCCAGACTCCGGTCAGTTCAGTTAAGTATCCAGCCTCCGGTAAATTTCCAATAGGTATTTTCTCTTAATCCAGAGAGTGTTCAGACTCTGGTAATTTTCCCTTTGTCCGTTGAGTATCCAAGCTTAAGTCACCTTCGTTGAGCATCCAGGCTCCGGCTCCTCTGTTGAGTATCTAGACTCCGGTAAGTTTCATATGGCGATGATTTCTTTTTGTCCGTTGAGTATCCAGGCTCCGGTCAATTTTACGTTGAGCATCCAGGCTCCGGTCAATTTTACGTTGAATATTCAGACTCCGGCTTATTGCGTTGAGCATTCAGGCTTCGACTTCTATGTTGAGCATCCAGGCTCCGGTTTTTACGTTGAGTATTCAAACTCTGGTTATTACATTGAGTATCCAGACTCCGGTTATTACGTTGAGTATCCAGGCTTCGGCTTTTATGTTGAGTATTCAGACTCCGGCTTATTGCGTTGAGCATCCAGGCTCCGGTTATTACGTTGAGTATTCAGACTCCAGCTTATTGCGTTGAGCATCCAGGCTCCGGTTATTACGTTGAGTATCCAGGCTCCAGCTTTTACGTTGAGTATTCAGACTCCGGCTTATTGCGTTGAGCATCTAGGCTCCGGTTATTACGTTGAGTATTCAGACTCCGGCTTATTGTGTTGAGCATCCAGGCTCCGGTTATTACGTTGAGTATTCAGACTCCGGCTTATTGCGTTGAGCATCCAGGCTCCGGTTTGTTACGTTGAGCATTCAGGCTCTGGTCCCTACATTGAGTGTCCAGACTCCGGCAAGTGTTTGTTAGAACACAAATTGGTTCTTAATTATATCTCTATGTTTTGATGATAACTCTTATGAAATTTTGTATTAAGAAATTATATACTCTAAAATTTGTTCAAGTTTGTTTGCTACAGATATTAGAAGTAAATATTATTCTGAAAGCAAATTAGATCTGAACATGGAATTATGCAAGGCTCTGAAGCGCCAAAAGCATATCTTAGAAGAATCTGAACGCTGCCTACAGAAGATTCTGAGCGCTGCCTACAGAAGGATCTGAAGCAGAAGCTACAGAAGCATCTGAAGCATTGAAGACTTTTGTATGAAGAGTTTCAAGCTTAGTTTATTTCAAAAGACTCTGATAGTACTACGCTACCAGTACTGAGGATCTGATTCCTAAAACTCTGCTCTAATGAAATTACACGCTTGTCGCTACTGCGAAAATCGGCGCCGGCTGACAGAAGAGTCGCCACCGTGCGTTATTTATCCCACGGGAGGGAAGGGAAACGCTCAGAGTAAACCTCGCACAACACGGGAAAGGTATGGTCATCGCAACCAAAACCTGGATTCGGGAGTCGGTTACGCAAGGGGAAGGTATTAGCACCCCTCACGTCCGTCGTACTCGACGGGATCCACGCTTGTTTTCGGGTATGGATTGTTATTCTATCTAAACTATAGGTCAAGGGTTAAAAAGAAAATAAAATGAAAGTAAAAATGACTCGGCAAAGTATCGCACTTTATGCCTACGTATTCCCGCCTGGAACGAGAAATCAGAGTCAACGTAGTTCGCCTACCTACGGGAAAGGAGGGGAAGGTTGCTCGCTAGGATATCGCATCCTATGCCTACGTACCTCCACACGGCATGGAAGATCAGAGCAAACGTAGTTCGGGCCACGTACGACACAAGTCCGTCTTGATTGTTTTTATTCCTTCTGAAAAAGGGTTTTTTCTGATTACTGGTCCAAGCGGACAAAAATGACGTTTTGATGAGTTCACATTCTTTTGCGGAAGAAGTGTCTTTTATTGTGTTTGAAATCTTATTGTGTTTTTCTGTTTGTTTTGAGAAAGAAGAGACAGAACTCTAACCTACGGTTGCGAAGGGAATCAAACTAACCTAATGTTATCATGCATGGGTTAAGACCTAGTGTCTATCATGCTCCTCTCTTACACAGAGAGAAACAGAGATCCTAAGGGAACAGACAGCAACAGAAACAATATCAGATATATACAGTAAAGCGGTAAAATGCATGGATGCAACAGTACAAGCGAGGCAAGGGAGTCCCACTCAACCTCGAACCTAGAAAACAATAGGCAAAAGTGAACAGGCTTCACTTTCAACCCAACAGGGTAAGCAGCAAACAATACAGTCCAGAAAACCAATCAATACATCAGCAATGAAATACAACAGCAAAAGAAACAGCATCTGCAGCTCTGAATCAACATCTGGTTTCAAGTAATCTCCAATCATTTATGGGCTTCAACAAGCATCAATCTCCATCTTCATGGCCTTCAGGCAAGGGCTTTGATCATCGGTCTCCTATAAGCAATGGCTTTTCTTCAAGTCTTCAATCTTCAGGGATGAATATTAGTCAACAAGAGGAGAGGAATGTTAGACAGTAAATTGCCTACCAAAGGTGGCTCATCAGCTGTTAACATTAAACAGAAAGTTTTCTCTCAAAAGTTCTATCTTTCAAATACATTCACTGATCCTTCCAAAGGAAGGAGGTGGATATTTGAAAAAGACTTTGAATCATAGAGAAAGGATAGAGGCAAACAAAGCCACCTATGTTTGAGAAACAAGCTTTCTAATCTAGAGCTCTGCCTAGCTCCTAAACCCTAGTCTCCTCAGCAACTGCTAGCAAGAACATCCTCTCCAACTCTGGCAGTTGATCTTTAATCTCTGGATCTCCAATGGTCTTCATCTCTCCAAGTCTTCAGCTCTCCCAAGTTCCCAGACAAACCCAATACCCAAACAATCAAGCAATAATCCCCAGAGGGCATACCACATCAATCAATCAGATATACAGCATATTAATAGCAGTAGGGGAACCCTGACTTTTTCTAAGGGGATCTAATAACTACCCATAGCCCCTATAGTCCCATAACTAAACTAGTCAACCCTAAGTCCTAAGGGAAAAGAATCAAATCTCCTAAGTCATCACTTAAAACCCTAGTTTTATTCATGTTATTCACACCTACATTAAGCACCTAAATTTAATTTCTAAAAATGGGAAATAAATTGAATCTACATGTTCAATGTCTAACCTAAACAACCTAAAAAGAATGGATGAAAAATATTGAAGCAAATAATAGAACAAAAATTGACAAAATTATGTATGAAATGAGATTATGTAAAATGTTATTTATTTAGAAAATATGGGAAAAATATCAAATAAAAAATAAAATGCCATTTTTATTTTTTATAATTTTCTAGACATCCTAAAGAAAAATATGCAAAAAGAGTGAATTAAAAATAATGATTTTTCTATTTATTATGAATTTTATAAGATGCATGAAAAATATAAAGAAAATAAAAAGAAAATGGAAAGAAATAGCTGAAGGGGGTGAGAATAGCAGGATATCCAAGTTCAGCGCGTTGGGCTTATTAAATTGGGGGGTGCGAATAGCTGTCTGAGCCCAATCCCCCCAATTAATGAAACGCTGCGTTTCAATTTTTGAAACTTCCCACCAAAACTCAGACTAAACGTGGACCGTTCGATTCATGGTCAAGTCAATCTTCTTCTCCAGATCCAAGGGCCTATGAGTCGTCTTCTTCCTCCATCCGTCTAGGGTTTCAGTCATGAACTCCATGCACGAAAATTCCATCCAATCTTTCTCCATGCTTTCTTGATGAAAATGAAAAATTCCAAGCCCTAAAATACTCTATAAAACCCAAGGAATCCATGTCTAATCCTAGTTTTCTCTAACTCTCCTTGTAGACTCCAAACAGAGGGCACGAAACTCAGGGTACGCCATGCTTGCCTGATGTCAACTTTGCCAGAACTCCAACCTGATGATCCATAGATCATCTACATACTTCCCTCATTATTCTATGCATCATTATATTGATTTTAGTCCAGTACACAACTTATTCTTGAAGCTAACAGAAAAGGCAACCTGTCATGGATCTCCACGAAACTATCCCTAAACTTCAAGAATCATTCCCCTAGGGTTTCTAAACAATCCTATCCTAACCATATGATCTCTACCAGCCAGAATAGTGAGATTCGAAGAAGTTTACATACCTTGCACTTGGTGATGGTAATGGTAGTTAGACTTTAATTCAACCCTTGACACTTGCTGAAAATGCTCCCTAATGAATGTGTATGCTTCTGTTTGCAGTGATTTGTGCTTAATCCTTGTGAATTACTCTATTCCATCCTTCATGCAAGTTGGAGTTTCAACTTGAATCTCTTCACACAACCACGAATTCTCTCCAATTCCTTGTGCCAATTACTCCCTGATGATAGTGGATGATGATGGTAACATAGATCAGAATGATGGAGGAAGTTTTAATGGATTTGTGATGAAAATGCAACTTTGAGGGAAGAAGATAATTGGTATAATTCTTGATCAATTCAACCACTTTTTGATGTGAATCCTAGGGTTTGAATGATGATGATGAAGATCCAATCCAAAGATGTGAGAATTTTGAGAGATTTGTGAGAGTTTGAGTAGCTTATGCAAGAATGAGAAAATGGATGAAAATTGAAGCTTTGAACAAATGAGTGCACCAACCCTTGCATGAATCAGCTTGCATGAATATATAGGTTGCACTAGAACCTCCTAGAACATTGGAGAAATTTCCCTTGCATTCTTCCTTTTCAATTTGGATTATGTTACTTTCAATTCAAGCAACCATGGATAACTCACAAATTATGACCTAAGCTCAAAATTCCACTTTATCCAATGTCTTTAAAATGCCTTTTCCATTCAAAATGACCTATAATTTTGCATCATTTGGCCAAGATATGAAAAATATCATTTTTTAAGCCATTTTTCTTCATTAAATCCAACAATTTTGAAACCTTGTGCCATGGACATTTCCAATCTCTCATGGTCACTTTTATAGACTCAAAATGTCATTTGGAGCAAGTTTGATGTTGTAAGTTTTTCCATTTGAGGCTTGGAAATAGGAGATATGGCCTTTGCTTAAAATGACCTATAACTGACAAATGACCAAAATACCCCTGTCTTGTTCAAACCATAAGTTGAGTTCCACACATCATATGAAGACATACTATACCATTCTAGAAAGCTAAGACAATGAGGAACAATTCTTATGTTGACCAGAAATTCATTTGAAATCTCCTTGAGGGGTAAAACTAGCTTGGAAGTCAAGTCACTTTCACAAACAAAATTTCAGATACCTCAGATGACCTGTAACTTGCAAGGACCATAACTTGAGTTCTATAAATCTACTTGATGTCTTCCACCACTCAAATTAAAGGTCTTGAGATCCTCTACAAGTTTCATGTTGGCCAAGGATCCATTTGAAAGCTTACATTTTGACTCATCTTGCTTGGAAATTTGACTTAAACTAGGGGATTTTACACAGAAACCCTAATTTAGAGACTCCTCTTCTCCTTGATTTCTCTTGAATTATTCTTAGCATAACAACATATCCTTGTTCTCCATGTCAAATGATGAACCCCACACCTCTTCAATAGCCCTTAACTGCCTTTAAATCAGTCAATTGACCTAGGGTTGACCTAGGGTTGACCCAGATGAAACCCTAGTTGACTGTCTTCAACTGTAGCTCTTATGATCACATCAACAACTTGTTTTCTTCTCCAAATGATTTTCTAAGTCCTCCAAGATGTCTAGATACTCCCCATGCTCAGACCATAGTCCACACTTTCCTTGATGACCCTCAGATATCCTCAGATAGGAGATGGATGAACTGCTTGACCCATTAACTTGATAGCTTTCAAATTCCTTTCTGATGACTTGAATGAGATAGAATTAGGATAATACCCTCTTGATAGGCCTCTAGAGATGAGAATAATGATTGGTCCCCTGTTGAATGACTTGCTATGCTTATGCTATGCAGTTGATTAGTCTATGTACATGACTCTATATGCAAATGCTAATGATATTGAAACATAAACCAAGTGAATAAGGTTGGGCAAATTTTAGGGTGCAACAGCTGCCCCTATTCAAGCGACTTGGACCCGATTGGGTGAAGAGCGAACGACCTTCAAACATTCGAGGTACGAGACGGTCGAATACTAAGAAACCCGGAAATTTGCCAACCGCAGAAATAAACTGCACCCCTGCTTGGGGAACGACATTTATCAGCCGAATCTGACTGTTTGCAACCGCCCACCGATCCCGTAACGACCATGCTGGGGACTGTCTTCTCCATTCTGAAAAAGATGCTGTCATAACAGATTGCTTGCTTGTCCACATTAGGACTCTGTCTGTCATCAATACGAAGAAATCTCAACTAGAACCTGTCCACGTTAGGACTCCACTTGCTGTTAACCCAGAAAAATCTCGGCAATTCTGCTGGGGGGTATTCCAATAAATCGTCCACGTTAGGAGTGGACTCTCCCACGTTAAGAGTAACACCTGTTCACGTTAGGAACCATCTTTTCTGTATCTGTCCACGTCAGGACTAAACCTTTCATCTTTCCACTTCAGGAAGCACTCTTCTTTCCACATAAGGAGAACTATATCAAACTGTCCCCGTAAGGACCCCCAATACCACTCGACATGTCCGCGTCAGGACTCCAATCTTTCCGCGTAAGGAATACACCATTGGTTCTGAACCTGTCCACGTTAGGACTCACCTTTCCACATAAAGGGTACATCATTCTTCCATGTCAGGAATCAACTTTTCTGGAATCCGTCCCCGTAAGGACTAAATTTTCCACGTAAGGAATCTATCTTCTTCTTCCACGTTAGGAATAACCTCTTTGATATGTCCGCGTCAGGACTAAACTCTTCCACGTCAGGAACAATCTCTTTCTTTCCACGTCAGGAATCAATCTCGATATGTCCGCGTGAGGACTCGATCTTTCCACGTAAGGAAACCCATTTTTTTTCACGCAAGGAATCTCATCTTTCGTCTTGATTTGTCCACGTCAGGACTCAGGCATCTTCGACCCGCTGGGGAAATAAAACTTGTCCACGTCAGGAATCACATATCCTCTGTTGAGAAAATAAAACTTGTCCGCGTCAGGACTCACATCCTCGTCTGATCTGTCTATGCCAGGACCCACACTTCACCAACACGCAGAAAGATAACTGCTGAGAGTAAATGGTCCACGTCAGGACACCAACACAAAGAGCAATCAGTTTTGTCAACGTCATGACTTCACATTCCACCAATTCCGAGAACCCGAATCTGTCCATGTTAGGACTAACACATCTCATCCACCCGGGGAAATAAATCTGTCCACGTTAGGACGCCCACTTCTGAAGAAATTCCGCCAATATAGGAATAAATTGTCCAAGTCAGGATTTAGTTCTTCCTTGATCCCAACCCACAAACTTCTTTAGCACTGACGTGACAGCGCCTTTGAGGCGGACTTTACTGGGGATATCTGGAAACCAAACTACCGGATGCCTGTTCTGATAACTGGCGGTGGCCTCTGAAATTCTGATTCATGGAACCCCTGATGACAACTAACTCTGCCTGGGAATAAAGAGAAATTTATCCTGAGAACTCGGTGGGGAATACGGCCGAAACTGACATTATCATTGGATGTCTCATGCCGAGATCTTGAATGTTTAGTAGTTCATTTGAGCAAGAGCTCTCTCTACCTGAACTGCTAGAGTACAGCAACTGCTTCAGCAAAATAAATGCTGAAGATAATGCCGACTCCGCCGAGGATAGCCAGATGCTACAGAATTATTCCAGCAAAATAAATGCTGGAAGGGTGAAGTCAACCCTGCTGGGAAATTGGGAACTCAAACCAAACACCCTGTTGAGGTAACCCCCTGCTGGGGAATATAACTTTGTTGGGGAATAGCAGATGTGCACAGTATGATCGGACTTTCTGCTGGAGAGCGAATTGATATTACACAGTATCCCTGACAAAATAAATGATAGGATCCACCACCAACTCTGCTGGGGAGAATCTTGATTTTCGAGTTCCACTGGGAGGAAAGAACACTTGCTGAAAGGAGAGAATTCCACTGGGGATGGGATGATTCTCTCGGGGGAAATCAACTGACTCCGCTGGGAGAGAGTGAATGACCCTGCGGGGAAAGGTGAACCTGTCTGAATACAGCTCACAGATATTAATCTTAGGAGGCTAAACCCACTCTGCTTGGGATACGATGTCTGAATACAGCCTACAATCTTGGAATCGCCAATTCTGTTGAGGATAAACAATTTTGCTGGATAATCCTCTTTTGCACAAGCTACGACTAGCTGGAGAGTTCGATCCTCCTTCAGGAAGAACCTGCATGACCTGCGTGAGGGCTGAGTCTCTTGTTATTGCAATCTTTTGATCATCTTCCTCGTACGGTTATGAAGCCTGCAACAATACAAACAAGACAAGACACGCCTATGCAACCAAATCAATTCAGGTTAGTGACGTTATTTTCAGTTAATTCAAAGCTTTAGCAACTGTTGGCAAGGGCCAGTGACGGTATGCACATGCTAGTTTCATCAAACTTAAGCGTTAATCATGCACAAAACAGTAAAGAACAGTGTCAAGTACTGAATAACGTATTTTATTGATTGGGCCCCTGAATGGGCGGAGTTTTGTACACGGGATGTAACTCCTGAAATGAGGAAGCTACACAAAGCAAATATACAAGTATACGAGTATGCACAAGAAGCATATATATTGACAACTTAAATTTGTACACATGTCGGCAACGGGATGCAGATGAACATCACGAACTGATCCTCCCATGACTCACCCGACTCTAATGCTTTCCCGGTATCCCCACTTCTGAAGCGATTGTATCAGATAACTGACTCCTCAAATGTATTCTCCCGCATTGATGCTCATTGCATTTATCAAATTCGAACCGCAGTCATTTGCTTTTCAAATCCCTAATTTTTGCGTGAACCGCCCTTCACGGGTTTTCAGTTCACCGGGATACCCTTTTTTGCCGAAGTCGCCCAGTGTAGGTTTTCAACTTCGCGGGTGTACATTTTTTCAATTTTATCCCTAATTTTTGCCCGAACCTTTCATTCTGTTTTTGGTTCGCCAGGATGCCCCATTTTTGCCTGGACTCTCTTTTTCTGTCCAGCGGGTCTATTTTAAGCAAAGTATTTTTTAACTGCGTCCGAATTCACAGGTGACGTGAAGTCTTCACCGTCCATAGTGGACAACAACAACGCTCCTCCTGAGAAGACTTTCCTGACAACGTATGGCCCTTCGTAGTTGGGGGTCCACTTGCCCCTGTGATCTGCTTGCGGCGGGAGAATCCTTTTCAGCACAAGGTCGCCCGTCTGAAAGCTTCGCGGATGTATCTTCTTGTCGTACGCTTTCTTCATTCGGCTCTGGTACAAACGACCGTATGCTAGAGAAGCTAGCCTCTTCTCATCCATCAAACTCAGTTGATTCAGCCTGTCTTTCACCCATTCTGCCTCGTCCAGCTGAACGTCTCGCAATACCCTCAGAGAAGGGATTTCGACTTCTAACGGTAGCACCGCTTCCATTTCATATACCAACGAGAACGGAGTTGCCCCGGTTGATGTGCGTACCGTCGTACGATAACCGTGCAAAGCGAAAGGTAGCATCTCATGCCAATCCTTATAGGTCACCACCATTTTCTGAACGATCTTCTTGATATTCTTATTGGCCGCCTCTACAGCGCCATTCATCTTGTGTCGGTAAGGTGAGGAGTTGTGATGTTCGATCTTGAAATTCTGACAGAGCTCCTTCATCATTTTGTTGTTCAGGTTTGAACCATTATCCGTGATTATCCGCTCGGGAATCCCATATCGGCAAATGATATCTCTCTTGATGAATCTGGCCACCACCTGCTTAGTTACGTTTGCGTAAGACGCCGCTTCTACCCACTTGGTGAAATAATCGATCGCTACTAGGATGAACCGATGCCCGTTAGAAGCTGTCGGCTCGATCTTTCCAATCATATCGATTCCCCACATCGAGAATGGCCATGGAGATGACATCACATTTAGGGGACTCGGAGGCACATGGATCTTATCAGCATAGATTTGGCACTTGTGACACTTCCTCGCAAACTTGAAACAATCAGTTTCCATGGTCAGCCAAAAATAACCTGCCCGCAGCAGCTTTCTTGTCATAGCATGCCCACCAGCATGCGTACCAAAGGTACCTTCGTGTATTTCCTCCATGAGCATCTTTGCCTCTTTTTGATCCACACAACGCAACAGCACTAAATCATGGTTTCTTCTGTATAAGACGCCATCCGGGTTCAAATAGAAATTGCCTGCTAATCTCCTGAGAGTCTTCTGATCTTGACTGGATGCCCCAGCCGGATACTCTTTATTCTTCAGGAAATTAAGGATATCGAAATACCATGGTTTGTCATCAGATGCTTCATCAAGAGCAAACACATAAGCTGGTCTGTCAAGCCGAGAGATAATGATTCGGGGAGCCTCATTCCAGAAGTTGACTTTGTACATGGAAGACAAAGTGGCGAGGGCGTTAGCCATTTGATTTTCTGCCCGCGGCACATGATGCAATTCAACCTTATCGAAGAAAGGCAACAATCTCCTTGCATAGTTCATGTAATGTACCAAGTTAGGCTGACGTGTCTCCCATTCCCCTTTGATCTGATTCACCACCAGAGCTGAGTCTCCGTATACGTCCAGATGTTTGATTCGCAAATCAATGGCTTCTTCAAGCCCCATTATACAAGCTTCGTATTCGGCCTCATTATTGGTAACGGCAAAGGTCAATCGGGCAGTAAACGGGATGTGCGACCCGTGTGGCGTAGTGATGATTGCCCCTATTCCACTACCGTAAGCATTCACAGCTCCGTCAAATATCATCTTCCATTTGGAACCCAACTCTGGTCCTTCGTCTGGCAACGGCTCTTCACAATCTTTCATCTTTAGGTACATGATATCCTCGTCAGGAAAATCAAACCTCATCGATTGGTACTCTTCAATAGGCTGCTCCGCCAGATACTCAGACATCACACTCCCCTTTATAGCCTTCTGCGAGACGTATTGAATATCATATTCAGTCAAGACCATCTGCCAACGGGCAATTCTCCCTGACAACGCCTGCTTTTCAAACACATATTTGATAGGATCCATCTTCGAGATGAGCATGGTTGTATGATTCAGCATGTACTGCCTCAAACGCTTGGCGGCCCAGGCTAGCGCGCAACAAGTTTTCTCCAGCATTGAATACCGAGATTCATAATCTGTAAATTTCTTACTCAGGTAATAGATCGCATGCTCTTTTCTCCCTGTCTCGTCGTGTTGACCGAGAACACAACCCATGCTTCCCTCAAGAACCGTCAAATACATTATCAAGGTTCTACCTGCCACTGGGGGTATCAGAATGGGAGGTTCCTGCAAATACTGCTTTATTTTATCGAACGCCTTTTGACAATTTTCGTTCCACGTTACAGCTTGATCTTTCTTCAACAGTTTGAATAATGGTTCACACGTGGCCGTTAGGTGAGATATGAACCGGGCGATGTAGTTCAACCTCCCTAAAAACCCGCGCACCTCTTTCTCTGTTTTAGGCGTCGGCATTTCTTGTATTGCTTTTATTTTAGCAGGGTCGACCTCTATTCCTCTTTCGCTTACGATAAACCCCAGGAGCTTACCCGATCTCACCCCGAAGGTGCATTTATTAGGGTTCAGCCTCAGCCTGAACTTCCTAAGCCTTTTAAACAACTTCAACAGATTTACCAGATGCTCTTCCTCCGTCTGGGATTTGGCAATCATATCGTCAACATAAACTTCGATCTCTTTATGCATCATGTCATGGAAAAGAGTCGTCATCGCACGCTGATATGTTGCCCCAGCATTTTTCAAACCAAAGGGCATCACTTTGTAGCAAAATGTTCCCCAAGGTGTTATGAAAGTGGTATTCTCCATATCCTCTGGCGCCATTTTAATCTGATTATAGCCTGAAAAGCCATCCATGAAGGAGAATACGGAGTATTGAGCAGTATTATCAACTAACACGTCAATGTGAGGAAGCGGAAAATCGTCTTTTGGGCTTGCTTTATTCAAATCTCTATAGTCCACGCACATTCGAACCTTGCCATCTTTCTTTGGCACTGGTACGATGTTGGCAACCCATGAGGGATACTTTGTCACAGCCAGGAAACCAGCGTCCCACTGTTTTTGGACTTCCTCTTTGATCTTCACTGCCATATCTGGTCGAGTTCTTCGAAGCTTTTGCTTGACTGGCGGGCAACCTTCTTTCAGTGGCAGGCGATGCACAACCATGTCTGTATCGAGCCCTGGCATATCTTCATACGACCAAGCGAATACATCACTATACTCTCGGAGCATTTCAACCAGTCTTCGCTTGATATCGCTCTGCAGTGCGGCTCCGATACGAATATTCCTCTCAACCCCTTCCGACCCCAAGTTGATAATTTCGATGACCTCATCGTGAGGCAGAATGGCTCTCTCCTCTTGCTTCACCAACCAAGACAGTTCTTCAGGAACGTCACTATCTTCGACAACCTCTTCTTCGGCCTGAAATACCGGGTGCTCAAAGTCGGGACGAGTCATAGGTGGTTCAAGGATGTCATCTGAAAATGTTATCCTGCAAAAGGAATGGTTAAGTGCTTCAAAATGCGTATAAAGCGAACAACCACGTTGCCATTTTATTGAAAAATATAAAACAAGAAAGACAGGGATTACAGTATTTGCACATGAAAAACGCCGTTTATTTAATGATTGACACGCAATGTTCATAACAACACAGCCCTAAGCAAATCCTGATGCCCCGAGCAAGACATCAGATTATTCAACAATTAATAAAGCAAAGCATTACTGTTTAAAAGTCACAGGAACAAGCTCCTGAATAGACCAGTTGCACAGTCCTTGTCCTGGCGTGCTTGGCTGAATCCAGGCATCCATATCGCAGTCGCTGTCTCCTTCGTCAGACTCCGAAGCAGCATTGACGGTTTCATGACACACTCCACTGGCATAGATGGTGATTGGCCTTCTGAAGCGGGGCGCTCCCACGGAAGGAGTTGATGACGACGGTTGGTATCCCAGCCCGAACCGGTCCATCTTCACAGGAATGTCCAGCACTTTGCCCCAGCCCTTTGCTTCTCCTGCTTCTACTAGTGCTTGAGCTTCTTTATACGATGAAACGGCTATCTCCGACGCTTTGCTCGGCCCGGGACCTTTGTCCTTGATGCGCAAACCTTCAAATGCCTGGCAGGGTGTTTCGTGGATCTCTCCGTCGACTTCCACATATTTAAATGACGACAGATGGCTGACCAGGATGTCCTCCTCTCCGCACACGGTGACTACGCTGTCCCCGACCATATATTTTAACTTCTGATGCAGGGTGGACGTGACTGCCCCTGCCCCATGAATCCAGGGTCTTCCAAGCAAGCAGCTGTACGCAGGCTGTATATCCATGATATAAAACTCAGTTGCAAACACCTCCGGCCCCACCTATAGAGGCAATGTAATTGATCCAAAGACTGTTCTCCGCGTGCCGTCAAACGCTCTGACCACCAAATCACTGGGCGTACACAAAATTCCTCTAACATCCAGCTTCATCATCGCCTTCTTGGGCAGCACATTCAAAGACGATCCGGTGTCAACCAATACGTGTGACATTACTGATCCTCTACACTCGACAGACACATGCAGCGCCATATTATGATCTCTTCCTTTCGGGGTCAAGTCAAAATCAGTAAAGCCCAAGCTGTGGCCTGCATTCACATGTGCCAACACTCCTTCCAGCTGATTCACGGAGACGTCTTGGGGTACAAAGGAAGTATCCAGGACTTTCAACAAAGCATTTCTGTGAGCTTCCGAACACAACAGCAATGACAGGATAGATATTTTGGACGACGTCTACTGCAGATGCTCAACAATCTTATAATCACTTTTTCGAATCAAACGCATGAATTCTTCTACGTCTTTCGATGCCGATTCTTTGTCACTTGCTTGTGCGGGAACATTCTCAACCACTTTCCCTTTTCCTTTCGCTAGTCTTTCGGCCTCCACTTCGGGGGATATAAAGATCCTACCACTCCTCGTCATACCTCCCGAGCCAACAACGTTATCCACAGTCTCGGCTGGCTGCTTATTAACATCAATTTTTATCCCGTCACAATACACCTCCAACCCATATGACCATGGGACTGCTTTCGTACTCTCGTGCGGGATTGGTCCGGCTTTAGTGATAGTGATCGGTGGTCGCTGAGCTGGTGCTGCGATAGTGATCGTCTTCCGAGGAATCGTTACAGTGGCCACATCGGTCTGATCATATGCTACTGCCCCTGCGGGCTCTTCAGTTGCTGCTTGATCAAACTGCAATATGCCTTCATCAATTAAAGCCTGAATGCCCTTTTTCAAATCATCACACCCCCCAGCTAGGGTCCAACAGTCTAAGCAATACTCATCACATCCTGGGTAAACACCTCCTTGCAACAGTCGGCTCTTTATCTCGCTCAGCGGCGTCTTCAAATCATCGACATTCATAATCAGATTCAACCCTTCCTCAGCCAGAATGGCGTTCGCCCCATGATTAGGCATGGGCTTCTGCACTATATTCGGACCTGCCGTTCCGAAATTGATAGTCTTATTGTCCAAAAGATCCTGCACAACGTGCTTAAAAGCATGGCAACCCTCTATATCGTGGCCCGGAGCTCCAGAATGAAACTCACAGTGCCTGCTTGCGTCATAACCAAATGGGGGAGCTCCCGTTATCGGTGCCAGAGTTCTTTTCTCTACCAGGTTCAATCCCAACAATGTCTGCAACAAATCTGCATAAGTTAAGGGAGGCTTCTCAAACACTCTTCTCGGTTTACTACCCTGGAATCTTCGCTGAGCCTGCTGTGCCCCCTGCTGAGGCTGCTGCTGCTGTTGCATTGGCTGTTGCTGAACCGATTGTTGTTGCTGGAGTGGTTGTTGTTGATACGGGATAGTAACACTCGCCACCTGCTGCGGCTGACGATATTGACCTCGTCCCCTGCCTCGGCCCCGGCCTCGGCCTCCAAATACCGCGCTTGCCTCGCCCTGACGGCGCCCACCAAAAGCCTTCCTATTACTGCCAGATGCAGTTGATTCCTCGACTTGGAACTTTCCTTGCTTAATGTTACGTTCAATCTTTTCCCCCATCAGAATTAGGTCTGAAAAACTGGCCAGAGACGTGTGAAACAGCATATCATGAAACAGGCCGGTGAATGTGCCGACAAACATGTCATTCATTTCCTTATCTTCTACAGGAGGACGGACCCTGGCAGCCATATCGCGCCACCTTTGCGCGTACTCTTTAAAGCTCTCCCCCTTCTTCTGCGACAGTCCCGCCAACTAGACCCGATTGGGTGCCAAGTCGCTGTTATACTTGTAGTGAGCTACAAATGCCTCTGCTAATTGCTTCCATGTCTTGATATCAGTTGGCTCCAACCCCATGTACCATTCTAGGGAAGGACCCGACAGACTATCTTGAAAGAAATGCATTAGCATTCTTTCATCAGTTGAGTATGCAGACATCTTTCTGTAATAAGCTCGTACATGCACTTTTGGACATGTGTCCCCTTTATACTTGTCAAACGCAGGAGCTTTGAATTTAATTGGCACCCTCAAGCCAGGTACCAAACCCATTGTTGCCATGTCCAAACCCACAGCACTTTGGTTCAGGACTCCCCTCATCTGCTCTTCCAGCATTCTGATCTTCTGGGAGTCATCCATCGGCCCTTCGAAACCTCCTCCGGAGAAAGCGTCCTCCTGCTGATCTTCTTGCCACATACCATTTCCAGCCCCATACCCATCATATCCATTATTACGTCCAGCTCTGATCTGATTCATCCCCGGACCTCGGCCTCTGTTGCCGTACCCTTGAACTCCTCCAGCAGGACCAAAAGCCATAAATCCAGCACCGTTTCCATTTCCAAAACCTCCGTAACCCGGGTTGGTCGCACCATAACCATCCTGCCCAAAGCCTTGAGCATTAAAGCCATACTTCCCAGTGTTATCGAATCCCTGATCGTTGAATCCGAATCCAGCATTGACGAAGCCATTGCCTCCCATATTATCTCCCAAATTGACATCACCCAGCCCAACGTTATGGACAACAGTCTCATTCCCTACTCCGACGTTACCATTCACAGCAGCGGTAGCGTTGTTGACATTAGCAGCAAGTGTATTGACTACAGGTGGAGCCACTGGCGTGGGAGTGCCGTCTCCATGAACAGTATCGACCCGTACAGACTGATGATCCTCGTTACCGTGACCAGCATTTCGAGCCAACAGAGGCTGGACCATGGCCTGCAAATTCTCCTGCCCTTTTGCAATAGCTTCCATGGTCTGCATAAAGAGAGCGAGCTTCTCGCGCACATCTTGCATCTCGTTCTGCATTTGATCCATTATTCTACGACAGTTGGTGCGGGTAGAATAGCGGTGCGGGTGCTGATCTGCAATCCTGAAAAGTACCTGTTAAAATGTAGGACATAAGACACTTATTTGAAGATTACCTGTAATGCAATATGAATATGAATGCAATGCAGTGTGTCTGTGCATTAGGGAGATTCATTCCCCCAGTTCTAGTGTGAAGGTGCCAGTGCAGTGACAGTGTTGACAATAGGAATATTGGAGCTGAATCATAGAAAGCCTCATATATTGCAGGGAAAATCAATAAGCCCAGAGTACAACATCACTGAGAGTACAAAGAAGGCATGACCTCAACCAACAATCCTGGTGATGGTCAGCACTATGCAAATAAAGCGTACAAGTTACTATATGAAATGATCAAATCCTCCCAGAAGTCTGGTACTCTTCTATCAACTTCTTGGTCTCTGGATGACTTGGCCGATCAAGCAGCCCTTCAACAAGTTGGTTTCTTTTCTTAAGAACACGGCGCACGTCTTCAGCAGTTTCTTCCCATGTTGCTTCTCCGAAGCAATCTTCTAGTTTTCGCTTCTGAGACACCGCTTCGTCTCTGGATTTGATTGCCTTGTTTAGTGCATGCTGGACACTATACCGGGTCATCACTTCTTCCTCACACTTCTTGATGCTGGACTTCAACTTTTCTTCGAGGTCGGAGATTTGCTGCTTCAGCTTATCTTCTCTCATCTTATTGTTGGTGAGAGTAGCATTCCAAGTCTTATTGCAAGAGGAGATTTCTCGGTGTGCTGCGTCAAGCGCCTTCTTTTTGGCTTCCAGCATGTCATGGGAGCTTCTGAACTCTTGCCCCAGACCTTCACGCTTCTTCTTTTCCTCAGTCAACTCAGCCCCTAACCTGTTTAACAGCTCGATTTGTTGTTGGAAAGCATATACGGCCTTGTTTTTCTCACTGCGTACTTGAGCTAGCTCTTGCTCTAACCCTTCACTAATCTTCATCAAGGCTTCCTTTTCCTTCACAACTTGCTCGTAGGCCTCCCTAGAAACGGTAGTTGGCTCTTCGGCCGGGACGGGAACAGTGACGGGTGCAGCAGGAAATGGCATTGATAACTGACTTGCTCTTTCCTGGATCCAAACCCTGTAAGGTTCATAAGCCTGGCAATCGTTCTTACCTAACAGCGGCTTCCCTTTGCGGTTAATACGTGTCCAGGCATGTTGCAACTTGGCTAATAACTCCCCCTTCACGTCACCTGTGAAGTACAGAGATTCCCGTACTTCTTCCTCCTGAGGTGGATTCTTCAGTGCATATCCGAACTGATGAATGAATAGAGAAGGGTTGTAATTGATACACCCTTTTCTTCCTATCAGCGGCACATTAGGGTACCCAGAACAGCTGGAGATGAGCTCAGATCCCAACAGGTCTCGATCAAACCATACAACGTCTTCGGAATATAGCCTCATCAGGCGCTCTGACCAACTGCCTGAGGTTGCACTGTCTACAAATGGTCCCTTCATGGGGAGATGACTTTTGAACCACATATTTAATAGGGGAGCACAGCAATAAACAACTTTTCCCCTTCGGTTTTCGTTCTTGTAGTGCAATGAGTGGTAGAAGTCTCCGATCAACGTTGGCACCGGGTTGCCTGCAGCAAACAGATAGAAAGCGTCCAGATCCACAAAGTTGGGCAAGTTAGGAAACAGCACAATTCCATAAATGCATAAAGCCACAATAGCATTGAAAACCACCCAACAACCGTTCTTGGCGTACTCTTGAGCCTTGCCAACCAGAAAATCTAGAGAGAAACCGGGAACCCCAAGCCAAGAAGTCACCAACAACTCAGCAGCATTCATATGCAAGGCTTTGGCTAAGTCCTCCAACTTGGGCTCAGCAGCAGAGTGAATAAAGGGAACCTTGTTCTGCACGGGAAGCTCAGTAAACTCCACATACTCCTCAATGGTAGGCCCTAGAATGAAGTCAGCAAATGTAAAACATCTCAATGCGGGGTCATAGAACTGCATCAAGGTGTATAGCCCGCTCATCTCATCGGCAGTGGGCTTGCAGACTAATCTCAGTAATCTCCCGTGACTCATTCTGAAGCTTCTCCTAACCTCCTCATCGGCAAGGGATATCAGACCAAGCAAAGAAGTAATATCAGGTGAAGGCAGCTTATACGCAACTGTCTTCCTCAAACTAGCCATAGTCAATACTCAGAAGTCTGGGCACTAGAACCGGGGAATATGCAAATGCACCTGCAGCACAGACACACGTTAGTGAAATGCAAGTGGTAATGGATAGGCAGACAATGCAATGCAAGTAACATGCAACAGGGACCAAAGCTGTAGCTGAATAGCCTGAACCCAATCAAGAAAGGTCTCAGATAGACCATCCAGAAGTCATCAAACCCTGGTCTCAGATAGACCTAAAACAAAGCTCCAACACTGGTCTCTGACAGACCCCAAACCATAACTCCAACTGGTCTCTGGTAGACCTCAAATCACATCTCCAATTGGTCTCTGACAGACCTCAGAACTCTCCAACTGGTCTCTGACAGACCTCAGAACTCTCCAACTGGTCTCTGACAGACCTCAGAACATACCTCCAACTGGTCTCTGACAGACCTCAGAACTCTCCATAAATACCCAGGATCTCTGATCAAGAAATAACCGGCAGTCTGAACGTCTAGTTACCTGCATAACCCCAAACCCTCTCACAGGTGGATGTCCTAGTAACTGACAAAGGTATGGCATCCTATGCGGTCGTCGGCGTCACAGACTTTCAGGGTTGATGATACGATTCCCAGAAGGAGTGGCATCATCAAATCCTGAAGAGGCCTCACTTAGCCAACTTCCAAATGATCGGTTCCCGGAGTCGACAATTCAGCTGACCAACAACCCCTTCGACCCAAAGGGTAGAAAAAGAAGCCAACCAGAAGAACCTCGTCCGAGTGTAGATTTCATGAGACACTAATGCAAGCAAAGCCGGCACGCGCCCACTACTTTCTACGCTAATTCTAGGTGCACTCAAGCCCAGGTCCGGCTTCTCACTCAATATCAGAACACCCGTCACACCCCAAATACAGCAATAATAATCAATATACAAAGCTGAAAATACAAGGTTAGAAACATACAATAACTCCATACAAAACCCTCGACGGGAAAACAAGCGCTAGGACTGACTCGCTCAAAGGGACGTTGGATCCCAAATGCATAAGAACCATCGCAGTTCTTAGCAGCCAGGGGACGTTGGATCCCCAGCAGAGTCGCCAGCTGTCGCTACTGCGAAAATCGGCGCCGGCTGACAGAAGAGTCGCCACCGTGCGTTATTTATCCCACGGGAGGGAAGGGAAACGCTCAGAGTAAACCTCGCACAACACGGGAAAGGTATGGTCATCGCAACCAAAACCTGGATTCGGGAGTCGGTTACGCAAGGGGAAGGTATTAGCACCCCTCACGTCCGTCGTACTCGACGGGATCCACGCTTGTTTTCGGGTATGGATTGTTATTCTATCTAAACTATAGGTCAAGGGTTAAAAAGAAAATAAAATGAAAGTAAAAATGACTCGGCAAAGTATCGCACTTTATGCCTACGTATTCCCGCCTGGAACGAGAAATCAGAGTCAACGTAGTTCGCCTACCTACGGGAAAGGAGGGGAAGGTTGCTCGCTAGGATATCGCATCCTATGCCTACGTACCTCCACACGGCATGGAAGATCAGAGCAAACGTAGTTCGGGCCACGTACGACACAAGTCCGTCTTGATTGTTTTTATTCCTTCTGAAAAAGGGTTTTTTCTGATTACTGGTCCAAGCGGACAAAAATGACGTTTTGATGAGTTCACATTCTTTTGCGGAAGAAGTGTCTTTTATTGTGTTTGAAATCTTATTGTGTTTTTCTGTTTGTTTTGAGAAAGAAGAGACAGAACTCTAACCTACGGTTGCGAAGGGAATCAAACTAACCTAATGTTATCATGCATGGGTTAAGACCTAGTGTCTATCATGCTCCTCTCTTACACAGAGAGAAACAGAGATCCTAAGGGAACAGACAGCAACAGAAACAATATCAGATATATACAGTAAAGCGGTAAAATGCATGGATGCAACAGTACAAGCGAGGCAAGGGAGTCCCACTCAACCTCGAACCTAGAAAACAATAGGCAAAAGTGAACAGGCTTCACTTTCAACCCAACAGGGTAAGCAGCAAACAATACAGTCCAGAAAACCAATCAATACATCAGCAATGAAATACAACAGCAAAAGAAACAGCATCTGCAGCTCTGAATCAACATCTGGTTTCAAGTAATCTCCAATCATTTATGGGCTTCAACAAGCATCAATCTCCATCTTCATGGCCTTCAGGCAAGGGCTTTGATCATCGGTCTCCTATAAGCAATGGCTTTTCTTCAAGTCTTCAATCTTCAGGGATGAATATTAGTCAACAAGAGGAGAGGAATGTTAGACAGTAAATTGCCTACCAAAGGTGGCTCATCAGCTGTTAACATTAAACAGAAAGTTTTCTCTCAAAAGTTCTATCTTTCAAATACATTCACTGATCCTTCCAAAGGAAGGAGGTGGATATTTGAAAAAGACTTTGAATCATAGAGAAAGGATAGAGGCAAACAAAGCCACCTATGTTTGAGAAACAAGCTTTCTAATCTAGAGCTCTGCCTAGCTCCTAAACCCTAGTCTCCTCAGCAACTGCTAGCAAGAACATCCTCTCCAACTCTGGCAGTTGATCTTTAATCTCTGGATCTCCAATGGTCTTCATCTCTCCAAGTCTTCAGCTCTCCCAAGTTCCCAGACAAACCCAATACCCAAACAATCAAGCAATAATCCCCAGAGGGCATACCACATCAATCAATCAGATATACAGCATATTAATAGCAGTAGGGGAACCCTGACTTTTTCTAAGGGGATCTAATAACTACCCATAGCCCCTATAGTCCCATAACTAAACTAGTCAACCCTAAGTCCTAAGGGAAAAGAATCAAATCTCCTAAGTCATCACTTAAAACCCTAGTTTTATTCATGTTATTCACACCTACATTAAGCACCTAAATTTAATTTCTAAAAATGGGAAATAAATTGAATCTACATGTTCAATGTCTAACCTAAACAACCTAAAAAGAATGGATGAAAAATATTGAAGCAAATAATAGAACAAAAATTGACAAAATTATGTATGAAATGAGATTATGTAAAATGTTATTTATTTAGAAAATATGGGAAAAATATCAAATAAAAAATAAAATGCCATTTTTATTTTTTATAATTTTCTAGACATCCTAAAGAAAAATATGCAAAAAGAGTGAATTAAAAATAATGATTTTTCTATTTATTATGAATTTTATAAGATGCATGAAAAATATAAAGAAAATAAAAAGAAAATGGAAAGAAATAGCTGAAGGGGGTGAGAATAGCAGGATATCCAAGTTCAGCGCGTTGGGCTTATTAAATTGGGGGGTGCGAATAGCTGTCTGAGCCCAATCCCCCCAATTAATGAAACGCTGCGTTTCAATTTTTGAAACTTCCCACCAAAACTCAGACTAAACGTGGACCGTTCGATTCATGGTCAAGTCAATCTTCTTCTCCAGATCCAAGGGCCTATGAGTCGTCTTCTTCCTCCATCCGTCTAGGGTTTCAGTCATGAACTCCATGCACAAAAATTCCATCCAATCTTTCTCCATGCTTTCTTGATGAAAATGAAAAATTCCAAGCCCTAAAATACTCTATAAAACCCAAGGAATCCATGTCTAATCCTAGTTTTCTCTAACTCTCCTTGTAGACTCCAAACAGAGGGCACGAAACTCAGGGTACGCCATGCTTGCCTGATGTCAACTTTGCCAGAACTCCAACCTGATGATCCACAGATCATCTACATACTTCCCTCATTATTCTATGCATCATTATATTGATTTTAGTCCAGTACACAGCTTATTCTTGAAGCTAACAGAAATGGCAACCTGTCATGGATCTCCACGAAACTATCCCTAAACTTCAAGAATCATTCCCCTAGGGTTTCTAAACAATCCTATCCTAACCATATGATCTCTACCAGCCAGAATAGTGAGATTCGAAGAAGTTTACATACCTTGCACTTGGTGATGGTAATGGTAGTTAGACTTTAATTCAACCCTTGACACTTGCTGAAAATGCTCCCTAATGAATGTGTATGCTTCTGTTTGCAGTGATTTGTGCTTAATCCTTGTGAATTACTCTATTCCATCCTTCATGCAAGTTGGAGTTTCAACTTGAATCTCTTCACACAACCACGAATTCTCTCCAATTCCTTGTGCCAATTACTCCCTGATGATAGTGGATGATGATGGTAACATAGATCAGAATGATGGAGGAAGTTTTAATGGATTTGTGATGAAAATGCAACTTTGAGGGAAGAAGATAATTGGTATAATTCTTGATCAATTCAACCACTTTTTGATGTGAATCCTAGGGTTTGAATGATGATGATGAAGATCCAATCCAAAGATGTGAGAATTTTGAGAGATTTGTGAGAGTTTGAGTAGCTTATGCAAGAATGAGAAAATGGATGAAAATTGAAGCTTTGAACAAATGAGAGCACCAACCCTTGCATGAATCAGCTTGCATGAATATATAGATTGCACTAGAACCTCCTAGAACATTGGAGAAATTTCCCTTGCATTCTTCCTTTTCAATTTGGATTATGTTACTTTCAATTCAAGCAACCATGGATAACTCACAAATTATGACCTAAGCTCAAAATTCCACTTTAGCCAATGTCTTTAAAATGCCTTTTCCATTCAAAATGACCTATAATTTTGCATCATTTGGCCAAGATATGAAAAATATCATTTTTTAAGCCATTTTTCTTCATTAAATCCAACAATTTTGAAACCTTGTGCCATGGACATTTACAATCTCTCATGGTCACTTTTCTAGACTCAAAATGTCATTTGGAGCAAGTTTGATGTTGTAAGTTTTTCCATTTGAGGCTTGGAAATAGGAGATATGGCCTTTGCTTAAAATGACCTATAACTGACAAATGACCAAAATACCCCTATCTTGTTCAAACCATAAGTTGAGTTCCACACATCATATGAAGACATACTATACCATTCTAGAAAGCTAAGACAATGAGGAACAATTCTTATGTTGACCAGAAATTCATTTGAAATCTCCTTGAGGGGTAAAACTAGCTTGGAAGTCAAGTCACTTTCACAGACAAAATTTCAGATACCTCAGATGACCTGTAACTTGCAAGGACCATAACTTGAGTTCTATAAATCTCCTTGATGTCTTCCACCACTCAAATTAAAGGTATTGAGATCCTCTACAAGTTTCATGTTGGCCAAGGATCCATTTGAAGCTTACATTTTGACTCATCTTGCTTGGAAATTTGACTTAAACTAGGGGATTTTACACAGAAACCCTAATTTAGAGACTCCTCTTCTCCTTGATTTCTCTTGAATTCTTCTTAGCATAACAACATATCCTTGTTCTCCATGTCAAATGATGAACCCCACACCTCTTCAATAGCCCTTAACTGCCTTTAAATCAGTCAATTGACCTAGGGTTGACCTAGGGTTGACCCAGATGAAACCCTAGTTGACTGTCTTCAACTGTAGCTCTTATGATCACATCAACAACTTGTTTTCTTCTCCAAATGATTTTCTAAGTCCTCCAAGATGTCTAGATACTCCCCATGCTCAGCCCACAGTCCACACTTTCCTTGATGACCCTCAGATATCCTCAGATAGGAGATGGATGAACTGCTTGACCCATTGACTTGATAGCTTTCAAATTCCTTTCTGATGACTTGAATGAGATAGAATTAGGATAATACCCTCTTGATAGGCCTCTAGAGATGAGAATAATGATTGGTCCCCTGTTGAATGACTTGCTATGCTTATGCTATGCAGTTGATTAGTCTATGTACATGACTCTATATGCAAATGCTAATGATATTGAAACATAAACCAAGTGAATAAGGTTGGGCAAATTTTAGGGTGCAACAACGCTGAAAGCACACTTGTTGCAATGCTCTGATTCAGCAAACTCTAATGAACATCAAAGACTCTGATCACTCAAGGCTCTGATGTTATCTGCTGAAGTATTAGAAACTTATTGAAGAAGAATTCAAAGTTATGTCTGTTGGTTTGGCCAAACGACTCTTTCCTCATTTATGCTAGACACAAGAACACAAACAAAAAGGATTTTTCTGTGCATTCTACTTCTAGGAAAGGTCAAGTGATGTGAAGACAAAAAGGCTACAGTCCTTTTCAGTACACAACCTTCAACGTGAAAACAACTTGGACTTCTGTGCCTATAAAAGCAAGACTCTAACACTCTTCTTCAGTTGACGAAATATTAAAAGAATTCAAAGAAAAGCTCTCATATAATTTATTCTCATTGCTGAATTTATTTCATAGTTCTTAAACTTAAGTGTAAAATCACAGTTGTGATATAGCTTTCTTAGAAGCATTTAAACACTTGTTTAGTTTTACATATTGATTGTAAAAGTTCCTTAAGAAGACCCAGTTGTGGTCAGTAGTTCTTAAGAAGACTAAGAACAATTGCTCTTAGTGCTTACTATTGTAATCAGTTTGATTAATAGTGGATTAAGTCCTTGTGGAGAAAGGCAAATCACTCTTGATAGGGTGGAATGGATTAGTTGAGTTCAATGAACCAGGATAAAAATCTTTGAGTTTTTATTGCCATAATATTTTCTCTATACTTATTCAACCCCCCCCCCCCCCCCCCTCTAAGTATTTTCTCACCTTCAGTTGCCATCAGAGCTTCGGTTCTGTGTGTGCTACCACTTCACCGTGACAGAAAAGATCCAGTGAGAAAACTTTGATATATATTATTGGTTGTTATTATGGCTGAAACTTCAACATCTAACAGCAACAACAGATATGAAGAAAGGGAAAGAATCAGCACAAAACCCCCTATCTTTGATGGGGAGAAATTTGACTATTGGAAGGACAGAATAGAAAGTTTCTTCCTTGGTTATGATGCTGATTTATGGGACTTAGTCATTGATGGGTATGTTCATCTCACTGATGAGGATGGAAAGAAAATTGATAGAAAATCTATGACTGAATCCCAAAAGAAGGAGTTCAGAAATCATCACAAATCCAGAACAATCTTGTTAAATGCAATATCTCATACTGAGTATGAGAAGATCACAAACAGAGAAACTGCATTTGACTTGTTTGAATCTTTGAAGATGACACACGAAGGAAACTTACAAGTTAAAGAGACCAAGGCTCTGGCGCTAATACAGAAGTATGAAGCGTTCAAAATGGAAGAATCTGAGTCTATAGAAACTATGTTCTCTAGATTCCAAATCCTCACAGCTGGTCTAAAAGTGTTGGACAAAGGCTACTCAACTGCTAATCATGTGAAGAAGATCATCAAAAGCTTGCCTATCAGATGGAGACCTATGGTCACTGCTCTGAAGCTTGCCAAGGATCTGAACAAGATCACTTTGGAGGAACTAATCAGCTCACTAAGGAGCCATGAAATTGAACTTGAGGAAGATGAGCCTTAGAAGAAAGGTAAGTCAATTGCCTTAAAATCTAACAAATCTGTGAAAGCTTTGCAGGTGTTAGAAGAGAGTTCTGAAGAGTCTTCTTCTGCAGAAGAAGATGAACTATCCTTGCTGTCCAGAAGAATCAACAGACTCTGGAAGCACAAACAGAGGAAGTTCAAGAACTTCAAGAAGCCAGATCAGCGCAAGGAGTCCTTTGGACCAAAAAGATATGGAAAGAAGGAAGTTGTTTGTTTTGAATGCAAACAACCTGGCCATTACAAGAATGAATGTCCAAAGCTTCAAAAAGAAAAGCCTAGAAGAAATCCTGAGCATAAGAAGAAGGTTCTAATGGCAACATAGGATGATTCAGATGAATCTGGATCCTCATCAGAATTTGAAGATGAATGCGCCAACATGGCTCTGATGGCAGGCGTGGAAGATCAGAATGAAGGATCATCTGGATCTGAGTCTGATTCTGAATCTGACTCAGAAGAGGTACTTTCTGATCTCACTAGGGGAGAGCTTATTAAAGTCTTATCAGAAGTCCTGAAAAACTATAACCAGATTAAGCTCAAATGCAAGAAGCTTAAATGCAACCTTGAATCTGAGAATAATCTGTTAAAGTCAGAAGTTGCTGAGCTAAAAGAAAACAATTTAAAAATGAAAACTAATTTTGAAAAAGCTCAACAAGACTCTGAGTCTGAAACTAAGTCTAAATGCAATAACATTTTAGAAGAATATGACTTCAGCTTTCAGAAGTTTCTAGCTAAAAGCATAGATAGAAGCAAGATGGCTTTAATGATCTATGGAGTTAGCAGAAACAACAGGAAAGGAATTGGATATGAATCTTCCTCTGGAAAGGATTTAAATCCAATTCCTGTTGATAAACTTATTATTAAGAAAACTCCCTTATACTCTCATTTTAAGTTTAGTCATCTAAATGATATTAAACACACACGTTCTGATCAGAACGTTCCTGTGTTTAAGCCAAAAGTCAATCAGAACAAAACTTTTGTAAAAAGACAGAAGTTCAGACAGACTTTCAAGGCAACTAACCCAAAAAGACCCAAAAAGATCTGGGTACCTAAGGATAAGATAATCCCTGTTGCAGATGTATTTAGTAGAAAAGTCAAGACGCCAGTCATGGTACCTGGACTCTGGCTGCTCACATCACATGACGGGAGAAAGGTTTATGTTCCAAAGCCTGGAGCTTAAATCTGGAGGAGAATTGAAGTTTGGAGGGAATCAGAAGGGCAATATTATTGGCTCTGGTACTATTGGCAATGGTAACCTTCCCTCTATATCTAATGTTTTACTTGTAGAAGGATTAAAGCATAATCTATTGTCCATAAGTCAATTAAGTGACAATGGTTAGGACATAATCTTTAATCAATAATGTTTCATAGCTGTTAGTCAGAAGGATGGCTCAATCCTGTTTAATGGAAAGAGGAAAAACAACATTTACAAAATCAATCTTTCTGAACTTAAGGTTCAAAATGTTAAATGCCTTATGTCTGTTAATGATGAGCAATGGGTCTGGCACAGAAGATTGAGACATATTAATATGAGACGTATATCTCAGATTAATAAACTCAATCTGGTCAGAGGACTTCCTAAGTTGAAGTTCAACTCAGATGCTCTTTGTGAAGCATGTCAAAAAGGAAAAATTTCAAAATCTTCTTTTAAATCAAAAAATGTTGTTTCAACTTCAAGACCATTAGAACTACTTCACATTGATCTGTTTGGACCAGTGAAACCTGCATCCATCAGAAGCAAGAAGTATCGATTAGTCATTGTTGATGACTACAGCAGATGGACATGGGTGAAATTCCTAAAACACAAGGATGAGTCACATTATATGTTCTTTGACTTCTGCAAACAAGTCCAGAATGAAAAAGATTTTAAGATTGTTAAAGTCAGAAGTGATCATGGTGGCGAATTTGAAAACAAATATTTTGAAAAATATTTTAATGAAAATGGCATTGCTCATGGTTTCTCCTGCCCTAGAACTCCACAACAGAATGGAGTTGTAGAGAGGAAAAATAGAACTCTGCAAGAAATGGCCAGAACCATGATCAACGAGACTAATCTGGAAAAGCACTTTTGGGCAGAAGCAATAAACACAACGTGTTATATTCAGAACAGAGTGTCTGTAAGACCTCTTCTGGAAAAGACTCCCTATGAATTGTGGAGGAACAGAAAGCCCAACATTTCTTATTTTCATCCTTTTGGATGTATTCGTTATATGTTGAACACTAAAGAGAATCTTAACAAGTTTGATTTTAAAGCACAGAAGTGTTTCATGCTTGGGTATTCTGAACCCTCTAAAGGCTACAGAGTATACAATACTGAAACACAGATTGTGGAGGAATCTATACATGTTAGATTTGATGATAAGCTTGGCATTGAAAAAGCAAAGCAGTTTGAAAGTTCTGCAGATAGAGAAGTAATTCTCACAGACTCTGAAGGCTCAGAGGCAGAAAAAGCTCAAGTGAAGGAACTAGAAGCAACGCCAGATGCAATTCCTTTAGCTTTTTAAATGAACAACTTGAACATTTCTGAAGAATCAACTGTTAGAGGATCATCTTCCAGAATCAAGGCCTCTCACCCAGAGGATGTAATCATTGGAAATAAGGATGACCCCATAAGAACAAGATCCTTCCTCAGATCATCTGAAGCGTCATTATTTGGGTTGGTGTCAGTTATTGAACCAACTTCTGTGGATGAAGCTCTGCAAGACAATGACTGGATAATTTCCATGCAAGAAGAGCTCAATCAGTTCACAAGAAATGACGTTTGGGATTTGGTTCCAAGACCAAAAGGATTTAACATAATAGGAACTAAATGGGTCTTTAGAGACAAGTTGAATGAAAAAGGAGAAGTTGAGAGAAACAAAGCAAGGCTTGTTGCTCAAGGTTATAGCCAGCAAGAAGGAATTGATTATACAAAGACTTATGCTCCTGTAGCCAGGTTAGAGTCTATTCGTTTACTCATTTCTTTTGCTGCACAAAATAACATCACTCTATATCAGATGGATGTTAAGAGTGCCTTTCTAAATGGAATTATAGAAGAAGAAGTTTATGTTCACCAACCTCCTGGTTTTGAAAGTGAAAAATTTCCAAAACATGTTTTTAAACTAAAGAAATCTCTTTATGGTTTAAACCAAGCTCCCAGAGCTTGGTATGAGAGATTAAGCAATTTTCTTCTGGAGAAAATTTTTATCAGAGGCAAAGTGGACACAATACTCTTTTGTAAAACATTTAAGAAAGATCTGTTAATTTGTCAAATATATGTGGATGATATTATATTTAGATCTACCAATGTTATGCTGGGAAAGGAGTTTGCTCAATGTATGCAGGCTGAATTCGAGATGAGCATGATGGGAGAATTGAGATTCTTTCTGGGAATTCAAGTCAACCAGACTCCAAATTGCACTTACATTCATCAGACCAAATATGTTAAAGAGCTTTTGAAGAAGTTTAACATGACTGATAGTAAGATGGCAAAGACTCCTATGCATCCAACAAGTACTCTTGGTAAGGAAGAGGTAAGTAAGAAAGTAGATCAGAAACTCTACAGAGGTATGATAGGATCTCTTCTCTACTTAACTGCTTCTAGACCTGACATTTTATTCAGTGTATGCTTGTGTGCAAGATTCCAATCAGATCCTAGAGAATCACACTTAACAGCTGTTAAGAGGATTCTAAGGTATCTGAAAGGTACTTCTAATGTGGGTTTGTGTTACAGAAAATCTGATGATTTTAAATTAGTTGGATTCTGTGATGCTGACTACGCTGGAGACAGAGTGGAAAGAAAAAGTACTTCCGGAAGTTGTCAATTTCTAGGAAGAAATTTAATCTCCTGGTACAACAAGAAGCAACCTACAATTGCACTATCAACTACAGAGGCAGAATATATTGTTGCGGCTGGATGTAGCACGCAGATGCTCTGGATGAAAAGTCAACTAGAAGACTATCAGATCTTTGAGAGTAATATTTCTATATTCTATGATAATACTTCTGCTATATGTGTTGCACCCTAAAATTTGCTCAACCTATTTCACTTGGTTTATGTTTCAATTACATTAGCATTTGCATATAAAGTCATGTACATAGTCTGATCATCTGCATAGCATAGCATAACAAGTTATCCAACAAGGGACCAAGTACTATTCTCTTCTCTATGAGCCTATCAAGAGGTTATTATTCAAATTCAAGCATATCCAAGCCATCAGAAAGAAATTGAAATCTAAGAAGTCTGTGAATCAAGCAGTGAATCTATCTCCTATCTGAGGGTATTTGAAGATCATCAAAGAAGTTGTGAGCTGTGAATTGAGGTCATGGAGGGTATATAGACATCATGGAAGACTTAGAGAGTCATTTTGAAAGTGAGACAAGTCATTGGTGTGGTCACAAGAGTTGCAGTTGAAGACAGTCAACTAGGGTTTCATCTGGGTCAACCCTAGGTCAACCCTAGGTCAAATGATTGATTGAAAGGCATTAAGGTCTATTTGAGAGATGTGGGGTTCATCATTTGACATGTATATATGGATGTGGTGTTGTGACAAGGAGAAATCAAGAGAAATCAAGAAGAAGAGGAGTTTCTAAATTAGGGTTTCTGTGTAAAATCCCCTGATTTAGGTCAAACTTCCAAGCAAGATAAGTCAAAATGCAAGCTTCAAATGGATCCTTGGCCAACATGAAACTTGTAGAGGATCTCAAGACCTTTAATTTGAGTGGTGGAAGACATCAAGGAGATTTATAGAACTCAAGTTATGGTCCTTGCAAGTTACAGGTCATCTGAGGTATCTGAAATTTTGTCTGTGAAAGTTACTTGTCTTCCAAGCAACTTTTACCCCTCAAGGAAATTTCAAATGAATTTCTGGTAAACATAAGCGTTGTTCCTCATTGTCTTAGATTTCTAGAAAGGTATGGTATGCCTTCATATGATTTGTGGAACTCTACTTATGGTCTTGGCAAGCAAAGGGTATTTTGGTCATTTGGGAATTACAGGTCATTGCAAGCCTATGCCCAAAACTCATACAAGGAAGCTTCAAATGAAAAACTTCACAACATAAAACTTTCTCCAAATGACATTTTGAGTCTATAAAAGTGATCATGAAAGTTTGGAAAGGCTCATAGCTCAAGGTTTCAAATTTGGTCATTTAAAAAGGGAATTTAATGAATAAAAGTGACCTAAAATTGAGATTTTTCATAAAATGGCCAAATGGGATGAAATTATAGGTCATTTTTATTGGAAAAAGTGTTTTAAGAACATTGGCAAAATTATATTTTTGAGTTTGGTTCAAAATTTGGAAGTTATGCTAGGTGGCTTACAATGGAAGTAACATATCCAAAATCCAAGGAAAGTGTGCACAAGAAGTTTCTACAAAGTTCTAGAGCTTTCTAATTTCATCTATATATTGGGTAGAGTGGCTTCATTCAAGGGTTGGTGATTCATTTTGATCAAAATACCAAGTTTCATCTCATTCTTCCATTTTGCAAATCCATTTCAAACTCCATCAAATCTTCATCATTTTCCACACTTCTTGATCCTATCATCATCTACATCATTCAAGGATCAAATTTACATCAAAATCTGGTTGAATTGAGGAAGAAATCGTGTGCTACCAACTTCATCATCCAAAGTGCAAGAAGATTGTGATTGCAAGATCCAAGAGGTTTGAGCAAGATCTACTGCATACAGAACCAAGAACCAAGTTTGTTGATCAAATCAAGAGCATTACAAGCTTCAGATCCAAGGATTTCTACCTCTGTTTTCATCTTTAAACCAGGTTAGTAATCCTATCGAATTAGCATGAATTAGTTAGAATAGTGTAGAATATTTAGGTTAGAATGGTTAGGCATAGTTAGATGATCATTTCTGTTGAGTTTGAAGGCAATTCATGGAGGTTACCATTGAAGCACCAAATCTGTTAGGGCTTAGAACACCTAGGTTAGGGCATGATAATACTGGTTAGATATATGAGAGTGATCAGCAAAGTGTGTAGATCGTGTTAGGGTAAGAATTAGAAGGAATTAGCATGATGGATATCAGTGTAAATTGGTGGAACCAGGATGTTCTACCTATCGAGTTTGAATTTGGATTGAGTTTTAGAGGAAAGTGAGGCCATGGTTGTGTAGAGGATAAGAAATGGAGCGTTTTTGCTTTTTGCAGAAGTGAATTTCATGGAGAAATGAGGTTGTATGAATGTGTTGAAGATCTGGTTCATGAGCTCGTGCATGGTTCTTCAATGGAGGAAACCCTAGCTTTGGAGAAGACACATGAGGACCGTTGGATGAGGTCTCTCTTGTTGACTGAGAATCTGATCGCGTGGCCAGGATTCAAAGATGAATTTGGAGGGAACTCTGGGTGCCAAAGCGCACCGTTTCATTAAACCAATCTGATGGGCTCAAGTTGCTCATGCTAATCCCACCCCCATTCGCTAAGACCCAATCAAATGAACTGTTATTTTTACTTTCTGCGCCGTTTTTCACTTTATTTTCTTTTTGTTTTTTTCTGATCAACTGGGCCCAGACGCGCTTTGCTATGCGCGCCCCCCAGTCTGGGCCCATCCTCCTTTTTGAACTGAAATGAATGCTGATTGCACCCCTACCCCATTTAATTCATATTAATTTCATCCTTTTATTTTTAATTCTTCAAAAAATCATAACAAAATGAAAAATGCTTATTTTTTAGTGGTTGTTTTTTTGTCAGGTTCATATTTCTGCTAAGAAAATTAAGAAAAAATAAAATTCCAATTTTATTTTGTTTTAGCATTTTTAGAATATTTTTCTTTTAAATAGCTTTTTAAGTGGTTAATTTGATACATGATATTGTTGATTTTAGTTTAGGACTTTCCTTTTACATTTTGGATCCATTCTTTTTAGGGTGATTAACTTAGAACTTTAGCTTGTACATAAAATTTAATTCATGATTTTAGGATTTAATTTTAGATGATTTGTTTAGGTGTGATTAGGAGAATTAAAACTAGGGTTTAGAGATAGCATAGGTGTAAGAGATCATTTCTTTTAGGAGTTGTAGTTTGAATTTTGGGGTATGGGACTATAGGGGTATTATGGGTAGATAATAGATACCTTAGAAAATACTAGGTTTCCCCTATTCTACTATTACTATTAGTATATTGCTTGCATTTGTTTGATTGAGTGGTGTGCCCTCTCTAGGGTTATTTTTTTACTGTGTAGGGTATTGGGCTTGCTTGGGGCTTGGGGGTTGAGCTGAAGACTTTGATGATGAAGCCCATTGGAGATCAAAGAGATTGAAGACCAACTTCCAGAGTTGATGAGGAGTATCTCTTGCTGGCAGTTGTTGAAGGTTATAGGATCTAGGAGTTAGGCAGAGCTCTAGAGTAGAAAGCTTGATTCACAAACATGGAAGGTCTTTCTTTCCTCCATCCCTCTCTATGATGCAGAGTCTCTCTAAGACATTCACCCCCTTCCTTTGGAAGGCTTGGTGATAGTGTCTAAGAGATAGAACTCTTGAGAGAAATATTCTATGTGTTGTCAGCAGTCTGTTTGCCACCCTTGGTGGTCAACTAATTGCTTAACACCCCAGTTCATTCTTGTGATTGATTCCTCAGCTTGGAGATTGAGACTTGAAGAAAAGCCATGGCAGACTGATGATAGAGACCTTGACTGAAGGCTTGAAGATTGAAGACAAAGACCTTGCTTGAGGGTTGTGAAGATCAAGATTGATGCATGCTTGAAGCTTGTAGCTGTTTGGAGATGACTTGAAGACAGATGTTGATGCAGAGCTGCTGTTGCTGTTTCTCTTTTTGCTGTTTATAATTCTTGATGTATTGATTGAATTTCCCAGACTGTATTGCTTGTTGTTTAACCTGTTAGGTTGAAAGTGAATTCTGTTCACTTTTGCCTGTTGTTTTCTAGGTTCGAGGTTGAGTGGGACTCCCTTGCCTCGCTTGTATTGCTGCATCCATGCATTTTACTGCTTTATTGTATATTTGCTATTGTTCTTGTTTCCGTCTATTCCCTTAGGATCTCTGTTTCTCTCTGTGCAAGAGAGGAGCATGATAGACATTAGGTCTTAACCCATGCATGATAACATTAGGTCAGTTTGATTCCCTTCGCAACCATAGGTTAGAGTTCTGTCTCTTTTTTCTCAAAACAAACAGAGAAACACAATAAATATTTCAAACACAATAAAAGACACTTCTTCCGTAAAAGAATGTGAACTCATCAAAACGTCATTTTTGTCCGCTTGGACTGTTAAGCAGAAAAACCCTTTTTCAGAAGGAGATAAAAGCAATCAAAACAGACTTGTGTCGTACGTGGCCCGAACTACGTTTGCTCTGATCTTTCATGCCGTATGAAAGTACGTAGGCATAGGATGTGATATCCTAGCGAGCAACCTTCCCCTCCTTTTCCGTAGGTAGGCGAACTACGTTGACTCTGATTTCTCGTTCCAGACGGGAATACGTAGGCATAAAGTGCGATACTTTGCCGAGTCATTTTATTTTCTTTTAACCCCTGACCTATAGAGTAGATAGAATAACAATCCATACCCGAAAACAAGCGTGGATTCCGTCGAGTACGACGGACGTGAGGGGTGCTAATACCTTCCCCTTGCGTAACCGACTTTCGAATCCAGGTTTTGGTTGCGATGACCATTCTTTCCCCTGTTTTGCGGTAGGTTTACCTCGAGCGTTTCCTTTCCCCTCTTTGGGATAAATAACGCATGGTGGCGACTCTTCTGTTCAGCCGGCGCCGATTTTCGCAGTAGCGACAACTGGCGACTCTGCTGGGGACCCAACGTCCCCTGGCTGCTAAGGACTGCGGTAGTTCCTTATGCATTTGGGATCCAACGTCCCTTAAGCGAGTCAATCCTAGCGCTTGTTTTCCCGTCGAGGATGTTGTATGGATTTTATATTTCTGTCATTTACTTTCAGCATTATATTATTGTTATTATTGCTGTATTGGGGTGTGACGGGTGTTCTATGATTGAGAGATAAGCCGGACCTGGGCTTGAGTGCACCTAGAATTAGAGTGGAAATTAGTGGGCGCGCACGTGCTTTGCATGTCCTAGTGTCCCACGAAATCCACACTCAGACGAGGTTCTTCTGGTTGGCCTCCTGTCCTGCCCTTTGGGTGGCTCGGGTTGCTGGTTAGTTGGATTGTCGACTCTGGGAACTGATCATTTGGAAGTTGGCTAAGTGAGGCCTCTTCAAGATTTGATGATGCCACTCCTTCTGGGAATCGTATCATCAACCCTGAAAGTCTGTGACGCCGACGACCGCATAGGATGCCATACCTTTGTCAGTTACTAGGACACCTACCTGTGAGATGGTTTTGGGGTTATGCAGGTAACTAGACCTTCAGATACCGGTTGTTTCTCGATCTGAGATCCTGAGTATTTATGGACAGTTGAGAGGTCTATCAGAGACCAGTCAGAGTTATGGTATGAGGTCTATCAGAGACCAGTCAGAGTTATGATAAGAGGTCTATCAGAGACCAGTTGGAGTGAGGTTATGGGGTCTATCAGAGACTAGTTGGAGTGAGGTTATGGGGTCTATCAGAGACCAGTGTTGGAGCTTTGTATTGGGTCTATCTGAGACCAGGGTTTGAGGAATTCTGGAGGGTCTATCTGAGACTTGTTGATATGGTTCAGGCTTCTCAGCTATGGCATTTGGTCCCTGTTGCATGTTACTTGCATTGCATTGTTTGCATAATCATTATCATTGCATCCCATTAACGTGTGTCTGTGCTGCAGGTGCATTTGCATATTCCCTGGTTCTAGTGTTCGGACTTCTGAGTATTGATCATGGCTGGTTTGAGGATGACAGTTGCCTACAAGCTACCTATCCCTGATATTACTCCCCTCCTGGGTCTGATCTCGCTGATGAGGATGTCCGTAGAAGTTTCAGGCAGAGTTATGGACGGTTGTTGAGATTGGTTCGCAAACCAACTGATGATCAACTGAATGGGCTGTACACACTGATGCAATTCTATGACCCTGCTTTGAGGTGTTTCACATTTGCTGACTTTATTTTGGGGCCTACCATGGAGGAGTATGTAGAGTTTACTGAGCTGCCAGTACAGAATAAGGTTCCCTTTATTCACTCTGCCGCTGAGCCCAAGTTGGAGGACTTGGCTAAGGCCTTGCACATGAATGCTTCTGAGTTGTTGATGACTTCTTGGCGAGGGGTTCCAGGTTTCTCTCTCTAGTTTCTGGTTGGTAAGGCTCAAGAATACGCCAAGAATGGATGTTGGGTGGTCTTTAACGCTGTTTTGGCTCTATGCATTTATGGGATAGTGCTGTTTCCCAATTTCCCGAACTTCGTGGACATGGATGCATTTCATTTGTTTGCTGCTGGCAACCCGGTACCCACATTGATCGGGGACTTCTACCATTCGATGCACTACAGAAATGAGAACAGGAGAGGCAAGAACGTCTCTTGTTGTGTGCCTTTGCTGTACATGTGGTTTAAGAGCCATCTTCCCCTGAAGGGACCTTTTGTGGATAGTGCAACTATAGCTGACTGGCCAGAGCGCATGATGAGGCTATCTTCTGAAGACATAGAGTGGTTTGACCAAGACTTGTTGGGGTCTGAGCTTATTTTCAGTTGTTCTGGGTACCCTAATGTTCCGTTGATAGGAAGAAAAGGGTGTATCAATTACAACCCTTCTCTGTTTGTTCGCCAGTTTGGATACGCGTTGAAGAACCCACCTCAGGAGGAAGAAGTGCAGGAATCTCTGTACTTCACCGGTGATTTGAATGGAGAGTTACTAGCCAAGATTCAGCATGCATGGATGCGTATTAACAGAAGAGGGAAGCCACTGTTAGGGAAGAATGATTGTCAGGCTTATGCACCCTACAAAGTTTGGATCCAAGAGAGAGCAAGACAGTTACTGATGCCATTTCCAGCTGCACCAGTCCCTGTTCATATTCCGGTGGAAGAACCAACTACTGTTACTAGGGAGGCCTACGAGCAAGTTGTTAAAGAAAAGGAAGCCTTGATGAAGATCAATGAAGGGTTAGAAAAGGAACTAGCTCAGATGCGTAGTGAGAAAAACAAGGTTGTGCATGCTTTCCAACAGCAGATCGAACTAGTAAACAGGCTAGGTGCTGAGTTGACTGAAGAGAAAAGGAAGCGTGAACGTCTGGGTAAAGAGTTCAGAAGCTCTCATGACATGCTGGAGTCCAAAAAGAAAGCACTCGACGCCGCCCACCGGGAAATCTCTTCTTGTAACAAGACGTGGAATGCTACGCTAACCAACAACAAAAAGAGGGAAGACAAATTGAAGCAGCAAATTTCTAAACTCGAAGAACAGTTGAAGGCTAGCATTAAGAAGTATGAAGAAGAGGTGATGACCAGATACAGTCTCCAGAATGCATTGAACAAGGCCATCGAAGGCAGGAACGAAGCTGTGTCTCAGAAGCGGAAGCTAGAGGATCGCTTCGGAGAAGGGGCATGGGAGGAAATCGCTGGTGACGTGCGACGTGTTCTCAAGCGAAGAAATCAACTTGTTGAGGGTCTGCTTACCCGACCAATTCATCCAGAGACTAAGAAGTTACTAGAAGAGTACCAGGCTTATGAGTGTACTTGACCATTTCATGTATTAACGTGTATGCTTTATTTGCATAGCGCTGACCATCACCAGGATTGTTGGTTGAGGTCATGCCTTCTTATTGTACACTCAGTGATATTGTATTCTTGGCGTAATGGATTTCTCTGCAATATATGAGGTATTTTCTATGATTCGGCTCCGATCTTCGTATTGCTAGCACTGTCACTGCACTGGCACAGTCGCACTAGAATCGGGGAATGATATTCCCTAATGCACAGACACATATTGCATTGCATTCCCATTCATATTGCATTACAGGTGATTATTGCATGGTATCTCATTCCTTGCATTGTACCAGGTCTTTTCAGGATTGAAGATCAGCGCCCGCACCGATACTCCACTCGCACCAACTGCCGAAGAATCATGGATCAAATGCAGAACGAAATGCAAGACATGCGTGAGAAGCTGGCGCTCTTCATGCAGACAATGGAGACCATTGCGAAAGGGCAGGAGAATTTGCAAGCTTTGGTGCAGCCTCTGTTGGTAAGGAATGCTGGGCACGGAAATGAGGATCATCAGTCTGCGCGAGTCGACACTATTCACGGGGATGGTACTCCCACACCAGTGGCTCCACTTGTAGTCAACATACCTGCTGTTAATGTCAACAACGGCGCTGCTGCCGGGAATGGTAACGTTGGAATGGGGAACGAGACTATCGTTAACAATGTTGGGCTTGGAGATGTTAACCTGGGTGATAATATGGGAGGCAATGGCTTCGGTAATGCTGGATTTGGCTTCAATGACCAGGGGTTCGATAATGCTGGGAAATACGGTTTCAATACTCAAGGCTTCGGACAGGACGGATTTGGTATGACCAATCAGGGTTATGGCGGATTCGGAAATGGAAATGGCGCTGGGTTAATGACTTTTGGACCTGCTGGGGTCGCTCCGGGGTACGGCAACAGGGGGCGAGGCCCGGTGATGAATCAGACTAGAGTTGTCCGTAACAACGGATACGATGGGTATGGAACTGGGAATGGTAATTGGCAAGAAGACCAGCAAGAGGACGCTTTCTCCGGTGGAGGTTTCGAAGGGCCTATGGATGACTCTCAGAGAATCAGGATGCTCGAGGAGCAGATGAGGGGGGTCGTGAATCAAAGTGTTGTCGGCCTAGATATGTCAACAATGGGTCTGGTGCCTGGCTTGAGGGTGCCAATCAAATTCAAAGCTCCCACGTTTGACAAATATAAGGGGGACACATGTCCAAAAGTGCATGTGCGGTCATATTACAGAAGGATGTCGCCGTATTCTAACGATGAGAGGATGCTAATGCATTTCTTTCAAGATAGCTTGTCGGGCCCTTCCCTCGAGTGGTATATGGGATTGGAACCAACACATATAAAGACATGGAAGCAGCTGGCTGAAGCATTTGTAGCTCACTATAAGTATAACAGCGACTTGGCACCCAACCGGGTCCAATTGCAGGGGTTGTCCCAGAAGAAGGGCGAGAGCTTCAAAGAGTATGCGCAGAGATGGCGCGACATGGCTGCTAGAGTCCATCCTCCTCTAGAGGACAAGGAAATGAATGATATGTTCATAGGGACATTCACTGGTATGTTTTATGACAAGTTGTTTCACACTTCTTTGGGCAGTTTCTCAGACTTAATCCTGATGGGAGAAAAGATTGAAAGCAACATTAAACAGGGAAGATTCCAAGCTGAGGAAACCACTTCGGCTGGCAGTAACCGAAGGGCTTTTGGTGGGCGCCATCAGGGCGATGCAAGCGCGGTGTTTGGGGGCCGAGGCCGAGGCCGGGGCAGAGGTCGAAACCAGTACAGTCAGCCGCAGCAGGTGGCAAGCGTTACTATTCCGTTTCAGCAACAACCGTTTCAGCAACAACCATTTCAACAACAACAACAGCAACAACAGCCACAACAGGGGGCGCAGCCCGCCCAGCGCAGATTCCAGGGGGGCAAACCAAGGAGGGTGTTTGAAAAGCCTCCTTCAACGTATGCAGATTTGCTACAGACGTTACTAGGTTTGAACTTGGTGGAGAAGAGAACTCTGGCGCCAATAACAGGCACTCCTCCATACGGTTACGATGCAAGCAGGCACTGTGAATTCCACTCTGGGGCTCCTGGCCACGATGTAGAGGGTTGCCATGCGTTCAAGCATGTAGTGCAGGATTTATTGGATAGTAAGGCTATCAATTTTGGACAGGCAGGTCCAAACATAGTGCAGAAGCCCATGCCCAACCACGGGGCAAACGCCATTTTAACAAAGGAGGGTTTGAACTTGATTATGCATGTTGATGACCTCAAGACACCGTTGTGCGAGATAAAGAGCAGATTATTGCAAGGTGGTGTGTATCCAGGTTGTGACGAGTACTGCTTAGAGTGCTGGACCCAAGCTGGGGGGTGTACTGATTTAAAGAAAGGTATTCAGGCTTTAATAGATGGCGGCACACTACAATTTGACCGAGCAGCAATTGAAGAGCCTGCAGGGGTATTAGCAGACAAGCAAAGTGATGTGGCTACTATGACGATTCCTCAAAAAACGATCACTATAACGGCACCGGCCAAGCGACCGCCGGTCACTATCACCAAGGCGGGACCAATCCCCTACGAGAGCACTAAGGCAGTCCCCTGGTCCTATGGGTTGGAAGTGTATTGTGATGGGGTGAAAATTGATGTTAATAAGCAGCCAGCTGAGACTGTAGACAACGTTGTCGGTACCGGAGGTATGACAAGGAGTGGGATAATCTTCATATCGCCTGAGGTAGAGGCTGAAAGGCTGGCGAAGGGAAAGGGAAAGATGAATGAAACTGTCCCTGTGCAAAGGAACGACAAAGAAGCGGCATCGAAAGATGTGGAAGAGTTCATGCGCTTGATTCGTAAAAGTGATTATAAGATTGTCGAGCATCTTCAACAGACGTTGTCAAAGATATCTATACTGTCGTTGCTATTGTGTTCTGAAGCTCACAGAAATGCATTGCTGAAAGTTCTGGATACTTCCTTCGTACCCCAAGATGTTTTTGTGAATCAGCTAGAGGGGGTGTTGGCGCATGTGAATGCAGGCCATAGCTTGGGCTTTACCGGTTTTGATTTGACCCCGAAGGGGAGAGAGCATAATATGGCGTTGCACGTCTCTGTGGAGTGTAGAGGTTCATTCATGTCTCATGTGCTGGTAGACACCGGATCATCCTTAAATGTGCTGCCCAAGAAAGCGATGATGAAGCTAGATGTCAGAGGAATCCTGTGCACGCCTAGCGACCTGGTGGTCAGGGCATTTGATGGTACGTGAAGAACAGTCTTTGGATCTATAACATTACCTCTACAGGTGGGGCCGGAGGTTTTCACGACTGAATTTTATATCATGGATATCCAGCCAGCATACAGCTGCCTTCTCGGACGAACCTGGATCCATGGGGCTGGGGCAGTCACATCTACCTTGCATCAAAAGTTGAAATACATGGTAGGAGACAGCGTGGTCACTGTATGTGGGGAAGAAGATATACTGGTCAGCCATCTGTCATCATTTAAGTATGTGGAGGTCGACGGCGAGATTCATGAAACACCCTGTCAGGCATTTGAAGGGTTGCGCATCAAAGACAAAGGTCCCGGGCCGAGCAAAGTGTCAGAGGTAGCCGTCTCGTCATATAAGGAAGCTCAAGCTCTAGTAGAGACTGGTGAGACAAAGGGCTGGGGCAAAGTGCTGGATATTCCCGTGAAGATGGACCGATTTGGGCTGGGATATCAACCGTCGTCGTCAACACCTGCTGTGGGGGCACCCCGTTTCAGAGGACCAATAACCATCACTGCTAGTGGAGTATGTCACGAGACCATCAACGCTGCTTCAGAGTCTGACGAAGGAGACAGCGATTGCGACATGGACGCCTGGATTCAGCCGAGCGTGCCAGGACAGGGATTGAGCAATTGGTCTATTCAGGAGATTGTTCCTGTGACTCTTAAACAGTAATGCTTTGTTTTTTTTAATTGTTGAACAATCCGGTGCCTTACCCGGGGCATCGTGATTTGCTTAGGGTTGTGTTGTTATATACATTGCGTTGTTTTACCATTAAATGAAAGGCGTTTTTTCATGTACAAATATTGCGATCTCTGTTTGTCTTGTTTTGTATTTTGCAATAAAATGGCAACGCGGTTATTCGCTTTATACGCATTTTGAAGCATTTAACCATTCCTTTTGCAGGATAACATTTTCAGATGACATCATTGAACCACCTATGACTCGTCTCGACTTTGAGCACCCGGTATTTCAGGCCGAAGAAGAGATTGTTGAAGATGGTGACGTTCCCGAAGAATTGTCTTGGTTGGTGAAGCAAGAAGAACGAGTCATTCTGCCTCATGAGGAGATCATTGAAATTATTAACCTGGGGTCGGAAGGGGTTGAAAAGAACATCCGTATAGGAGCCGCGCTGCAGAGCGACGTCAAGCGAAGACTGGTTGAAATGCTCAGAGAGTATAGTGATGTGTTCGCTTGGTCGTATGAAGACATGCCTGGGCTTGATACAGATATGGTTGTGCACCGTCTGCCGTTGAAAGAAGAATGCCCGCCGGTCAAGCAGAAGCTTCGCCGAACTAGACCTGATATGACAGTGAAGATTAAGGAGGAGGTTCAAAAGCAGTGGGATGCTGGTTTCCTAGCTGTTACAAAATATCCCTCATGGGTCGCTAATATTGTACCCGTGCCAAAGAAAGACGGTAAAGTGAAAATGTGCGTAGATTACCGTGATTTAAATAAAGCGAGCCCGAAAGATGATTTTCCGCTTCCTCACATCGATGTGCTGGTTGACAACACTGCTCAATTCTCCGTATTCTCCTTCATGGATGGCTTATCGGGTTATAATCAGATTAAAATGGCGCCAGAGGACATGGAGAAGACTACTTTCATAACGCCTTGGGGAACATTTTGCTACAAAGTGATGCCCTTCGGATTGAAGAATGCTGGGGTAACGTATCAGCGTGCAATGACGACTCTTTTCCATGATATGATGCATAAAGAGATTGAGGTTTATGTCGGTGATATGATCGCCAAATCCCAGACGGAGGAAGAGCATTTGGTGAATCTGCTGAAGTTATTCAAAAGGCTTAGGAAGTTCAGGCTGAGACTGAACCCTAACAAATGCACCTTCGGGGTGAGATCGGGTAAACTGTTGGGGTTTATCGTTAGCGAAAAAGGAATAGAGGTTGATCCTGCAAAAATAAAAGCAATACAAGAGATGCCGACGCCTAAAACAGAAAAAGAGGTGCGCGGGTTTTTAGGGAGGTTGAACTACATCGCTCGGTTCATCTCTCACCTAACAGCTACGTGTGAACCATTATTCAAGCTGTTGAAAAAAGACCAAGCTGTAATATGGAATGAAAATTGTCAAAAGGCGTTCGATAAAATAAAGCAGTACTTGCAGGAGCCTCCTATTTTGATACCCCCAGTGGCAGGGAGACCCTTGATTATGTATTTGACAGTTCTTGAGGGGAGTATGGGTTGTGTTCTCGGTCAACACGACGAGACAGGAAGAAAAGAGCATGCGATATACTACTTGAGTAAGAAATTTACTGAATGTGAATCTCGATATTCAATGCTTGAAAAAACTTGTTGCGCACTAGCTTGGGCCGCCAAGCGTTTGAGGAAATACATGCTGAATCATACAACCATGCTCATCTCGAAGATGGATCCTATCAAATATGTATTCGAAAAGCAAGCATTATCGGGGAGAATTGCCCGTTGGCAGATGGTTTTGACCGAATATGACATCCAGTATGTCTCGCAGAAGGCTATAAAGGGGAGTGTACTGTCTGAGTACTTGACAGAGCAGCCTATTGAAGATTACCAATCGATGAGGTTTGATTTTCCTGACGAGGATATCATGTACCTAAAGATGAAAGATTGCGAAGAGCCATTGCCAGACGAAGGACCAGAATTGGGTTCCAAATGGAAGTTGATCTTTGACGGAGCTGTGAATGCCTACGGTAGCGGAATAGGGGCAATCATCACTACTCCACACGGGTCGCACATCCCGTTTACTGCTCGATTGACCTTTCCAGTTACCAATAATGAAGCTGAATACGAAGCTTGTATCATGGGGCTTGAAGAAGCCATTGATTTGCGAATCAAAAATCTGGACGTATACGGAGACTCAGCTTTGGTGGTGAATCAAATCAAAGGAGAATGGGAGACACGTCAGCCTAATTTGATACCTTACATGAACTATGCAAGGAGATTGTTGCCTTTCTTTGACAAGGTTGAATTGCATCATGTACCGCGAGCAGAAAATCAGATGGCTGACGCCCTGGCCACTTTGTCTTCCATGTACAAAGTCAACTTCTGGAACGAGGCTCCCAGAATCGTTATCTCTCGGCTGGACAGACCTCTGCCTTCGTATTTGCTATTGGCGAAGCTTTTGACGACAAACCATGGTATTTCGACATCCTTAATTTCCTGAAGAATAAAGAGTATCCGGCTGGGGCATCCAGTCAAGATCAGAAGACTCTCAGGAGATTGGCGGGTAATTTCTATTTGAATCCGGATGGTGTCTTATACAGGAGAAACCACGACTTGGTGCTGCTGCGTTGTGTAGATGAAAAAGAGGCAAAGTTGCTCATGGAGGAAATACATGAAGGTACCTTTGGTACGCATGCTGGTGGGCATGCTATGACGAGGAAGTTGCTGTGGGCAGGTTATTTTTGGCTAACTATGGAAACTGATTGTTTCAAGTTTACGAAGAAGTGCCACAAGTGCCAAATCTATGCCGATAAGATCCATGTGCCTTCGAGTCCTATGAATGTGATGTCGTCACCATGGCCATTCTCGATGTGGGGAATTGATATGATTGGAAAGATCGAGCCGACAGCTTCTAACGGACACCGGTTCATTCTAGTAGCGATCGATTATTTCACCAAATGGGTGGAGGCGGCATCTTACGCAAATGTAACTAAGCAGGTGGTAGCCAGATTCATCAAAAGAGATATCATTTGCAGATATGGAATCCCCGAGCGGATAATTACTGACAACGGTTCAAACCTGAATAACAAAATGATGAAGGAGCTCTGTCAGAATTTCAAGATCGAGCATCACAACTCCTCCCCTTACCGACCCAAGATGAATGGCGCTGTTGAAGCGGCCAATAAGAATATAAAGAAGATCGTTCAGAAGATGGTGGTGACCTATAAGGATTGGCATGAGATGCTGCCTTTCGCTTTGCACGGTTATCGTACGACGGTACGCACATCAACCGGGGCAACCCCGTTCTCGTTGGTATATGGAATGGAAGCAGTGTTACCATTGGAAGTTGAGATTCCTTCTCTGAGAGTACTACGAGATGTCCAATTAGACGAGGCAGAATGGGTGAAAGACAGGTTGAACCAGCTGAGTTTAATGGATGAGAAGAGGCTAGCTTCTCTAGCGTACGGTCGTTTGTACCAGAGCCGAATGAAGAAAGCATATGATAAGAAGATACATCCTCAGAGCTTTCAGACGGGCGACCTTGTGTTGAAAAGGATTCTCCCGCCACAGGCAGATCATAGGGGCAAGTGGACCCCTAACTACGAAGGGCCATACATTGTCAGAAAAGTCTTTTCAAGAGGAGCTTTATTGTTGTCCACCATGGACGGTGAAGACTTTACGTCGCCTGTGAATTCGGACGTAGTTAAAAAATACTTTGCTTGAAATTGACCCGCTGGACAGAAAAAAGAGAGTCCAGGCAAAAATGGGGCATCCTGGCAAACCAAAAACAGAATGAAAGGTTCGGGCAAAAGTTAGGGATAAAATGAAAAAATGTACACCCGCGAAGTTGAAAACCTACACTGGGCGACTTCGGCAAAAAAGGGTATCCCGGTGAACTGAAAACCCGTAAAGGGCGGTTCACGCAAAAGTTAGGGATTTGAAAAGCAAATGACTACGGTCCGTATTTGATACTGCATTGAGCATTGGTGCGGGAGAATATACCTGAGGGGTCGATTATCAGATACAATTTCTTCGGAAGTGTGGATACCGGGAAAGCATTAGAGTCGGGCGAGTCATAGAAGGATCAGCTCGTGGTGTTCATCTGCATCCCGTTGCCGACATGTGTACAAATTTGATTTGTCGATATATTTATGCTTCTTGTGCATACTTGTATATTTGTTGTGCGTAGCTTCCTCTTTTCAGGAGTTACATCCCGTGTACAAAACTCCGCCCATTTAGGGGCCCCATCAATAAAACATGTTATTCAGTACTTGATGCTAGTTCTTTACTGTTTTGTGCATGATAAACGCTTAGGTTTAATGAAACTAGCATGTGTATAACGTCGCTGGCCCTTGCCAACAATTGATAAAACTTTGAGTTAAGTGAAAATAATGTCACTAACGCTAACCTGAATAGATTTGGTTACATAAACTTGTCTTGTCTTGTTTGTGGTGTTGCAGGGTTCATAGCCGTATGAAGTGAACGATCAAAAGAGTGCAGTATGGACCAGAAGCTCGTAACAAAAGACTCGATCCCCACGCAGGTCATGCTTCCAAGATAACAATGTCCCCTACTGACGAAAGATCAAATTCCCTAGCTAGTCGTAGCTTACCCAAAGGACATTCTCCAGCCAAGTCGTTTATCCTCAGCAGAGTTTGGCGATTCCCAGATCAAGGGCAGTATTCAGACAGCCCATCTCAAGCAGAGTGGTTTAGCCTCAGAAGATTAACATTTCCGACTCGTGAGCTGTATTCAGACAGTTTACCCTTCCCAGTAGGGTCATTTACTCTCCTCCAGCGGAATCAGTTGATTTTCCCCAAGAGAATCGTTTCGTCCCCAGTGGAGTTCTCTTTTCAGCAAGTCTTGTCTTTCCTCCCAGTGGAACTCTGTTGCACCCCAAAATTTGACCAACATTTATTCATTCATGGAATGTTTGAAAGTTGATACCTTCATCAGAAAGTTCAAGAGATCCTCAGAGGAGTTGGTTGAAACCAGGGTTGTGTGCTTCACAGTTTGAGAGTTGTGAGTGCCCCTCAGATGATTCTGAGACTTTGAGAATGAACTTGATGTTTTGAAAGCTTATGAGATGCCTTGATAGCCTTCATAAAGCCCAGAGAAGTCATTATGTAAGAATTCAGAAGATTCAACCATGAATGGTAGAATTAGGGTTTTTGACTGGGTCAACCCTAGACCAGCTGAAGATTTGGAGAAGGTTGAGACTTAATCCAAGGGCCATGAGATCATGGAATGATGTATAGAGATGTTATAAATATGATTCCTAGACCAACTCATCATGATTGAGGAGTTTGAGAAGTTTTGAGTTAGGGTTTCTGAGGATTGTCAGTGGAAAAACCCTAATTTGATCCCTATCTTCCAGGAAGTTGTAGCACTAGATGTGTTTGATATCTCATTTTCCCCACAACATGAATGTTGTAGAGCTTGTTCTAAGCTTTAATTTGAGTGGTGGAAGTCCTTGATAGGAGTTACAGAGCTCAAGTTATGGTTTTGACAAATTACAGGTCAGCAGAGGTATGTGAATCTGGGTCCTTGAAAGTCACCCAACTTGCAGACAACTTTTGCCCTAGTAGGTTGATTCCTATGGTCTCTTGGTCAACATGAATGTTGAAGAGGATCTTCTTATCTTTAATTTGAGTGGTAGAAGTCCTTGATTGGATTTGTGGAACTCAACTTATGGTTTGAACAAGGCAGGGGTATTTTGGTCATTTGTCAGTTATAGGTCATTTTAACCAATGCCTAAAACTCCTATTTCCAAGCCTCAAATGGAAAAATTCAAAACATGAAAGTTGCTCAAAATGTGATTTTAAGTCTAGAAAGAAGGTCACAAATTGTTGAAAAGGCTCATAGCACAAGATTCCATGATTGGTCAAAAATGAACTAAAAATGACTTATAACTTTGAAAAGTTGAAATTGAAAAGTGTTTTGGGAGATCTACAAATCCAAAATAGGTCATCCAATATATCATTTTGATTGGAAAAAACATTTTGAGAAGATTGGTTTAAGTAGAATTTTCATTTGAGGCTTAAAAGATGAGGTTCCTTTGGAAATTTGTCACTTAAGAAAGAAGGCAATGTTGGAAAACTTAACATAAGGCAATTACAAGGCATGTGAGCTTCCTTACCATTTCATATTATCATGTGGTGAGATTTTAAAAGGTGTGTAAGTTGGTTAGAGGTGATATATCATGAGATAACCAATATGGCATAACATGAGATTTTAAGGAAACTTCCATCACATTCTAGATGATTCTAGAAACTTCCATTGATTGTTATAAAAGGAATGCATCAAGGAGTGTTAGAGGTTGGTGAAAGTGAAGCCAAGTCAGAGGAGAGAGAGAAGTGCATAGCCATTGGAGAAGTTTCTTCAAGTTGAAGAAAGTCAAGAGATCTTTCACTTCAAGCCACCACCTTCAAGGATTGTGCAAACAGAAGGTTATCCATCATCAAAGGATCATCCTGAAGGATTTGCAAGCTTGGAATCGTGCTCAAGCATCATACACCATAGTTCCTTGACAGGTTCTTTCTCCTCTCTTTTTCACCATAATTATGCATAGAGGGTTTAGATTCTAGGTGTATAATTGATGTGTTAGGGTAGAGGATTGATTCTAGAAAGCTAGGGCACGATCCATGATGGTTTGTAACAGGTGCATGATTCTTTAAGTTTCAAGAACTATCTGTTTAAAGAGTTTTAGGCAGTATGAATTGGTTTAGAATCACCAGGATAACATCAAGAACATCTGTGGATCATTATGCTGAAGTTTAATCTAGGTTGATATCAGTTGAAATTCATAACCGTGTTTGTACCATGATCTTCAAGGCTTCTGTTTGGATTATCCACGAGGAGTTAAGAGAAAGTGAACGTAGGGTTGTGTAGGGCTTGAGACGTAGATGATTTTCCATGTTGGAGTCGTGTGGAGCCGTGGCCTGTAGAGGGAGCTAGAGGAGCTCGATTTTGTGTGCATGGCGTGAGGGTTCTGCAAAACCCTAGTTCGTTTGAAGACGATGAAGCCAAGCCGTTGGATCAATCCCATATGTTGACAAAATCATCTAATCTAGTGGCCAGGATTTAATCTGAAAAGAGAGGGAAAGTTTGAATTTAATGAAAACGCGGCGTTTCATTTTAAGACCGGTTCTGGGCTTGGATTTCTCTTCGCACCCCCCACCTTTGTTGGCCCAGTCAGTTTGAACTAGCGCTTTGTGCTATTCTGACCCCCCCCTTTCCTTAATTCATTTATTTCTTTTATTTTCCTTTTAATATTTTCTGTTTTTGAATAATTCATATAAAATAGATAAAAAATGATTTTTAATTTCTTCTTTTTTTCCTGAGTAGATTAAAATGAGTAGAAAATTATAAAAATAAAATTGAGATTTTATTTTTATGTTTGATATTTTTAGTAGATTTTTCAATTAAATAGCTTTTTAATTGGTTCATTTTGATATTTGATTTTGTAGGAATTGTTTTAGTACTTTCCATTAATCTTTTTTACCCATTCCTTTTTGTGCAATTAGATGATGAGTTATGCTTCCCCATAGGATTTTTTCTAGATTTTTTAGAATTAATCTTGATTAGTTTAATTAGGGTTGACTTAGGATAGTCTAATTAGGGTTTAGAATTGTGCATAGGTGATGATTCCCTTTCTTTGATTGAGTTTTATCTTGATTTTTAGGTAGAAACCTTTGTAGATGTCATGAGTAGGTGTTGAGAACCCTTATGAATATTTGTTAGAATTTTTCCCCATTAGTTTAGTATTTTTAGGTATTATCTGAAGATTGCCTGATGATTTGGCCTGTTCAGTGGGTTATCTGTTCATCTGTGGGGTTCTTTCTGAGGAATTTGATGAAGGGCTTGGGGTGCCTTGAGGATATTGATGGTGAGCATCATAAGGAGAAGCTTGTAGATCAAGATGCAGAGACCCAGAGCTTGGCTGATGCCCTGTTGGTGAGGTTTGAGAGCTTGAAGTTTGAAGGAAGTTCATGGTACTTTCCTGAGGAAGGTACTATGAATGCCTTTCATCCTTCCTTCTCACCTCTTCCTTAAGTATCCAATGATGTTGGAGCCAACTTGTGAGTTTAATTTCTCCTGAGGAGGAATGTAAACTGATCACATGTTGTTGAGCCACATGGGATACAGCTCCTAAGTGGAAGCCTCCTAGTACTTTCCTGAGGAAGGTCCTATGAGTCTGTTCACTTAGTTCCACTAGCTTAAATAGGATTTCTTAAATATCCAGTGATGTCGGAGCCAACTTGTGAGTTTAATTTCTCCTGAGGAGGAATGTAAACTGATCACTTGTCGTTGAGCCACATGGGATACGACTCCTAAGTGGAAGCCTCCTAGTACTTTCCTGAGGAAGGTCCTATGGGTCTGTTCACTTAGCTCCACTAGCTTAAATAGGATTTCTTAAATATCCAGTGATGTTGGAGCCTGCTTGTGAGTTTAATCTCTCCTGAGGAGGGATGTAAACTGATCACAGTGGTTGAGCCACATAGGGTATGACTCCTGAGTATACACCTCCTAGTGTTCTCCTGAGGAAGACACTATGAGCTTGCTTGCTTAGCTCCCTTTCTTTGGTAAGCTTATTCTGAAGCTTGAAGGCTGGGAATGATTTCTCCTGCCTAGGGTTCTGCTTGAGAGTTTTGCTTAGGTTTGTTTAGATCCTGTGATTAGGGTTAGGGTTAGGGAATAGATGATTCTTTCTCATGTGAGTTTTGTTTGCCTGATAGCACTTCACTTCCTTTATCTGTTTATTGCTTGATAGCATGTTGATTATTTTCAGTATGATTACTGTTATTTCATGACTGGCTTGAGGTTGAGATGAGCTTGTGGAGGCTGAAACCCCACACACATTTCCTCCCTCACTTGCATTGCATGCATTTTGCTGTTAAAGCTGATGTTTTTGTCTGTTTCTGTGTATCATTGACATGATCCCTTAGGGCTCTCATTTCCTTTGATGAGGATTTGATGATAGACTTTTAGGTTGAAACCTATGCATGACAACTTCTAGGAGTTCCCTGTTCAAACCTCAACCATAGGATGAATCCATGGCATGATAACAGTAGGACTTGATAGTCTCCCTCCTAGTTGAGCCATTTTTTCCCGTAGTTTCCCGAACTACGTTTGCTCTGATCTTTCATACCAGATGAAAGTACGTAGGCATAGGATGCGACATCCTAGCGAGCAACCTTTCCCCCATAACCCGTAGTTAGCCGAACTACGTTGACTCTGATTTCTCATTCTCTGATGAGAATACGTAGGCATAAAGTGCGACGCTTTGCCGAGTCTTTTTCTTTTCTTTTTCAGCCAGCCTTGATAGGTAGATAGATTATAACCAACCCGTCCAAGTAAACAAACAAGCGAGGATCCCGTCGAGTACGACGGACGTGAGGGGTGCTAATACCTTCCCCTTGCGTAACCGACTCCCGAACCCAGACAATGGTTGCGACGACCTTGTCTTACCCTTTTTCGTCAGGTTTTTCCGATCGTTTCCTTTCCCGCTCTGAGGGATAAATAACGAAAGGTGGCGACTCTTCTGTCATGCCGGCACCTTATTTTCGCGCAAGCGACAGCTGGCGACTCTGCTGGGGAAGCAAGCATCTAGGGACTTTTCCCATCCCTTATGCTGGGACCGTTTCCCATCCCCTACGCGAGTCAATCCTATCGTTTGTGTGTTTGCTTGTTGGGTTGCGTTTGTTTATCGCATCTTTGCTTCTCGCGCTTTACTTCCTGCATTTTATTTCCCGCATTTTATTTCCAGTTTGATATGATTATCTGTGCTGCTGTGGGAGAGGGATGTTACTGTGAGTGAAAAGCCGGACCTGGGCTTGAGTACACACCTAGATATAGTTGCGGAGAAGTAGTAGACGAACCTGTCTGTTGAACAGGCACAGTTCCCTACGAAAATCTGCGCTCAGACGAGATTCTTGCAGAGGTGCTCCTTTCCGGTCCTGAGGATCTGAGGGGAGTCCAGACGTGAGGATTGTCGACTCTGGGGACCGATCATTTGGAAGTCAGCTAAGAGAGGCCTCTTCATGACTTGATGATGCCACTCCTTCTGGGAATCGTATTGTCACTCATGAATGTCTGTGACGCTGACGACCGCATAGGATGCCGTACCTTTGTCCGTGGATTAGGTCCATCATACCTGTGAGTGGGTTGGGATATTGCAGGAAACTTTGACCTCCAGACTACCTGGTTTTCTTGACAGTAAATCAGTTATGGTGGGTTCTCAGTCGCAGAGATGTTCTTGATAGAGCAAGGGTTTGATCAGAAGATCTTATCATCGGGTGTTCGTCTGTTCCCGATGGAGCAGGGTTTGATCAGAGGATTTTATCATCAGGTGTTTGTCTGTTCTTGATAGAGCAGGCTTTGATCAGTGTATTATTATCAGAAGTTTGTCCTGGATGGAGCAGATTTTTGAGTGAGGTCTGAGGATCTCGTCAGCAGTTGTTATTTTGTTCTTGACAGGGCAGGCTTTGAGTGAGGTTTGAAGATCTCATCAGCAGCCGTGCAGTTGTTCTTGAGAGGGCAGATTTGTGATTTGGGGTCTGAAGACTTCTCCAACAGATATTCCTTGATCTTGCATCCAGGGTTTTTCATTATCAGGCCTTCGTTCTTGTCAGAGCAGAATTTTGATCTCGATCCTACCAGATGGTTATTCACAACAGATCAGATCAGTGGGTTTACACCGGGGTTTCCTTCTCAGCAGTGACTGTTGACATCGAATCTCCACGGCAGCCTTGGATATATTGTTGCATGCCTGCATTTTGCATTAGCTTGCATAATCATTCCATTAGCGTGTGTCTGTGAGGTTGCTGTCTCCATGATTGGGCTTAGATTCTTCCCCTTATTATTATCAGCAGATGCCAGGACCGGGGAAATCTCTCAAGCACACAGACTCACGCATGCATTTGCATGAAGCATTCTTGCATGACATACATTCTGTTGCTTTTCCTAACCTTTAATCTTGACAGGTTTTTCAGGTACTCAGGTTCCGAGCTGCTTTCAGGATTGATCAAAGATTCATCCACCGTTACTCAACTCGCGCCAATCAAACGAGAATCATGGACCAAGTACAATCAGATGTTCAGGAGCTTCGTGAAAGGATGGATCGTTTTATGGAGTTGATGCAAGTAGTTGCGAACGGGCAAGAGCAACTTCGTACTTTGGTTCAACCTCTCATCTCCAGGGTTGACAGCAATGGAATTCTTCACGGCGGGGCCGTACCCACTCCTCCTCCTCAAGTGGATACTCCTCAGAACGTTGTTCCTGCTGCCGGGGGCAACGGTAGTGCTAACGGCAATCTTATGAATAATCTCGGACTTAACGCGGCGGGCGCCGTCAATGGTGGTTTGGGAGCCAATGTTAATGTTGGTGCAGGAAATATGGTGGTGCCTCAACCGTGGCTGGAGGACCATCAGGACGACATTTTCTCTCAGAGGGGTGTAGAGGCTGAGTTAACTGCTGAAGCTAGACTCAGGTTCAAGGCACTGGAAGATAAAATGAGAGATATAGAGAATCAGAACACATTGGGCGTTGACATGTCCAAACTTGGGCTGATTGCTGACTTTAAAGTACCTCACAAGTTTAAGGTGCCTATCTTTGAGAAGTATAGAGGCACTACTTGTCCCCGTGTTCATCTCCGATCTTATTACAGAAAGATGTCCGCTTACTCTGATGATGAGAAGTTGCTGATGCACTTCTTTCAGGATAGTCTTTCTGGCCCATCGCTCGAATGGTATATGGGTTTGGAACCCGCTGCTGTGCGCACGTGGAAAGATCTCGCTGAAGCGTTTGTTCTCCACTATCAGTATAATAGCGACTTGGCTCCCAACCGAGTTCAGCTCCAGAATCTCTCGCAGCGGAGCAATGAAAGCTTCAAGGAGTATGCCCAGCGGTGGCGTGAATTGGCTGCTCGGGTTCAACCGCCGATGGTTGAGCGTGAGTTGGTACAGATGTTCGTGGCTACTCTTCCCGGAGTCTATTATGAGAAGTTGGTTAGTGGCATGTCCGGGACATTCTCGGCCCTCATCACTTTGGGCGAGCATGTTGAAAATGGTATAAAGATCGGCAAGATTCAAGGCGAATCATCCTCATCTGGAGGAGCCAGCAAGAAACCTTATACTGGCAAGCGTCGGGAGGGCGATGCCAGTGCTGTCTCTAATGCTAGGAGAAAGGGCAAGGGCCCTCAGTCTCAGATCGCTAGCATAAACATCCCAGCTGCTCCCCCTCAGCCGCAGCAGCAGCCTCAGCAACAGAATAATCCGGGATATAAGAAATATCAGCATCGGGGTCCCCTCGCAAACCGTCATTTGGAAACTCCTCCTATGTCGTATGCCCAGCTTCTGCAGACATTGCTTCAGCTCCAACTGGTTCAGAAAAGGACGCTAGCTCCCTTGACAGGGGCACCACCACCCGGGTACGATGCTAATGCTACATGTGAATTTCATTCTGGGGCACCTGGCCATACAGTTGAGAACTGCAAAGCTTTTAAGCATAAGGTCCAGGACATGATTGACGCCAAGATAATAAATTTTTCTGACAACGTGCCCAACGTCACCAAGAATCCGATGCCTCATCATAGGGGAGGCGGAGTAAATGCTATTATCTCTGAAGAGAATTCAGACCTGCTGACTGATGTCAGAGAGTTGAAGACGCCGTTGGTTTTTGTTAAAGCTAAGCTGCTGAAGAAAGGTTTCTTTCCCGGATGTGGGGAATTTTGCATGGAATGTGCTGCACTTCCTGACGGGTGTGAGCAGTTGAGTGAAGGTATCCAGAGTCTGATGACCGAGGGTATTTTGCAGTTTAGTCGAAGCGTTGAGAATGCGTCGGGAGAAGTCGTGCTGAAGCAGGCGGACGAAGTTGCTACTATCACCATTCCTCGCCACCCTATCACCATTTCTGCACCTCGTCCTCCTACTATTACCATCACCAGGGCTGGACCAATCCCATTTGAGAGTACCAATGCCGTTCCATGGCATTATGGTGCTGAAGTGTATTGTAATGGCCAGAAGGTAGAGATTGAGCCGCCCAGATCGATTGCGCAGAATCTTGCTGAGGCCAGTGGTATCACCAGAAGTGGCAGAGTGTTCGCGCCGGCGGAGGGTGCGGCAGAGAAGGTAGTCAGGGCTGATGCTGCTGATAAGGGCAAAGGTAAAGCCGTTGAAGAGGTTCCTGCGGGGGCAGAAAAAGACTTGTTGGTTAAAGACGCCGAAGAGTTCATGCGGCTGATCAGGAAAAGTGACTACAAGATTGTAGATCATCTTCACCAAACTCCGTCAAAGATCTCAATTCTCAACCTGTTGCTGTGTTCTGAAGCACACCGCAACGCATTGCTGAAAGTATTGAATGCTGCATACGTGCCGCAGGAGATATCAGTTAACCAACTTGAGGAAGTAGTAGCCCATGTCAACGCTGGTAATGGGCTGGGTTTTACAGATTTGGAGCTGACGCCCAAGGGAAGAGATCACAACCATGCCTTGCACATCTCGATAGAGTGCAGGGGCACGATTATGTCACATGTCCTAGTAGATACGGGCTCCTCGCTGAATGTGCTTCCGAAGAAAGCACTAATGAAGTTGGATACCCGGGGACTGCTGTGCACGCCCAGTGATCTGGTCGTAAAGGCTTTTGACGGAACCAAACGCCACGTCTTTGGAGAATTGACCCTGCCAATTCAGGTTGGACCAGAGACGTTTAATGCAGTGTTCTATATTATGGATATCATGCCCGCCTACAGTTGCCTCTTAGGTCGGCCGTGGATTCATTCTGCTGGTGCCGTAACGTCTACGTTGCATCAGAAGCTTAAATATGCTGTTGGGGGCAGCATAGTGACAGTTTGCGGAGAGGAGGACATCATGGTAAGCCACCTGTCGTCCTTCAAGTATGTCGAAATGGATGGCGAGATCCATGAGACTCTTTGCCAGGCGTTTGAGACCGTCAAGGTGAAGGAGGTAGCTCCCATTGTTGCAGAGAAGCAAGAGGTGAACCTCTCTTCGTTTAAGGAAGCTAGAGCCGTTGTCGAAGCTGGTTCTACCCCAGGCTGGGGGCACGTCTTGGATATACCATTCAAACAGGATAAGTCTGGATTGGGATATTCTCCTGAAGCTGAAGCTTCAACTTCTTCTGGTAGCTCATCTCGTGGAAAGGGGCCGATCCTATTCACCAAAGGAGGAGTAATATTCGAAAGTGTCAACGCAGCGTCAGAGGACAGCGGGGACAGTGACTGTGATCTCGATGCCTGGATTCAACCGAGCAAGCCAGGCGAGCGCCTTCACAACTGGACCATCAAGGAGATTATCGAGCTGACAAGTGAAGAGTAATGATTTGCTTTTTACAATCTTTTGTACAACCCTATGTCCTGCCCGGGGCATAGTGGTTTTACTGTCAGGGCCTTGTTGGATTATGTGTATACATTTTATCAATAAATAAAAAGGCGTTTTCTTCGTAATCAAATGTTGTGTTCTCTGTTATTCATATTTTATGTTTGTTTTGAAAAACAGCAAAATGGCAACGAGGTTCGTGCAAACCTGCATATTCCTGCTTTAAACTTAACCCTTGTTATTGCAGGATCCACGTAACAGACGACATCGACTCTGGACCCTCTACGGCTCACTACGACTTTGATTGCCCGATATATCAAGCCGAGGATGAGATTGATGAAGACGAAGACCTTCCGGAGGAATTGGCCCGCTTGTTGAAACAAGAGGAGAAGGTTATTCTGCCTCATGAAGAGGAGATTGAGATCATAAATCTGGGTTCTGAGGAGCTTATCAGGAATGTCAGAGTCGGGGCTGCGCTGCAGAGCGATGTCAAGCATAGACTGGTCGAGATGCTTCGAGAGTATAGTGACGTCTTTGCTTGGTCATATGAGGATATGCCTGGACTTGACACAGATATCGTGGTTCATCGCTTGCCGTTGCGAGAGGATTGCCCTCCAGTCAAGCAGAAGCTTAGGAGGACGAGACCAGACATGGCTGTAAAAATCAAAGAAGAGGTCCAGAAGCAGTTGGATGCAGGATTTTTAGCCGTTACCACTTACCCTCCGTGGGTCGCCAACATAGTGCCTGTACCGAAGAAGGACGGCAAGGTACGTATGTGCGTCGATTATCGGGACTTGAATAGGGCGAGCCCTAAGGATGATTTCCCGTTGCCTCATATCGATGTGTTGGTCGACAATACAGCCCAGTTTTCCGTGTTTTCGTTCATGGATGGCTTCTCCGGTTACAATCAGATTAAGATGGCGCCGGAGGACATGGAGAAAACAACGTTTATTACCCCCTGGGGCACGTTTTGCTACAAGGTAATGCCCTTCGGTCTGAAGAACGCAGGGGCCACTTACCAGCGAGCAATGGTAACTTTGTTTCATGATATGATTCATCACGAGATTGAAGTCTATGTTGATGACATGATTGCAAAGTCCCAAACGGAGGAGGAGCATCTGGTCAATTTGCTGAAGCTGTTTGAAAGGCTTAGGAAGTTCAAGCTGAGGCTGAATCCTAACAAGTGCACTTTCGGGGTGCGGTCCGGAAAGTTATTGGGGTTTATCGTTAGTGAACGAGGTATCGAAGTTGATCCTGCAAAAATAAAAGCCATCCAAGAGATGCCAGCGCCGAAAACGGAAAAAGAAGTTCGTGGTTTCTTGGGCCGGATAAACTACATTGCAAGGTTTATCTCCCAGCTCACGTCCACTTGTGAACCGATGTTCAAGTTGTTAAAGAAAAATCAGGCGATTACTTGGAACGAAGATTGCCAGAAGGCATTCGATAAGATAAAGCAGTATCTTCAAGAACCTCCGATCTTGATACCCCCAGTGGCTGGACGGCCATTAATCATGTACTTGACAGTTCTGGAGAATAGCATGGGGTGTGTTCTCGGTCAGCACGACGAGACGGGCAGAAAGGAGCATGCCATTTATTATTTGAGTAAAAAGTTCACTGAGTGTGAATCTCGATACTCGATGCTGGAGAAGACGTGTTGTGCACTAGCTTGGGCTGCCAAACGTCTACGACAGTATATGCTCAATCACACCACTATGCTGATTTCGAAGATGGATCCGATCAAGTACGTCTTCGAGAAGCAGGCTCTTTCGGGAAGGATTGCCAGATGGCAAATGGTGTTAACAGAATATGATATTCAGTACGTCTCTCAGAAAGCCATCAAAGGGAGCGTATTGTCTGACTACCTTGCCGAACAGCCAATCGAAGACTATCAGCCGATGAAGTTCGAGTTCCCTGATGAGGACATTATGTTTCTCAAAGCAAAGGATTGCGAAGAGCCATTGCCCGACGAGGGGCCGGATAGGAAGTCTCAGTGGAAGTTGATATTCGACGGAGCAGTCAATTCCTATGGCAGTGGTATCGGGGCTATCATCACAACTCCTCACGGGTCCCACATCCCGTTTACTGCGAGACTGACGTTTCCAGTTACCAACAACGAAGCCGAGTACGAAGCATGTATTATGGGTCTAGAAGAGGCAGTTGATTTGAGAATCAAGAATCTAGACATATATGGTGACTCAGCGCTTGTGATCAATCAGATTAAAGGGGAGTGGGAAACTCGTCAACCGAATCTAGTGCCGTACATGAATTACGCCAGAAGGCTGCTTCCGTTCTTCGACCGAGTAGAACTTCATCATGTACCCCGGGCTGAAAATCAAATGGCTGATGCTTTAGCCACGTTGGCTTCTATGTATAAGGTCAATCTTTGGAATGAGGCTCCAAGCATTGTTCTTTCGCGTCTTGACAGACCAGCATATGTGTTCGCAATCGAGGATGCCACTGACGGCAAGCCATGGTTCCACGACATCCAGACCTTCCTTATGACTAAGGAGTATCCGGCGGGTGCGTCAACCCAGGATAAGAAGACTCTGAGGAGGCTATCTGGAAACTTTTACCTCAATCCTGATGGAGTGCTGTATAGAAGAAACCACGATCTCGTGCTACTCAGATGTGTAGATGAGAAAGAGGCCAGTATGCTCATGGAGGAAGTCCATGAGGGCACATTTGGTACGCACGCCGGCGGGCATGCCATGACGAGGAAGATCCTGAGAGCAGGATATTACTGGTTGACTATGGAGTCGGATTGCTTCAGATTCGCGAAGAAATGTCATAAATGCCAGATTTATGCTGATAGAGTTCATGTGCCGCCGTGCCCCTTGAATGTCATGTCCTCCCCTTGGCCGTTCTCCATGTGGGGCATTGACATGATAGGCAAGATCGAGCCCACCGCATCCAATGGTCATCGTTTTATTCTGGTAGCTATCGACTACTTCACCAAGTGGGTGGAGGCAGCCTCGTACGCTAATGTGACCAAGCAGGTGGTTGCTAAATTCATTAAGAGGGACATCATCTGTCGCTATGGAATTCCCGAGCGGATCATTACTGATAATGGTTCGAATTTGAATAACAAGATGATGAAGGAGCTGTGCCAGAGCTTCAAGATTGAACACCACAACTCATCTCCTTATCGGCCGAAGATGAATGGCGCTGTTGAAGCGGCCAACAAGAACATCAAGAAGATTGTTCAGAAGATGGTTGTGACGTATAAAGATTGGCACGAGATGCTGCCGTTTGCCTTGCACGGTTATCGTACCACGGTGCGTACGTCGACCGGGGCAACTCCTTTCTCCTTGGTGTACGGTATGGAAGCTGTCCTACCGCTAGAAGTGGAGATTCCCTCTTTGCGAGTTTTGGTTGATGTGAAGCTTGATGAGGCAGAATGGGTGACGAATCGCCTGAACCAGCTCAGCCTGATGGACGAGAAGAGGCTAGCATCGATTGCATTTGGTCGCCTGTACCAAAGCCGAATGAAGAAAGCTTATGATAAGAAGGTGCGTCCTCGAAGCTTTCAGACGGGTGATCTCGTCCTGAAGAAGATTCTTCCGCCACATTCCGATCACCGGGGCAAGTGGACTCCGAATTACGAAGGGCCGTATATCGTCAGCAAGGTCTTCTCGGGAGGAGCTTTGTTGTTATCCACGATGGACGGTGAAGATTTTGCATCCCCGGTGAACGCGGACGCAGTTAAAAAATACTTTGCTTGAAAGCGACCCGCTGGACAAAAAAAAGAGAGTCCAGGCAAAAAAGGGGCATCCCGGCGAACCAAAAACAGAATAAAAGGTTCGGGCAAAAATTAGGGATATATCGAAAAAATGTACACCCGCGAAGTCGAAAACCTACACTGGGCGGCTTCGGCAAAAAGGGGTATCCCGGTGAACTGAAAACCCGAAAGGGCGGTTCACGCAAAAGTTAGGGATTTAGATAAGCAAATGACTGCGTTCCGCGTATGGACTTTCATTGTTTAGTGGTTCGGAAGACCTGAGGGCCGTGTATCTGAATCAATCTCTTCCAAAGCTGAAGCATCGGAAAAGTATCGAAGTCGAGTGGGTCTTAGAGGGATCAACTCATGGTGTTCGTCTACACCTCGATTGCCGACATTTGTATATACTGATGTATATTTATGTTTTCTTTTTGCGCGGCTTCCTCATTTCAGGAGCTTGCCTCTGTTGTAAAACATTTTTGCCCATTCAGGGGTTCACCATCAATAAAATGCACATTATTCAGCAATTCCACTTGTCTGTTTTGCATTTATCTGTTTTGTTTGCGAATGATAACGCCAATGTGTTTTTTTTGATAAAATGCGCATACATAAACCTGCGGGCCTAAGCCCATTGATTGTTGAAACAATTAATTAATTGAACGTTGTCGCGAGATAATAACCCTGATAGGCCCCTTTGAGGAGGGTATCTTGTCTGTTTGTTTGTGTCGTTGCAGGTATAGCACCCGTCAGAAGATGTGTCGTGCGTATCCCCGAAGCAGGATGAGTCCTCCTTCTTCAGCAGAGTTCAGTGATCTCTCCTCCGCGGAATCAGAATCAGATAGTGAGCATTGATATGTCTTCCCCAGGTAGAGGTGATTCTCTTCCCCAAGCAGACGCGTCCTGAAGGAATGCCAACTCATCAAGCTGAGTCAAGCACCGAAGAATGATTGAGTACCATAGCTCGTCTTTCCCCAGCACCGGGTCACAAGTGCAGAGTTCATAGAAGTGTTCGGGTGCCGAAACTCGTGTTTCCCCCAGTAAAGTCGCTGAAGCAGGATTTTCCCCCGCACCGGGTCACAAGTGCAGGTTTCGCAGGAAGCTAGTCGTATACCGAAGTGTGCAGTAACTAATGGTGCCAGACTGAAGTCTCCAGTGGAATTGAGATTCCGCGCCAGAGCCGTATTCTCTCCTGAGATGGGATGATTCCCTCTTCCCCAGTAGAGCAGTGGAACAGCTGATGTTGTATTCCCCGGCAGAGTTATACTCTCCCCCGAAGTCAAATGATTCTTTCTTCCCCAGCAGAATTGAAATTCCCCATCAGAGTCGTACTCTTCAGTGAAGTAGAATGATTTCTCTCCCCGGCTGAGTCCGCAGAAAAGCAGAATCCTTGGAAGTTGATCAGATCATGATCAATTCTCCCCAGCAGAGCATGGGGCGGCTGATGCTGCATTTCCCCAGAGTCGCACTCTTTCCAGCGAAGCAGAATGATTTCTCCCTCCTCAGCCGAGTCTGCAGATGTCCAAGGGATCCGAATCCTTGGAAGTGGATCAGATCATGATTGGTTTTTCCCCAGTGGAGTGTTGAACAGCTGAAGTTGGTTCCCCACGGAATGGTTATCCCCAGAAGAGTAGCCGAGACGGCCGCGCAGTTCATTCTCGCGATTGATATCAGCAGATCCAAGTTCTCGTAGAGCTTCATCCCCTGCAGCAGTCAGCTGAAGTTGTTCCCCTGCAGCAGCTCGCGGAAGATCAATTCCCCAGACAGAGCCTAATTGATATTGGCGTGTTCACATTCTCCTCAGCAGGATGATTCCTCTACCTGAGTGGTTCTTTCTCCTTGACAGGAGGATTCCCCCCTCGGCATTTATTTTGCTGACGGGATCGTATCATTGTGCATGACTGCATAGCATTCAACACTGCATAGCATTGTGCATGATTGCATGGCATTTAGCATAAATACATGTCATTCCCACTGTATGGGGCGTAGTGCAGAAGCATACGCATCATAAGCATGACCTAGGTCATTATCATCCTTATGGTACAGGAGTACTACCGAAAGACCGGTTGCTTAGGACGATTTTTGATGTTCTCCCCAGCAAGGTTGTTTTCTTAGATGATTCTGAAGACCCCGGTGATCCCCGCAGTCGCTCGCTCAAGATGATTTTTGAGATCCCCAGCAAAGACTTCGGTTCGAGATGATTCTCAAACCCCTCAGCAGGGTCATTTGCTTAAGACGATTCTTAAGACCTCAGTACAGCTTCCCGAGTGGTTCGCCTAGTATGATACTTGAGTTCCCCAATAGCGCCTCCAGCAGGAGTTGCCTAGGAAGATTCCTGGAATTCCCAACAGAATGGTTGCTCCAGAAAGGTTATTAGTTCAGGACGATTCTTGAAGATGCCCGACGGATCTGTTTGTTCAAGTTGATTCTTGAAGTCCTTAGCGGCGTGATATGTTTGCTCCGACAACGATGTCTAATCTGAAGATGGATTTCGTAAGCGCCCGATGGCGATATCAGAAGGTTCCGGTAAGTCCAGATTCCCGTGTTGAAGAATCAACAGGTAGCTGAAGACAAGGTTCCAGGGTTGTAGATACAACAGAGTGATTCGTGTGAGTCTGAAGACCAAGTCAGTTGTCCTGAGGTGATGATTGAGCGCGATCAAGTGAATGATACGTCTTCTGATTGAAGTCGAAGATGTTTTTCCAGCTGAAGCGGAGTTTTGCCTGTAGGCAAAGTGTTTGAATCCCCGTGGAGTCATGAATGGCTCAGGATACCATTTCTCTGACTAAAGTCACAGATTTCTTATGCTGAAGCAAAGGTGCCTGAAGGCAAGGTTATCCCCCAAGGTCGTGAAGGACCTAGGATTCATTATTCGGGCTGAAGGCCGAAGTATATCCCTGACTGAAGTCTCGGATGCTCTATAGCAGAGGTGGAGTTGCCTGAAGGCAGATTCATGTATCCTTGAAGGGCAAGGATCACTTTCTTCAGACTGAGGTCGAAGATACCTCCTGCAGAGTTGCCATCCTTGGAGGCCAAGGATGCTTAATCTTCATAAGTGCTTGAAGACCTTTTCTAGCTGAAGCTGGAAGTGGCCAGGGGCCACAGTTTCATATAGTTCTAATGTTGAAGTTCTACGACAGGCAGTGTGCAGCATTATTCCGATGTTCGTCATGGTCCTGAGGGTGAACCCCAGATCAGAGTGTGCTCGGTTAAGTCTCTCATCCCCAGCGGAGTAGCTTCAGCGAGGTCAGATTATGTTTGTTTCAGGCAGCAAGGTTGGATGTTTGTTTGACGGCAATATCAGACTCCTTTAAATCCCCAACAGAGATGATGTTTGAACGACGGCGATGTCGAGTGTCTCTCAGATTATGTTTGTTTCCGGCGGCGATGTCAGATCAGTATTTCTCCAGCTAGTTGTTGAGCGGCTAGTGTTGCAGTATTCAAAGATTTGTTCCCCGCAGAGTACCGTGTGCTTGTGCAGTTGGCAAACTTTCGGGTTTACCGATATTCAACCGTCTCGTACCTTGATTGGTTGAGAGCCGTTCGCTTCTCACCCAGTCAGGTCCAAGCCGTTTGAATAGGGGCAGCTGTTGCACCCCAAAATTTGACCAACATTTATTCATTCATGGAATGTTTGAAAGTTGATACCTTCATCAGAAAGTTCAAGAGATCCTCAGAGGAGTTGGTTGAAACCAGGGTTGTGTGCTTCACAGTTTGAGAGTTGTGAGTGCCCCTCAGATGATTCTGAGACTTTGAGAATGAACTTGATGTTTTGAAAGCTTATGAGATGCCTTGATAGCCTTCATAAAGCCCAGAGAAGTCATTATGTAAGAATTCAGAAGATTCAACCATGAATGGTAGAATTAGGGTTTTTGACTGGGTCAACCCTAGACCAGCTGAAGATTTGGAGAAGGTTGAGACTTAATCCAAGGGCCATGAGATCATGGAATGATGTATAGAGATGTTATAAATATGATTCCTAGACCAACTCATCATGATTGAGGAGTTTGAGAAGTTTTGAGTTAGGGTTTCTGAGGATTGTCAGTGGAAAAACCCTAATTTGATCCCTATCTTCCAGGAAGTTGTAGCACTAGATGTGTTTGATATCTCATTTTCCCCACAACATGAATGTTGTAGAGCTTGTTCTAAGCTTTAATTTGAGTGGTGGAAGTCCTTGATAGGAGTTACAGAGCTCAAGTTATGGTTTTGACAAATTACAGGTCAGCAGAGGTATGTGAATCTGGGTCCTTGAAAGTCACCCAACTTGCAGACAACTTTTGCCCTAGTAGGTTGATTCCTATGGTCTCTTGGTCAACATGAATGTTGAAGAGGATCTTCTTAGCTTTAATTTGAGTGGTAGAAGTCCTTGATTGGATTTGTGGAACTCAACTTATGGTTTGAACAAGGCAGGGGTATTTTGGTCATTTGTCAGTTATAGGTCATTTTAACCAATGCCTAAAACTCCTATTTCCAAGCCTCAAATGGAAAAATTCAAAACATGAAAGTTGCTCAAAATGTGATTTTAAGTCTAGAAAGAAGGTCACAAATTGTTGAAAAGGCTCATAGCACAAGATTCCATGATTGGTCAAAAATGAACTAAAAATGACTTATAACTTTGAAAAGTTGAAATTGAAAAGTGTTTTGGGAGATCTACAAATCCAAAATAGGTCATCCAATATATCATTTTGATTGGAAAAAACATTTTGAGAAGATTGGTTTAAGTAGAATTTTCATTTGAGGCTTAAAAGATGAGGTTCCTTTGGAAATTTGTCACTTAAGAAAGAAGGCAATGTTGGAAAACTTAACATAAGGCAATTACAAGGCATGTGAGCTTCCTTACCATTTCATATTATCATGTGGTGAGATTTTAAAAGGTGTGTAAGTTGGTTAGAGGTGATATATCATGAGATAACCAATATGGCATAACATGAGATTTTAAGGAAACTTCCATCACATTCTAGATGATTCTAGAAACTTCCATTGATTGTTATAAAAGGAATGCATCAAGGAGTGTTAGAGGTTGGTGAAAGTGAAGCCAAGTCAGAGGAGAGAGAGAAGTGCATAGCCATTGGAGAAGTTTCTTCAAGTTGAAGAAAGTCAAGAGATCTTTCACTTCAAGCCACCACCTTCAAGGATTGTGCAAACAGAAGGTTATCCATCATCAAAGGATCATCCTGAAGGATTTGCAAGCTTGGAATCGTGCTCAAGCATCATACACCATAGTTCCTTGACAGGTTCTTTCTCCTCTCTTTTTCACCATAATTATGCATAGAGGGTTTAGATTCTAGGTGTATAATTGATGTGTTAGGGTAGAGGATTGATTCTAGAAAGCTAGGGCACGATCCATGATGGTTTGTAACAGGTGCATGATTCTTTAAGTTTCAAGAACTATCTGTTTAAAGAGTTTTAGGCAGTATGAATTGGTTTAGAATCACCAGGATAACATCAAGAACATCTGTGGATCATTATGCTGAAGTTTAATCTAGGTTGATATCAGTTGAAATTCATAACCGTGTTTGTACCATGATCTTCAAGGCTTCTGTTTGGATTATCCACGAGGAGTTAAGAGAAAGTGAACGTAGGGTTGTGTAGGGCTTGAGACGTAGATGATTTTCCATGTTGGAGTCGTGTGGAGCCGTGGCCTGTAGAGGGAGCTAGAGGAGCTCGATTTTGTGTGCATGGCGTGAGGGTTCTGCAAAACCCTAGTTCGTTTGAAGACGATGAAGCCAAGCCGTTGGATCAATCCCATATGTTGACAAAATCATCTAATCTAGTGGCCAGGATTTAATCTGAAAAGAGAGGGAAAGTTTGAATTTAATGAAAACGCGGCGTTTCATTTTAAGACCGGTTCTGGGCTTGGATTTCTCTTCGCACCCCCCACCTTTGTTGGCCCAGTCAGTTTGAACTAGCGCTTTGTGCTATTCTGACCCCCCCCTTTCCTTAATTCATTTATTTCTTTTATTTTCCTTTTAATATTTTCTGTTTTTGAATAATTCATATAAAATAGATAAAAAATGATTTTTAATTTCTTCTTTTTTTCCTGAGTAGATTAAAATGAGTAGAAAATTATAAAAATAAAATTGAGATTTTATTTTTATGTTTGATATTTTTAGTAGATTTTTCAATTAAATAGCTTTTTAATTGGTTCATTTTGATATTTGATTTTGTAGGAATTGTTTTAGTACTTTCCATTAATCTTTTTTACCCATTCCTTTTTGTGCAATTAGATGATGAGTTATGCTTCCCCATAGGATTTTTTCTAGATTTTTTAGAATTAATCTTGATTAGTTTAATTAGGGTTGACTTAGGATAGTCTAATTAGGGTTTAGAATTGTGCATAGGTGATGATTCCCTTTCTTTGATTGAGTTTTATCTTGATTTTTAGGTAGAAACCTTTGTAGATGTCATGAGTAGGTGTTGAGAACCCTTATGAATATTTGTTAGAATTTTTCCCCATTAGTTTAGTATTTTTAGGTATTATCTGAAGATTGCCTGATGATTTGGCCTGTTCAGTGGGTTATCTGTTCATCTGTGGGGTTCTTTCTGAGGAATTTGATGAAGGGCTTGGGGTGCCTTGAGGATATTGATGGTGAGCATCATAAGGAGAAGCTTGTAGATCAAGATGCAGAGACCCAGAGCTTGGCTGATGCCCTGTTGGTGAGGTTTGAGAGCTTGAAGTTTGAAGGAAGTTCATGGTACTTTCCTGAGGAAGGTACTATGAATGCCTTTCATCCTTCCTTCTCACCTCTTCCTTAAGTATCCAATGATGTTGGAGCCAACTTGTGAGTTTAATTTCTCCTGAGGAGGAATGTAAACTGATCACATGTTGTTGAGCCACATGGGATACAGCTCCTAAGTGGAAGCCTCCTAGTACTTTCCTGAGGAAGGTCCTATGAGTCTGTTCACTTAGTTCCACTAGCTTAAATAGGATTTCTTAAATATCCAGTGATGTCGGAGCCAACTTGTGAGTTTAATTTCTCCTGAGGAGGAATGTAAACTGATCACTTGTCGTTGAGCCACATGGGATACGACTCCTAAGTGGAAGCCTCCTAGTACTTTCCTGAGGAAGGTCCTATGGGTCTGTTCACTTAGCTCCACTAGCTTAAATAGGATTTCTTAAATATCCAGTGATGTTGGAGCCTGCTTGTGAGTTTAATCTCTCCTGAGGAGGGATGTAAACTGATCACAGTGGTTGAGCCACATAGGGTATGACTCCTGAGTATACACCTCCTAGTGTTCTCCTGAGGAAGACACTATGAGCTTGCTTGCTTAGCTCCCTTTCTTTGGTAAGCTTATTCTGAAGCTTGAAGGCTGGGAATGATTTCTCCTGCCTAGGGTTCTGCTTGAGAGTTTTGCTTAGGTTTGTTTAGATCCTGTGATTAGGGTTAGGGTTAGGGAATAGATGATTCTTTCTCATGTGAGTTTTGTTTGCCTGATAGCACTTCACTTCCTTTATCTGTTTATTGCTTGATAGCATGTTGATTATTTTCAGTATGATTACTGTTATTTCATGACTGGCTTGAGGTTGAGATGAGCTTGTGGAGGCTGAAACCCCACACACATTTCCTCCCTCACTTGCATTGCATGCATTTTGCTGTTAAAGCTGATGTTTTTGTCTGTTTCTGTGTATCATTGACATGATCCCTTAGGGCTCTCATTTCCTTTGATGAGGATTTGATGATAGACTTTTAGGTTGAAACCTATGCATGACAACTTCTAGGAGTTCCCTGTTCAAACCTCAACCATAGGATGAATCCATGGCATGATAACAGTAGGACTTGATAGTCTCCCTCCTAGTTGAGCCATTTTTTCCCGTAGTTTCCCGAACTACGTTTGCTCTGATCTTTCATACCAGATGAAAGTACGTAGGCATAGGATGCGACATCCTAGCGAGCAACCTTTCCCCCATAACCCGTAGTTAGCCGAACTACGTTGACTCTGATTTCTCATTCTCTGATGAGAATACGTAGGCATAAAGTGCGACGCTTTGCCGAGTCTTTTTCTTTTCTTTTTCAGCCAGCCTTGATAGGTAGATAGATTATAACCAACCCGTCCAAGTAAACAAACAAGCGAGGATCCCGTCGAGTACGACGGACGTGAGGGGTGCTAATACCTTCCCCTTGCGTAACCGACTCCCGAACCCAGACAATGGTTGCGACGACCTTGTCTTACCCTTTTTCGTCAGGTTTTTCCGATCGTTTCCTTTCCCGCTCTGAGGGATAAATAACGAAAGGTGGCGACTCTTCTGTCATGCCGGCACCTTATTTTCGCGCAAGCGACAAACTCGAAGATTACAACTCTCCCCGACAAAGTTGGTTGGGCGTCCTGGCATTTATTTTGCCGGAATACCGTGTGATACCCGTTTACTCCCCAGCAGAAGTCCAATCCTGATTGGCGCATTCAGTTATTCCTCAGTGAAGTTGGCTTCACTCTTCCAGCATCTATTCTGCTGGAATAATTCTGTGGCACCTGGCTATCCCCAGCGGAGTTGGCCTTGTCTTCAGCATTTATTTTGCTGAAGAGGTTTCTGTATCCCAACAGTTCGAGTCTGCATTTGCATTGGCATATAGTGTCATACTTGCATCCACCAAATAAAAACACGTAACATTTCCATGTCGAATAGAGCATGGTGTCATTGTCAAGCATATGCATTTTGAAACATGAACCAGGTTGGCTAACTGTTTGTTTCAAGTATTGTTTCCCTTACAGGTGGAGAGAGCTCTTGCTCAAATGAATTACCAGACATTCAGGACCTCGGCGTGAGACGTATAATGATAATGTCTATTGTGGCATTGTTCCCCACAGAGTTACTGGGTTAAGTTTCTCTTTGGCCCCGAGCAGAGTTATTTGGTTGAAATTCTCTTGTTTTCCTCACCAAAGTCGCTTGTTGAAGTTTCTCTAGTCCGGCCAGCGGATTACTGTCTTCAAATTTGTTGTTACGTCAGCATCAAAAGGTTTCATGAATCAGAATTTCAGAGGCTGCCGCCGGTTATCAGAGCAGGCGTTCGGTAGTTTGATTTCCAAATATCCCCAGTAGAGTCCGCCTCAAAGTCGCTGTCACGTCAGTGCTAAGAAGTTTGTGGGTTGGGACCAATGGAAAAATGAGTCCTGACGTGGACAATTTTATTGACCCGGATTTCTTCGTGCTAGAGAAATGGGTGTCCTAACGTGGACAAATTTATTTCCCCGGGTTGATGAGATGTGCTAGTCCTAACGTGGACAGATTTGATTTCTCCGTATTGATTGAATGTGAAGTCCTGACGTGGACAAAATTGATTACTCTTCGTGTTGGTGTCCTGACGTGGATCATTTATTCCCAGCAGATATATTCCTTCGCAATGGTGGAATGCGTGTCCTGACGTGGACAAGTTTATAGTTCTTCATGACGACAAGATGCGCGAGTCCTGACGTGGACAAGTTTATCTCTTCGTGTTGGCGAGGCGTGAGTCCTGACGTGGACAAGTTTTATTTCCTCAGCGGGTCGAAGATGTGAGTCCTGACGTGGACAAATCAAGACGAAACGTGAGTCCTGACGTGGACAAGTTTTAGTTCCTTACGTGGAAAGATGTATTCCTTACGTGGAAAGATGTGATTCCTTACGTGGAAAGATGTATTCCTTACATGGAAAGATGTATTCCTTACGTGGAAAGATGTGATTCCTTACATGGAAAGAAGTTTATTCCTAACGTGGAAAGAAGTTTATTCCTTACGTGGAAAGAAGTTTATTCCTTACGTGGAAAGAAGTTTATTCCTTACGTGGAAAGAAGTTTCTTCCTAACGTGGAAAGGTGAGTCCTAACGCGGACAATGTATTCCTGGCGTGAAAAAGTTTAGTCCTAACGTGGGCAGGTTATTACTAACATGGACAGTTTATTCCTAACGTGGATGATTTATTCCTGACGTGGACAATTCATTTTTATGTTGATAGAATCCCCTCGTCCTGATGAAATGCGGACGAGTCATCCCCAGCGAAGTCGCCGAGAGTTTTCCGTGTTGACGGCAGGTGGAGTCCAAACGTGGACAAGTTTAGTTGAGATTTCTTCGATGATAGAATCTTTTTCAGGCTGATGAAAATAATCCCCAGCACAGTCGCTAATGGACCAGTGGGTTGCTGTAACAGTTAGATTCAGTTGATGAATGTCGTTCCCCAAGCAGTGGTGCAGTTTATTTCTGCGGTTGGCAAATTTCCGGGTTCTTAGTATTCAACCGTCTCGTACCTCAAATGTTTGAAGGCCATTCGCTCTTCACCCAATCGGGTCCAAGTCGCTTGAATAGGGGCAGCTGTTGCACCCTAAAATTTGCTCAACCTATTTCACTTGGTTTATGTTTCAATTACATTAGCATTTGCATATAGAGTCATGTACATAGTCTGATCATCTGCATAGCATAGCATAGCAAGTTATCTAACAAGGGACCAAGTACTATTCTCTTCTCTATGAGCCTATCAAGAGGTTATTATTCAAATTCAAGAATATCCAAGCAATCAGAAAGAAATTGAAATCTAAGAAGTCTGTGAATCAAGCAGTGAATCTATCTCCTATCTGAGGGTATTTGAAGATCATCAAAGAAGTTGTGAGCTGTGAATTGAGGTCATGGAGGGTATATAGACATCATGGAAGACTTAGAGAGTCATTTTGAAAGTGAGACAAGTCATTGGTGTGGTCACAAGAGTTGCAGTTGAAGACAGTCAACTAGGGTTCCATCTGGGTCAACCCTAGGTCAACCCTAGGTCAAATGATTGATTGAAAGGCATTAAGGTCTATTTGAGAGATGTGGGGTTCATCATTTGACATGTAGATATGGATTTGGTGTTGTGCCAAGGAGAAATCAAGAGAAATCAAGAAGAAGAGGAGTTTCTAAATTAGGGTTTCTGTGTAAAATCCCCTAATTTAGGTCAAACTTCCAAGCAAGATAAGTCAAAATGCAAGCTTCAAATGGATCCTTGGCCAACATTAATCTTGTAGAGGATCTCAAGACCTTTAATTTGAGTGGTGGAAGACATCAAGGAGATTTATAGAACTCAAGTTATGGTCCTTGCAAGTTACAGGTCATCTGAGGTATCTGAAATTTTGTCTGTGAAAGTTACTTGTCTTCCAAGCAACTTTTACCCCTCAAGGAGATTTCAAATGAATTTCTGGTCAACATAAGAGTTGTTCCTAATTGTCTTATATTTCTATAAAGGTATGGTATGCCTTCATATGATTTGTGGAACTCTACTTATGGTCTTGGCAAGCAAAGGGTATTTTGGTCATTTGGGAATTACAGGTCATTGCAAGCCTATGCCCAAAACTCATACAAGGAAGCTTCAAATGAAAAACTTCACAACATAAAACATGCTCCAAATGACATTTTGAGTCTAGAAAAGTGATCATGAAAGTTTGGAAAGGCTCATAGCTCAAGGTTTCAAATTTGGTCATTTAAAAAGGGAATTTAATGAATAAAAGTGACCTAAAATTGAGATTTTTCATAAAATGGCCAAATGGGATGAAATTATAGGTCATTTTGATTGGAAAAAGTGTTTTAAGAACATTGGAAAAAGTAGATTTTTGAGTTTGGTTCAAAATTTGGAAGTTATGCTAGGTGGCTTACAATGGAAGTAACATATCCAAAATCCAAGGAAAGTGTGCACAAGAAGTTTCTACAAAGTTCTAGAGCTTTCTAATTTCATCTATATATTGGATAGAGTGGCTTCATTCAAGGGTTGGTGATTCATTTTGATCAAAATACCAAGTTTCATCTCATTCTTCCATTTTGCAAATCCATTTCAAACTCCATCAAATCTTCATCATTTTCCACACTTCTTGATCCTATCATCATCTACATCATTCAAGGATCAAATTTACATCAAAATCTGGTTGAATTGAGGAAGAAATCGTGTGCTACCAACTTCATCATCCAAAGTGCAAGAAGATTGTGATTGCAAGATCCAAGAGGTTTGAGCAAGATCTACTGCATACAGAACCAAGAACCAAGTTTGTTGATCAAATCAAGAGCATTACAAGCTTCAGATCCAAGGATTTCTACCTCTGTTTTCATCTTTAAACCAGGTTAGTAATCCTATCGAATTAGCATGAATTAGTTAGAATAGTGTAGAATATTTAGGTTAGAATGGTTAGGCATAGTTAGATGATCATTTCTGTTGAGTTTGAAGGCAATTCATGGAGGTTACCATTGAAGCACCAAATCTGTTAGGGCTTAGAACACCTAGGTTAGGGCATGATAATACTGGTTAGATATATGAGAGTAATCAGCAAAGTGTGTAGATCGTGTTAGGGTAAGAATTAGAAGGAATTAGCATGATGGATATCAGTGTAAATTGGTGGAACCAGGATGTTCTACCTATCGGGTTTGAATTTGGATTGAGTTTTAGAGGAAAGTGAGGCCATGGTTGTGTAGAGGAGAAGAAATGAAGCGTTTTTGCTTTTTGCAGAAGTGAATTTCATGGAGAAATGAGGTTGTATGAATGTGTTGAAGATCTGGTTCATGAGCTCGTGCATGGTTCTTCAATGGAGGAAACCCTAGCTTTGGAGAAGACACATGAGGACCGTTGGATGAGGTCTCTCTTGTTGACTGAGAATCTGATCGCGTGGCTAGGATTCAAAGATGAATTTGGAGGGAACTCTGGGTGCCAAAGTGCACCGTTTCATTAAACCAATCTGATGGGCTCAAGTTGCTCATGCTAATCTCACCCCCATTCGCTAAGGCCCAATCAAATGAACTGTTATTTTTACTTTCTGCACCGTTTTCACTTTATTTTCTTTTTGTTTTTTTCTGATCAACTGGGCCCAGACGCGCTTTGCTATGCACGCCCCCCAGTCTGGGCCCATCCTCTTTTTTGAATTGAAATGAATGCTGATTGCACCCCTACCCCATTTAATTCATATTAATTTCATCCTTTTATTTTTAATTCTTCAAAAAATCATAACAAAATGAAAAATGCTTATGTTTTAGTGGTTGTTTTTTTGTCAGGTTCATATTTCTGTTAAGAAAATTAAGAAAAAATAAAATTCCAATTTTATTTTGTTTTAGCATTTTTAGAATATTTTTCTTTTAAATAGCTTTTTAAGTGGTTAATTTGATACATGATATTGTTGATTTTAGTTTAGGACTTTCCTTTTACATTTTGGATCCATTCTTTTTAGGGTGATTAACTTAGAACTTTAGCTTGTACATAAAATTTAATTCATGGTTTTAGGATTTAATTTTAGATGATTTGTTTAGGTGTGATTAGGAGAATTAAAACTAGGGTTTAGAGATAGCATAGGTGTAAGAGATCATTTCTTTTAGGAGTTGTAGTTTGAATTTTGGGGTATGGGACTATAGAGGTATTATGGGTAGATAATAGATCCCTTAGAAAATACTAGGTTTCCCCTATTCTACTATTACTATTAGTATATTGCTTGCATTTGTTTGATTGAGTGGTATGCCCTCTCTAGGGTTATTTTTTGACCGTGTGGGGTATTGGGCTTGCTTGGGGCTTGGGGGTTGAGCTGAAGACTTTGATGATGAAGCCCATTGGAGATCAAAGAGATTGAAGACCAACTTCCAGAGTTGATGAGGAGTATCTCTTGCTGGCAGCTGTTGAAGGTTATAGGATCTAGGAGTTAGGCAGAGCTCTAGAGTAGAAAGCTTGATTCACAAACATGGAAGGTCTTTCTTGCCTCCATCCCTCTCTATGATGCAGAGTCTCTCTAAGACATTCACCCCCTTCCTTTGGAAGGCTTGGTGCTAGTGTCTAAGAGATAGAACTCTTGAGAGAAATATTCTATGTGTTGTCAGCAGTCTGTTTGCCACCCTTGGTGGTCAACTAATTGCTTAACACCCCAGTTCATTCTTGTGATTGATTCCTCAGCTTGGAGATTGAGGGTTGTGAAGATCAAGATTGATGCATGCTTGAAGCTTGTAGCTGTTTGGAGATGACTTGAAGACAGATGTTGATGCAGAGCTGCTGTTGCTGTTTCTCTTTTTGCTGTTTATAATTCTTGATGTATTGATTGAATTTCCCGGACTGTATTGCTTGTTGTTTAACCTGTTAGGTTGAAAGTGAATTCTGTTCACTTTTGCCTGTTGTTTTCTAGGTTCGAGGTTGAGTGGGACTCCCTTGCCTCGCTTGTATTGCTGCATCCATGCATTTTACTGCTTTATTGTATATTTGCTATTGTTCTTGTTTCCGTCTATTCCCTTAGGATCTCTGTTTCTCTCTGTGCAAGAGAGGAGCATGATAGACAATAGATCTTAACCCATGCATGATAACATTAGGTCAGTTTGATTCCCTTCGCAACCATAGGTTAGAGTTCTGTCTCTTCTTTCTCAAAACAAACAGAAAAACACAATAAATATTTCAAACACAATAAAAGACACTTCTTCCGTAAAAGAATGTGAACTCATCAAAACGTCATTTTTGTCTGCTTGGACTGTTAAGCAGAAAAACCATTTTTCAGAAGGAGATAAAAGCAATCAAAACAGACTTGTGTCGTACGTGGCCCGAACTACGTTTGCTCTGATCTTTCATGCCGTATGAAAGTACGTAGGCATAGGATGCGATATCCTAGCGAGCAACCTTCCCCTCCTTTCCCGTAGGTAGGCGAACTACGTTGACTCTGATTTCTCGTTCCAGACGGGAATATGTAGGCATAAAGTGCGATACTTTGCCGAGTCATTTTATTTTCTTTTAACCCCTGACCTATAGAGTAGATAGAATAACAATCCATACCCAAAAACAAGCGTGGATCCCGTCGAGTACGACGGACGTGAGGGGTGCTAATACCTTCCCCTTGCGTAACCGACTCCCGAATCCAGGTTTTGGTTGCGATGACCATTCCTTTCCCCGTTTTGCCGTAGGTTTACCTCGAGCATTTCCTTTCCTCTCTTTGGGATAAATAACGCACGGTGGCGACTCTTCTGTTCAGCCGGCGCCGATTTTCGCAGTAGCGACAATATGTTTGTCTAAAAACCCTATTTTACACTCTAAGGCAAAACATATAGAAATTAAACATCATTTCATCAAAGACTATGTTCAGAAGTGTATTATAAACTTAGCCTTTGTTGATATAGATCATCAGTGGGCTGATATTTTTACAAAACCCCTTGCTGAAGATAGGTTCAAGTTTATTCTGAAAAATATTGGTATGGATTTTTGTCTAGAATGATATTTATCAGAAGCAAACTTCTCAGATGCAAAATGCTTAAAACTCTGAAGTATTTCATTTGTCTTTATTTGATTTCTTGAGTTATTATTATTATGATTTGTGTGTATCTGAACTAACTAATCTCAGAGGATTTGAACGTTGGATAACGTTTCATTTCTCAAAGAGAATTCAGAAGCACATGCAAGCAAACACGTGTCACTCTGAATCTGAAAAGATGGCGTGCACATTACTGAAGAGACATTTGAAGTATTGTTTGAATAGTTAAAATCTTGGTCTTCCCCCCCCCCCCCAAATTGTCAGAATCAATTAATGTTTTGAAATGATTATTATTCTTTTCATTAAATGCCATTAATTTCTTTGTGATAACGTGCTGAATGTGTCTGTTTGTATGCCCTAGCTTCTCTCTATAAATACCACAAAACACACAATTTCACACTTTTCACTTCACAAATAAGTATATGCATTTCTGTTTGCTATTTGGTCTTCATCAAAACCCTAAACCTTCATCAAAATCTTCTCCATCTTCAACAATGGCAACATCATCCTCAACATCAGCTCAGTTTCAATCATCAATGGCCGCAGTTGCATCATCAAACATGGGTGCTACTCCGTTTAAGGAACCTGAGAGAACATTGTTAACCCCTGTTGACAAGCTTGAAGTTCTTTGTGAATCCATGGTGGAATTTGACTCTCTGGCTGACAATGGATTTGATTTGCGTTCTATTGTTGATGCACAAGGCTGGGTTAAGTATCTTGACAGATTATTTGGACTAGTGTATCCACACTTAGTGAAGGAATTTTGGATTCATGCATCTGTTTACCCAAAGTTCATCCTCTCTTCTGTTCTGGGAAAAGAGATCATAATCACTAAAAATCTCATCAGAAAACTCATTGGGTACGAGGAAACTGATGGAGTTTGTCATCTGCCAGCTGGGCGTGTTGACATGGAAGAAGTTTATGAGGAAGTTATTGCATCTGGACAAGCTTCAAACAAATTTAAGGATCTGAAACCTGACTACAAAATATGGGCAAAGATTTTTCTGGGATGCATCAATCACAGAAAATCCACAAATTCTCCAAATTATGTGAATAATGAACAACTCTATTTCATGTACTGCTTAAGTCAAAGTACCAAAGTAGATCTTCCATACATTCTCTTTATGCATCTGTAGAATCACATTAATGCATCCAGAGAATCCATTAAGACTAAGGGACAGAAGATCAGGACGTGGATTCCTTTTGGAAGATTGATCTCAGACATTCTGACAGAGAATGGTCTGGTAGCTGCTCTTTATGAAGCTGGAGTTAAAGAAGAGCTTGAGACAATAGTTGGAAAACCCTTGAATGGAAAGAGTCTTCAGAGGCTAAAAGTTGTGGATGAACTCACAACTGCTCCTAAGAAGCTGAATGTTACTGAAGTAAGTCAGAGAAGGATTCCAGTTCAAGACTTTCCAATCTTTGGTGCTGAAGAACCTAGGGATATTATTCTTAGGTATATTGAAATGTGCAAAGCAGATGGAACACCTATTCCTACTGATATTCTGATTCGTGCAAGAGAACCTATTCCAGATGTGTATGAGGAGAACATGAGTAAAAGAAGACAGTTAGAGGCAGAAGAAGTTGCTGCTCAGAAGAAACAAAATGTTGCTGCAAAACCACAGAAGCAGATAAAGAGAAAAGCTTCTGGAGAAGTTCCCTCTGTTCCTACCAAGCGCATCAAGACAAAAGGTACTAAAACATCTTTACCTTCTCTTTCTAAAATTGCAGTAGATGTATCAACAATTAGTTCTATGCCTGAACCTCCTCCCACTCAAAATCAAACAATTCATGCTCCATCTCAAACATCTGAACCACCCACTATTCCTACTTCACAAATTCATTCTGATCCTGTTTCCACTACACCACTTAAATCATATGATATTCCTCATCCTGAACCACAAACAACAAAAACAACAGAACCAACTCCAACATAACAACCTGAAATTCAACAACCCTCTGAACCTGAACCCATATAATCTGACCCAGTTGCATCTAAAACTTTTGCATCTGAACCAGTTGTATCTGAACCACTAACATCCAAACCTTCTGGTCCTCAACCAAAACCATTCAATCCTATTGAATCAAACATACCTGACTCTGAGATTCTGGATATTCAACCTCTCAAGACTGTATTTGAAGTATCATTTACATCTTGTACCCCATCCACCTCATCTGATTCCTCTGAATCTAATGTCCATCCAGATGTCATTTCACCTCCCTCTCTCAGAGAATATGAATCTAAACAATCAGATCCACCTGTTTCATCTGAAACTCTCATTCCTGAACCCATTCCAAGGACATTTGAGTTTGTTTCAGTTGCTTCCTTTAAACCACATCCCTCTGATCCCCTTCCTTCTGGTTTAAAGCTTAAACATTTTTATACCAGAATAGAACCATCTGACTCTACCACTCCATTTAAACCTAAGTCTTCCACTATTTTACCATCTGTTCTTCAAACCTACTTAAAAGAACTGCCAGATATCATTTCATCAGAACCTCTTTTTTCTGATAAATTTGTTTTCATTCCCTACACTTCCACTACATTTGATGTCGTTCCCTCTACATCACGTGTAAAACCTTCTCTGGTTCATGCCTTATCCAGATCTAAAACTACCACTTCATTTGACCATCCATCTTTTCCTTTCTACCCTCGTCCTCTGATCATCATTCCAAAATTTACCATACCACCTCCACCTCAACCCAAGCCATTTACTTTGGAAACCCTTCTCAAACCAAAGACTAGGCTAAACGTTGATACTCTATTTGCTAATTTTCTGAAAGAAATAAAGATGAATTTAGGCTTTGTACAGAAGAAATGCTTGTCAACCATGGACGCAAATGAATCTGATGCTATCTGGAATAACTTCATTACCAGATCCAATACTGTTGCCTCCAATCTAAAGAATGTTTGTTCTGATGATGCGAAGCTCAGATTTGCTGAAACTTCCAGAAGCATGATATGGAATGCGAAAAGATTTGCGCCTTTGCTTCTTGAGGATGTACCTTCATCTTCTGGAGTATCTGCTACAGAAGTTTTTGCAGAATCTGCTTCTGAAGAAAATTCATTGGCTCTGACAATTGTAAACCAACCCTCTACATCTGAAGCTCCAGACTTGCATCTCCAATGGAAATTGACTCTGCACCAGCATCAGAATCTGCTCCACATCTTCATCTGAGATCAAGAAAGAGAATCCAGATTTAGAAGATAAGATTGCAGTATTGGAAGCTGGGCAATCTGAGATCAACTCATGGATGGCTAAGCAAGATCAGAAGAATGAGAACTTGGCAAAATGGATGACAAAGCAAGAAGAATCCTCATCTGAGATCACTCAACTTCTGAAGATGATTATTTCCAAGCAAACCTAGATTTATGTTTTTTTTTCTATATCTGATGTTTGTGCACCTGTACTTGAATTTATTATGTGTTGATTTGTCTGTCTTTATCTGAATGAATGAATGACTCTGTTGTTTTCTATACTTGAATGTATCTTTTCTCTATTTCCTTTTATTTTGTCTTTAAAAGTTTTACTTTTTGATTATGACAAAAAGGGGGAGAAAATGGATCTGGCTGTTTAAATAAACACTACCTAAATGAAATTCAGACATATCAATTATAACTAACGTGAACTCTGAGTATTTCAGAACATATGAAAAATTCGACAAATTCTCTAAAGTAACTCTGAGATCCCCATGTCTAATTTTAACCAATCAGGCTTTGATTCTGAAACATTCATCCAAGTCAAGATCTAATTTTTGGAACAAGCAGGCTCTGATTCTGTAAAGAATACTCATGCAAAAAGGGAAGTTTCTATTCTCTCTAAGTATTCAATTCAGGGGGAGATTCATCATCTCAGGGGGAGTTATAATTATTGCTTTATTGAATAAAATTTCTTATGTTTTTGTCATCCTCAAAAGGGGGAGATTGTTAGAACACATATTGGTTCTTAATTATATTTCTATGTTTTGATGATAACTCTTATGAAATTTTGTATTAAGAAATTATATACTCTAAAATTTGTTCAAGTTTGTTTGCTGCAGATATTAAAAGTAAATATTATTCTGAAAGCAAATTAGATCTGAACATGGAATTATGCAAGGCTCTGAAGCGTCAGAAGCATCTCTTAGAAGAATCTGAACGCTGCCTACTGAAGATTCTGAGCGCTGCCTACAGAAGGATCTGAAGCAGAAGCTACAGAAGGATCTGAAACAGAAGCTATAGAAGTATCTGAAGCATTGAAGACTTGTGTATGAAGAGTTTCAAGCTTAGTTTATTTCAAAAGACTCTGATAGTACTACGCTGCCAGTACTGAGGATCTGATTCCTAAAACTCTGCTCTAATGAAATTACACGCTGAAAGCACACTTGCTGCAATGCTCTGATTCAGAAAACTTTGATGAACATCAAAGCCTCTGATCACTCAAGGCTCTGATGTTATCTGCTGAAGTATTAGAAACTTGTTGAAGAAGAATTCAAAGTTATGTCTGTTAGTTTGGCCAAACGGCTCTTTCTTCATTTATGCTAGACACAAGAACACAGAAAAAAGGATTTTTCTGTGCATTCTACTTCTAGGAAAGGTCAAGTGATGTGAAGACAAAAAGGCTACAACCCTTTTCAGTATACAGCCTTCAACGTGAAAACAACTTGGACTTCTGTGCCTATAAAAGCAAGACTCCAACACTCTTCTTCAGTTGACGAAATATTGAAAGAATTCAAAGAAAAGCTCTCATACAATTTATTCTCATTGCTGAATTTATTTCATAGTTCTTAAACTTAAGTGTAAAATCACAGTTGTGATATAGCTTTCTTAGAAGCATTTAAACACTTGTTTAGTTTTACATATTGATTGTAAAAGTTCCTTAAGAAAACCCAGTTGTGGTCAGTAGTTCTTAAGAAGACTAAGAACAGTTGCTCTTAGTGCTTACTGTTGTAATCAGTTTGATTAATAGTGGATTAAGTCCTTGTGGAGAAAGGCAAATCACTCTTGATAGGGTGGACTGGAGTAGTTGAGTTCAACGAACCAGGATAAAAATCTTTGAGTTTTTATTGCCATAATATTTTCTCTATACTTATTCAACCCCCCCCCCCCCCTTCTAAGTAATTTCTCACCTTCAGTGTTGCCTCATTTTGTTCGTTGAATATCCAGGTTCCGGAAATTTGAAATATTCCCCTTTTTATAGTTTTCCCTAATCAGAGTTACTCGGAGGAGTATGTTCGTGATCAGAGCAGTTATCTTAGGAGGTTATTGTTTGCAGTTTTATTTTCTGCGGTTGGAAAATTTCTGGGTTCTTTGGTATTCAACCGTCTTTTACCTTGATTGTGTGAAAGTTGTTGGCTTTTCACGCAATCAGGTCCAAGTCGTTTGAATAGGGGCAGCTGTTGTACCCCAAAATTTGACCAACCTTTTCTTAACTTGGTTCATGTTTCATTTCATTTTCTTCTAACATTTGCATTGCATAGCATTGTTCATTGAATAGGGGATCAAGAGGTTGTGCATAGCAAGAGGAGGTTACCCAGAGTGTTGAGCCTAAGCAAGGGGTTTTACTCAAGTTTGAATGGTCATCAAGTCACCAAGAAGTGGTCAGGGCTTTCTGAAAGAGTTGATGGGTTTATATGGATTAGCTCCTAACTTGGAGACCAGTTAAAGATCATCAGAGGATTGTGAATGAATAATTATGGATGTGGGATGTTAAGAAAGCTCATTGATTGCTTTGAGAGCCATGTTGGAGCTTGTTCAAGTTGTTGTGTCATGTGGAAGAAGCCACAGTCAAAGGTGTGGCATCTAGGGTTTTCATCTGGTCAACCCTCAGTCATTTGTGAAATTAAAGGAGATTAAGACCCAATTCCAAGTCTCTATGGTCATGGAATGTTGTGTTGAGATACCTAAAATATCATTTCAAGATCAAATCAAGAAAAATTAAGAATGTGAGAAGTTACTAAATTAGGGTTTTTAGTGTAAAATCCCCTATTTAGTGCTCAACTTCAAGACCACCTATCTCAAGATACAAGTCTCGTCTCATCTTGACCATAACATGAAACTTGTAGAGCATGCTTATAACTTTCTTTTGAGTACTAGAAGTCATTCATCTGATTTCTAGAACTCAAGTTATGATGCTGGCAAGTTACAGGTTCTTAGATGAATGTGATTTTGGTCAACAAAAGTCAACCAACTTCCAAGCCACTTTTGACCTAGAAGGATGTTTCTCCTCACCTTGGCCAAAACATGATAGTTGTTCCTCATGATCTTAGCTTTCTAAAGAGTACTAGAAGTCCTTCATCTGGTTTGTAGAGCTCATGTTATAAAGCTTGCAAGGCAGGGGTATTTTGGGAAAATAAGATTACATGTCATTTTCATTATAGGTCCATTTCACAACCTTACTCACTTCAAATGAAAATCTTTCCAACATCAAATATGCTCCAAATGAGGTCAATTTCATCACCAAACCATCTCATGTCATCGTTGAAGCTTGGATTGAAGAATTCATGAAGAAACTGCCATGGAAAAAGCCTTAAAAGGAGAAAATCAAATTAAATGCATTTTGGATCATTTTGTACCAAGTTTATGCATATTTTGAGTGCAAAGCACATTCTAAACACAATGGCATTTTCACAATTGCAAGTTGAGGTTCAAAATCATGACATTTCACATATTACTTCAAGCTTAAGCAACACTTTCAATCCACACCATTGAGATCAAACAAGGGATCAATCTCAGCCATTGAGGTACCCTACACCATATGCAAGCTACCTGAGCTGTTTCCAAGCTTGGCAGCCCCATTTTCGTGTGCAATTTGAAGGCTCCATGTGCAAAAAAAATTGAATTTCATTTGGACTTAAACCACTGCAATTGGGCTTTCTTTTCCTCAAAATCCATCATATATAAGTTTAGGAAGCTTCACAAACCCTAAGAAGAGAATTTGGTGAAGAATTGACTGAGAACTCAATTGTTAAAGCTCAAGAGAAAGTGAAATTTAAATTTGGAGATTCACTCAATTTCAGACCAAATTAAGCTCATCTAAGGCTTCCTTGAGGATTATAGAATGATTCTGGTTGGTTTTCTTCAAGCTTCAACACCATTCCAAGGCCCAGTGGAAGCTCTCCACTAGGTAAATCATTTCTCATCCATGCTCTCTGTTTAAGCCATGTTTACACGCCATTTTTGTATGTTTGTGATCCTTGAACATTGTAGATGATTTCTGGTATGAATTGATGGCTGTTTGTGAACTTTTGTGATTTTAGCTCCAAACTTGTTGCTTGCGTTTTGGCTTATTCTTGAGGTTTTATGCTTAATGGACATTGGATTTGAGACCTGCGTGTTTGTGTTTACTGTGCACGGTGGATGTTTGGTCGGAGAAGACGACCGGAGGAAGCTCCGACCGTCGTCTGGTTTTTTCGTTGGATTTTGAATATTTGAATGTTGGTGACGATGGTGTGGCACGCTGATGTTCATCAGATCTGCTTACTTTTGTTTTGATGGCTACGATTAAGATGTATCATATACACTCGTTTGAACACACACACACAATTACATTAAAGCGCACTATTTTACTTAATTGCCAGCCAGGGCCACGTGTGATCTCCTATACCGTCTGATATGTTTACTTTTTGATCCAACAACCACAATCTTGGTGCATCGTGCACCACAGTTGACTCCTCACACACAATCACCTTGCACTCACGTTTTTTTGTTTGGACTTGGGCCCTTTGTTGCTATTTTCACCCCCTATCTGAGCCCATTTGGTTTTTCAACGTGTCTAGGCTGCTATTTGCACCTTTTTTTTATTTTAGTTTTATTTTCTTTTTGTTTTTGTTTTGAATTTGTTTGGATTTAATTCAACATAAATACTTCCAATGATCCAAAAATTCCACAAAAATAGTTTCTAGACACTTTGAGATGTCTATTATTTTTAAGAAATTTTTATTTTATTTTTTTGGATTTATTTTGAATTAAAATGGGATTATTGGATTGAAAGTGTTTTTGTTGAACTATTTCTTGACATGCTTTGCTTCATGGTTTGTTTCTCCTTTTCCTTTTTGATCCAATGACTGAAAATTGATCCACATATCCATCATGAGTTGATCAATTTTTGAGGAACATTTTGTCCCTATTTGGTTGACTTTTGGTTTGACTTTTAATGCATTTCATTTGACCCTCGACAATCCTCATTCACAATGGAACACCCTTGTGAATCAATTTCTTTGGTGGTGTTGTGAATTGATTTTGATTTTGATCTTTTGGCCTCTGTTTTCCAACATGTTTGGGTACCTTGCACATTTTATTTGATCATTTTTGAACCATTTTCCTAATTTTGAGGTAACTTGCAAGTCAAGTTACCTCCAAGTGAGGTTCATACAAGTGCATGACCTAGTTTGAGTTGGAAATGACCTTTATGGATCCATTAAGCTCTCAAATCCTCTTGTTTCATGTAATAGACATGTTGAGCTTGCTGTATGCTCATTTTTAGGTCAAAATTATGTCCATTTCTTGTTTATTTGCATGTTTCCTTTATTGCTTCCATTTAATGTTTCCATATGTGATTAGTTTGCACCCTTTTGTGTGGTTGCCTCTTGTGCATTTCTTCTTCTCCTTTCTTCTTTGTTTCATTTCATATGTGCATTCTTGGTTGAGATGAGCTTGTGGAGGCTACTACCCCACACTATTTTCCTCGCACTTTCATTCTACTTGTGCATCTTATGTTTGCATCTTCATTTGCATGTTCTTTCTTCTTCTTCTTCTTCTTTTGCTTTTCTTTGCCATGTTCCCCCATAAGTTATCTAACCTCTTGAGGTTATGATAGACATTAGGTTCTTAACCATGCATGATAACATTAGGTAGTTCCCTTTTGAATCCCAACTTTAAGTCCACTTTGCATGATAACTTTTTGGATTGATTAGTCTCCCATTAGTGGTTCTTTCTCCTCTTCTCATCTTCATACAATCTTAATACACTTAATAAAGATAATGGATGTTGTGCCATGAGCCTTATACTTGGGAAATGGTGATTGGGGGGCAACCTCTCAATTGCCTAGAGTGTTTAGTATACGTCCTTAGGAAGATATGCGACGCATTCGATCCTAGGTTTTAGACTTTAGTACAACATACATTATAAACACTCAAATTCAAAACACTTCTTTTCTAAAAAACATAAAAAAACTTCAAACCTTTTTTATCCTTCGGGATTCTAATCAGGAAAATCTTTTCAGATAAAAGAATGTTGTTATCTTTTAGTTCTACCGCAAACGGTAACGCCTAAGTCTCCAATGGTCGAGTTGCATTCATCAACTGTTAGAACTACTTGTTAACCCTACTCGGGCCTAAAAACTTTTGAACCAACATGTGGTCCTTTTTAGCCCGAACTACATTTGTTATGATCTTTCATACCAGATGAAAGTATGTAGGAACAAGACGCAACGTCTTGGCTGTCGCAACTGCGAAAAACAACCGGCGGAAAAAACAGAAGAGTCGCCACTTTCGTTATTTATCCCAAAGAGAGGGAGGGAAAGGAAAAGATCGCAAAAACCTAAAGAAAAAGGAAAAGACAAGTTCATCGCAACCATGTCTAGATTCGGGAGTCGGTTACGCAAGGGGAAGGTATTAGCACCCCTCACGTCCGTCGTACTCGACGGGATCCACGCATTGTTGTCTATCTAAAAGGGTGTGTTGATACTATCTAGCTAAAGGCTTAAGGTCAAAAGAAAAAGAAAAGAGAAACTGACTTGGCAGAGCATCACCGCTCTGTGCCTACGTACTCCCTCGTGCAATGGGAAAGTCAGAGTCAACGTAGTTCGCCTAACTACGGCTAAGAAAGGGGGAAGGTTGCTCGCCGAGACATCACGTCTCGTGCCTACGTACTTTCGTCTGGTACGAAAGATCAGAGCAAACGTAGTTCGGGCTCAAAGGACCACAGGTTGGTTCAAAAGTTTTTAGGCCCGAGTTGGGTTAACAAATAGTTCTAGCAGTTGGTGTATGCAGCTCGACCTTTGGAGACTTAGGCATTACCGTTTGCGGTAGAACTAAAAGTTAACGACGCTCTTTTTGTGAAAAGATTTTCCTTAATTAAGAACCCCAAAGGGTGAAAAAGGTTTGAAGTGTTTTTGTGTTTTTTAGAGAAGAAGTGTTTTGAATTAGAGTGTTTATAATGTATGTTGTAACAAAGTCTAGAACCTAGGATCGAATGCGTCGCATATCGTCCTAAGGACGTATACTAAACACTCTATACAATTGAGAGGTGGCCCCTCAATCACCATTTCCCAAGTATAAGGCTCATGGCATAACATTCATTATCCTTATTAAGTATGTTAAACTTGTTTGAAGATGAGAAGAGAAGAAGGAACACTAATGGGAGACTAATCAATCCTAAAAGTTATCATGCAAAGTGGACTTAAAGTTGAGCTTGAAAAGGGAACTACCTAATGTTATCATGCATGGTTAAGCACCTATCATAACCTTAAGAGGTTAGAGGACTTATGGGGAACATGGCAAAGAAAAGCAAAAGAAGAAGAAGAAGAAGAATAAGAAATGCATATGCAAATGAGAATGCAAACAAAATGCAACACATAGAATGATAGTGGGAGGAAAATAGTGTGGGGCAGTAGCCACCACAAGCTAATCTCAACCAAGCATTCATATGGAAATGCAAGAAACAATAAGAATAAGGAGAAAGATGCATCACAAACAAACAACAAAGTGACAAACACAAAGAAAGGGTCCTCATGGATTCATCACTTTAGGTAAGCTTCAAATTCCTCCTAAGGAGGCACCAAGCTACCTTAAATGACACTCCAAGGTCATTGGACAGAAGGGAGATGAAAAGGAAAGAGCTCAAAAGCAATATCAAAGCAAACCAAAAAGAAATGCAAACAAAAACATAAAGGATGCAAGCAAACACCACATTGAAATGCAAGATGAAACCCTAAAAAGAAACACACAATCCAACAAGCCACGTACATAATTTTGACCTATAAATGAACATACAGCAAGCTCAACATGTCTAGAATGTAAAACAAGAAGAGTTGAGAGCTTATTGGATCCACAAAGGTCATTTCCAATCTAAACTAGGTCAAACACTTGTGTGAGCTGTCCTATGAGATGACCTAACTTGTAAGTCACTTCAAAATAGGAAAAAGGCTCAACATAATTTTGACCTATAAATGAACATACAGCAAGCTCAACATGTCTAGAATGTAAAACAAGAAGAGTTGAGAGCTTATTGGATCCACAAAGGTCATTTCCAATCCAAACTAGGTCAAGCACTTGTGTGAGCTGTCCTATGAGATGACCTAACTTGTAAGTCACTTCAAAATAGGAAAAAGGCTAAAAAAATATCAAATAAAATGCACAAAGAAGCTACACAAGTTGGCAACCAGAGGCCAAGAAACCAAGACAAATGTCCTTTCAAAGCACCATCAAAAGAATTAAATCATTTGGATGTACCACTTTGAAATGGGAGAAACAAATACAAAAAGAAAAGCTACAAAAGTCAACAACCAGGGGCAAAATGGTCCTCAAAAATTGATCAACTCATCATTGAGATGAGGATCAATTTTTAGTCATTGGATCAAAAAGGAATGAGAGAAATAAATGCAAACATCAAAAATGTCACAATTTGAACCAACTAAAACAATTCCAATACTCAATTCATTTTTTAATTGAAAATAAAATGGAAAAAATAAAATAAAATATCCACAAAAAAGTAGACATCTCAAAGTTGATTAAGAATATTTTTGGTGATTTTTTGGAGTATTGGAACTATTTTAATTAATTAAAATTGAAAACAGAAAATAAAAATAAAAACAAATGAAAATAAAAGAAAATGGAAAAGGATGTGTGCCAAATAGCAATAAAAACATGTTCAGAAAACAAGCTGGGCCCAAATGGGAGAGCAAGGGCGCACAAGGCCCAATCCAGAAGAAAACAAAATGGAAAAAATAAAATAAAATATCCACAAAAAAGTAGACATCTCAAAGTTGATTAAGAATATTTTTGGTGATTTTTTGGAGTATTGGAACTATTTTAATTAATTAAAATTGAAAACAGAAAATAAAAATAAAAACAAATGAAAATAAAAGAAAATGGAAAAGGATGTGTGCCAAATAGCAATAAAAACATGTTCAGAAAATAAGCTGGGCCCAAATGGGGGTGCCAAGAGCAAGGGCGCACAAGGCCCAATCCAGAAGAAAACAAAAACAAAATAATCTGAGCAATTAAATGCATCAAGTGGTCACTCAACCTGAGGCGCTTGATCAAAAGGTACTCTCATCACACGGTTCACGCGCTGACAACACATTAATGAGAGTTTGGATGAGAAACCATGCAAACAAGCCAAAAGCGGAACACGGTAGGGCCTAATCGAGACCGTTCGCGCGCAACACAACACGATCGGACGCGTCCAAGGACGACACATCATCGCCTTCATCCTTGCTCTCCCTCACCGGCGTCGGAACAACTCCGGTTGTCCCTAACCTCGCGCCGGCCGCCACGAGCTGCAAGCAACATCACAGCTCCCTTGTTTTTTCACCGTTTTGCACAAACCTTAGATGAAAATTCATCTACTCTTCGCAAGGATCAAGAATCTAGCCTCTATTTCCATTAATTCCTCATAACCAAATCAGAAAGTGAACAACAAGCTTGGTGCACAAATTTTTGATGTCCTCAAAACTCAACCAAATTAATCCTAACATCATCTACATGTTATGTAGATCATAGATCCACAAAAATATAAGTAAAACACCTCAAGAATTGATCAAACCGAATCAAACAAGTTTGGAGCTCCACACATCAAACATCACAAACACAAACAATTATTATCCAGAAACGATCTACATCACTCAAGGATCATAATGCAACAAAAATGGCAGAGAATTATGGCATATTGAGAGTGTAAGGTTGAATTCAAGTTACCTAGTGGAGAACTTCCACTGAGCCTTCAATTCTTGATGAAACTTAGTCAATTTGATCCAGAATCATTCCATGAACCTTCCTAGAGATGTTTGCAAGCTTGATTTGTCTTGATTCGTGCTAATTCTCCAAATTCGAAATTCAAGTTTCCACCACTTTTTCAAAGTTGTTCTTGATCAATTTGGCTCTAATTTCGAATTCTGAAGCTTTGTTCATGCCAAAAATGTTATATATAATGGATCTCAATCAAGATTAGGCCCAAACTCAGCCTCTAAAGCCCAACTCAAAATCCATGGGAATTGGTTTTTTCAAGTTTTCATGTACACGAATTTCCCTCTTTTTTGGCTTCAAAATAGCTTGAATCACTTGCTGGGATCATTTGGAGTGTGAATGGTCAGGATTGGAACCTTGTTTGATCCCATGGTTGAGATTTGTTATGTAACTTCACAATGAAGAAACCTTGAAAATGGCTTGTTTAAACACCTCAATTCAAAAATGTAATATTGACAAAGTGTTTAAAATGATGTTTGGAATCTGAAAATGCACTCATTTGCACCAATTTGATAAAAAATGACATAATTCCGATTTTGCCCCTTTAGTCCTTTTTCCATGAAAATTCAAATATCAAAACCTCAAACCAAGCCAATTCCTTAACTTCTCAATGCTTGACCAAGCAAATAACACCGTTTGGAGCAAGTTTGATGTTGGAAAAATCTTCATTTGAAGTGTGCAAGTTGGTGAAATGGACCTATAATTTTATGACCTGTAATCTTACTTTCCCAAAATACCCCTAACTTGTAAACCTCATAACTTGAATTCTACAAATCAGATGAAAGACTTCTAGTACAATTTGGAAAACTAAGATCACGACCTACAACTTTCATGTTGGCCAAAAGTTGAGGGGAAATATTCTTCTAGGTCAAAAATGGCTTGGAAGTTGGTTGACGTTTGTTGACCAAAATCACATCCCTCTGAGGACCTGTAACTTGTCTGGATTATAACTTGAGCTCTATAAATCCACTCAAGGACTTATAGCACTCAGTTTAAAGTTAAGAACATGCTCTATAAGTTCCATGTTGGTCAAAAGGTGAGATGAAACTTGTATCTTGAGGTAGGTGGTCTTGAGGTGAGGCACAAAATAGGGGATTTTACCTTGAGAACCCTAATTTAGTAACTTCTCACACACTTAACCTTTGATGAATTGAACTTGAAATGATGTCTCATATGTCTTAACACAACATTCCATGACCATAGAGACTTTGAATTGAGTTTTAATCTCCTTCAATTGCACAGTTAACTGAGGATTAGCCAGATGAAAACCCTAAGTGCATCAACTTCAACTGCAACTCTTCACACTTGGCACAAACCCTTGGATGAGCTCCACAATGACCCTCAAGGCACTCAATGAGCTCTCTCAACATATTATATCCATAACCATGAATTCACAACCCTTTGATGATCTTGAACTGGCCTCCAAGTTAGGAGTTAACCCACACACATCCATCCTTTCTTTCACAAGACCATTGTCCATTTCTGATGACTTGATTACCATCCAAACTTGAGTAAAACCCCCTGCTTAGGCTCAACCCTCTGAGTAAAATCCTCTTGATATGCACAAATTCTTGATCCCCTGTTCAATGCAAGATGCTATGAAATGCAAATGCTAGAAAGAAATGAAACATAAGTCATCCAAAGAAAAAAGGTTGGGCAAATTTTGGGGTGCAACATTGGCGAGCAACCTTCCCCCCTTTTTCAGCTGTAGTTAGCCGAACTACTTTGACTATGACTTTCCCATTGCACAAGGGAATACGTAGGCCCAGAGTGGCGATGCTCTACCGAGTCCCTTTTCTTTTTCTTTTGTCCCTTGACCTTTAGCTAGATAGATGATCACCCTTTTAGATAGATAACAAAGCGTGGATCCCGTCGAGTACAATAGACGTGAGGGGTGCTCATACCTTCCCCTTGCGTAACCGACTCCCGATTCCAGGACCTGGTTGCAATAACCTCGTCTTTCCCTTTTTCGTTAGATTTTTCCGATCGTTTCCTTTCACTCTATTTGGGATAAATAATGAAAGGTGGCGACTCTTCTGTTTTTCGCCGGGTGTTTTTCGCAGTTGCAACACGACTCAATCTAGAAAAACATCAGGGAGAGAAACATATCCAGAAAAACATCGGATAGATTCTGGAAAAACATTAGAATCAAAGGGAATATCTGGAAGAACATCAGAACAAAGATTCCATTTGGAAAAACATCAGAGAGAGACAAACAAAGGTGACATCCAAGAATGGCGTTGGATAAAAGGGATACCTGACATCCAATAATGGCTTTGAATGAAAGGTATAATCATAATAAATAGTATTGGATATATACAGGAACAGACATATCTGGAAGAATAATCGAATAAGAAAAATGTCATATCTGGAAGAATGTCAGATAGACACGACAATAACTGTTTGGTAGGTGCCTAGTGAGTTGGACTTTGACCACAAGGTAAGAGTTTGTTAACGACACGACCTCGGGAGAAATGAAAATGAGGATGAAACACTCATGTTATGCATATGTATATGAATTATGCAACTGATATATGATCAAAATGCAAATGCAGACGCCAACACAAGGCTTGACTCTTTTAATGAGAAGACAAAACTAGAAGACTGATTCCTCAAAACAAAGATTATTTTCATTCTACTTGGGGACTAAAGATGCTACTATGAGCACATCTCTGCCACACTGGTAAACTGTATCAAATTGATGATCCTTGTAGGAAGGATGAATAGCCGCTTAGGGATTCTTCAAGTAAACTGCCCCAGATTAGTTGTCTGTTGTAGATGAACTGATAATTGCTTCAGCTTGTCTGATGTTGAAGATGACTAATCCACTGTGTTCTTGGAAAGCTTGCCTCCAGCCTGAGTCTTTGAAAGGTATTCTAAATAAACCAAATCTGAGAAGTACTTTCCCCTGATAGGATCACCGACCAAGTTTCCCAACTATTTGAAAGTTCCTTGAGAGAAAAGCCAGTTTGCAAACAAAAGTATTCATACAAACATGGTAATACAAAGTTCATGCAACTTTTGAAATCAAAATCATTTCTGAAAGATGCAAAATAAATGAGTCATTGGTCAGAACACTGTGGTTCAAGACACTTACAAGTGAAAGGTAAAGCAAAAAGGTATGATGAAAAAAAAAAATGATCCGCAAAGATCTTTTGGAGTCAGTTTAAGCAACCTTGTTGTAGTGTGCTTTCAAAATAATGTTTCTTCAGTTAGGTCTTTCGAGGATTGTAATATGGTTTGGTTCACGGTTTAAGAAACAAAGAATAAAGGCTCAAAGTTTATTTGTGCCCACCTAATCTGTGTGATGATCTTCAGTCCTATGCTCAGCTAACTCAGAATATACACTCAGGTTCTTATAGGATTGCACTGATTATAGCCATGATGATGGTTCAGAAGTCTGAGGACTCTTGAGACGGAAGTCACTAATTCCTTATAACATTTGGTTGTTTTGACATTGAGGATTTTCAGGGTAAGGACTTAAAGATCTCTTCTTTTTATTATCCCTAACTTTTGCCTGAACTGTTTCTTGCGAAGATCACAATCAGTGGGATGCCCCAGTTTTGCCTAAGTCTCCTTCATAGGTTTTAACTTAGCGGGCTTTTCTTTTGATTGATTTTTTTTGAAATAAAGAGAATGACTGTCTTGCTTTAATGATTACGGTGAACCATCATCGGCTTTTTGGCTAGAAAAACATCTTTGACACTTGTTTGTTGTGTGCGAAGGAAAATAAATTGTGGTTGCAACCTTTATATGAAAGGTGTCTCGCATGAACATGCAACCGAGTTAACTGAGAACTAGCCACCCCAAGGTCAAGATTGCGGGTTTTTATAAAGATAGAAACTCCAACTTCTAGGCTCGAAGGGGTTAACGAGGGACTATCTTCCTTATTACTCCAGTGTTTGGGAGTTGAAATAATGCCTTACATCGTGAACAAAGTTTGATTGAAAGCATACTGACAACAGTTATAGGTATAACGTTTTCATCATCCTCCATCAAATATTTGCATATCAAAATTTTGAACAAAAGGTGTGTATTTTAAAAGATAAAGCAAAAAGATGCAAATACTAGACAAAATGAATTGAATCAAAATTTGCAATGCTCATTTCATTAACACAAAAGTACAAACATAATTCGAAGGCAAACAACTTAAACAAAATGAAGGAAAGTACAAACAACGAGAAACACAAGGCCTAGTGACTAAATCAGAACAAGGACGAGTTGTCTTGTTTGAAACACTGGCGTTTAGGATGACAGCCTGCTGAAGTCAGTCTGAAGCTTCACTTTTAATGCACTGGCAATAGATTGTTCTGGACATTCAGATGACTATCCTTAAAATCAAGGATTCCAGTTCTAAATAACTCAGGCACTCTGGCTTTCAGTGTATAACAATGCTCCAAGTCATGGCCTGGGGCACCCTCATGAAAAGCACAACGAAGATCAGCTCTAAATCCCGCTGGAGGGGGATTAGGAGGAGGTTGCAAAGTCTTTGTAGTGATCAGCCCTTATTGAACCAGGTCAGGATAAAGTTCTGTGTATGTCATGGGAATAAGATCAAACTGATTTCTATTTTGATACTGGTTATGTCCAACAGTTGGATGTTGAGGAGTTTGAGCTGGTCGTGGAGCAGTGACAGCAGCAATAACAGGGTGATTATACCTTGGTTGGGGACGAGGATTTCTCACTTCAGCCATGACAGTGTTTGTTTGATCTTATTTCTTCTTATGGAAGGTCCCAAAGGATTTCTTCGCACCATTAGAAGATTCAGCAGCTTTGGATGCCTTACCATTTTTCAGTCCTTCTTCTAACCTTTTGCCAATAGTCACCAGATATGTAAAGCTTAAAGATACACTCCCAATCATCTTTTCCCAATAAAAAGGGGACAGAGTATCCATGAACATTCCAGTTAGCTCCTTCTATGCTAGAGGGGGTTCAACCTAGGAAGCCAACTCTCTCCATCGCTGGGCATACTCTTTGAATGACTCTCTCTCACTCTGAGACATATTTTGAAGTTGACGGTGATCAAGAGCCATGTCCAGATTGTATTTTTACTGCCTCATAAAAGCGTTGGTGAGATCCTGGAAGCAGTGGATGTTGTTATGCTCTAAATTCATATACTATTTAAGAGAAACATCGCTCAAGCTGTCCTGAAAGCAGTGGATGAGCAACTTCTGATTGTTGGTGTAAGCTGCCATCCTTTAGAAGTACATGACTAGATGGGCTCTTGGACATGAGTGACCCTTATATTTCACGAACTCAGGATTCTTAAACTTAACAGGCATAACGAGGCCAGAAACTATACGCATATTGTTTGCATCAACACTGAAGAAATCAGTACCCCCGATGGCCTTGAGTCTCTTGTTTATGTTCTGAAACTGTTCACGGATAACCTCAGGTTCAACAAAATCTTCATGGTCTTCCCCTTAAGCACTGTCATCATTATAGTCAAAGAAAGGAGTCTCAAAGGGAGCTCGGCCTGTCTGGGCAACAATGTGGATCACGAGTCTGGGCTCAGCAAAGACGGGAGCTTGAAAAACTGGTCTGACAGTCTGACCAATCATAGCAGTAGATGCAAGGGGTGGGGAGTAGTTGGGAGGTAAACCAAACTCTGGCCAAGTTGAAGGCGGTATTTGAACAGGAGGAAGATCAGCACTAGAAACTTTCTGAATGACAGTCCTCTGAGATGGCTCTCCTCTAGAAATCAGTACTTGAAGCATCTCGGTGAGCTTAGTCATGTCTAATTTCAATTCATCGATCTCCATTCGGACTTCTGCGTTATATACTTCTTGCTCTGTCATCTTGCATATATAGTTGACTCTAGTCCGATATCGGTGTCGAGGAATCAGTTTGACGACTCAAAGACACATTGGAAGATGGGGACAGTTGAAGATGAGCGACTGGACAAGCAGAGGTATGCAACGAACCATGCAAAGATGCAAATGCAATGCAATGCTATGCAAAACGGGATGCAAAACACACATAACAGGCTAAAAGCTTCAAGATTACAGCATGAGGTCTGGGTAAAGAACCAACCATAGGGCGTGTACTATGGGTAAAGCACTTGCACAGCGGGTTCTAATAAAGTTCCCAAAGTCATCGATCCATCTTTCAGATATTATCGACACACCAACTACTTGGAAATTAATAATATTCTAAGAGAGTCTCATCTGAGTGTAGTATCGTGTATCAACTACTTTGGGAATACTCCCTCATAGTCATCGCACTACGCCCTAAAAGGTCAAGTGGGGATAAGAGGTAACTAAAAGTCCTCAGTGGCACAGGCTCCTAGGTTGAAAGTAGTAATGTTTTCATGAATACTCGTTCAACAAAACTACTCCAAAGAGAGCCTCCACTGAGTGGCAATTTCTCAAGTCAGCTTGGTCAGGAATCAACTCCCTATAAGCCTTCTTGAATATACCACCTTCCTATCATAAGTGCACTCAAGCCCGGGTATAGGACTTATGCTCACCACTCAGGGTAACAACCCTGCATACAGAAAAACCCAGGCACAAATAGATATATGTACAAATATATACAAATATACAAGCATACAAGCAAGCAAACATATAACAAACACAAATATAAACAAGTTGGGCTTAACCCTCTTAGGGGAGGTCCCCATTGAAGTCTCCATTTTTGTTACGATGAGAATTGTGATACCAAGCTATTAATTAACCTGAATCTTAATTCTTAAATTCACAACCGGACTTTAATTTATCCAAATGAAAGGTTTAAAGAAAGAAAAACATTTTGCGCTACGTAAGAACGAAGATAAGAGATCTAAAGGTTCGGGGGTTGGTTATGCCTAGGGTAGGTATTTCACATCCTAAACATCTGTAGTACTCTACAGGAACCTCTTGTTAGTATTTGTGTTATGCTAAAGTTGTTTTCTAAAGGAAAAGTGCTAGGGTAAAGGTCTAAAGTATATACATAGTATGCTCGCCAAGACATTGCATCTCGTGCCTACGTATCCTGACGGGAATGGAATCAGAGCAACCGTAGCTCCCCTAACTAGGAGTGAGGAACTCTTGACTGTGGCCAAGGATCCAGAGGGATGTAAGCATTCATAGGAAAGTACTTACATGGAGTGCGTCGATTCCTGAATCTATGTTGAGATTGTTGTGGTAAAGAATGTCCACGGTGGGATGCTAAACATGAGTACGGCGACTCAGATCCTAAGGCTAGGATAAAGGGTAAAGGTAAAGGATATCATATGTAACCACAATATCACAACAGTGTAAACAAAAGATTCAAAACTTCATAGGGACAATCAAACATTTTTAAAGATGAACCACTTAAATGCTTTCAAGAAAATTTGAAATTCAAACTCAAGTTCAAAGGGAGCTAACAAGCCAAGTTCATGTCAATTTCAAATTAAACTCAAATGGAATTAAAGTTTTGAAATGAAGAATGAGAGATAGGAGGGTGAAAACCCTAAAATGGTTTATAACTTGCTCATAATAGAAAGTTTTTCAAAATTATGATTTTTAGAATTCTTTAAACATTATATGGAAATATGTTACAACACAAGAATATTTCAAAAATAACCACTTAAAAATGATTTAAAATGGAGAAGTTATGTGGTTTTTAAGTTTGTGAACAAAACATAAAAATCTAAATGATAAAAAAAAATAAAATGCACATAGTAAGACAATGAATCAAACAAATTTGATTATTTAAAAATGTTAAAAAAAAACATGTATGAATAATACAAGATCAATCTCACAAGAAAAATCAAGTTACAAGTTGAAAAATTTTAAGAACATCATGGTAAAAACCCTAAAAACAGTCATGGTAGCATGTGAAATGCAAATGGAAAGTTCACATTTATGAGTTTTAGGTTTACCTCTTGAAGCAAGATTAAGCAATAAGAAAACCAGAGATCTTGAGATCTCTTCCAAGATCTGCAAATGTTCCTAGGATGATGAATACATTCTCCAAACAACCTCCAAGTGTTGCACCCTAAATTTTGACCCCTTAGATCCTCATCATCATTTTAGGATCATATTCATTTGATTAACTAACCCTAACCAATTTCAAGTTTATCTTTGTCAAGATGCAGATGAATCAGGTTTCGTACCGTCAAAAATCGAGGTTTCAATGGTCTGATCAATCAATGTGTTGGATTGATTCAACTATAAACAAGATTAAGAATACTACATTGGGTCAAGTATGAATCCAACTTGAGGTTGTCACCCAGGAATTGAGAACAGTGCAGTTCAGGATGCCCGATTAGGGTTTTCGATCAGAAAAAGTCAACTGTAGTTTGACTTTTAATTTAAAAAGTGTTCCAATGGTGGTATCATGGTCCATGAAGTTCCTATGGCTTAATAAAGTCTACTCAAAAGGTTTCAAGGCCTCGGAATACCCGAAACATCAACAGTCGACTCGGTAGTCACCGATTGATCGTATGGTTGACCAAAAAGTCAACTCTTCAACCATAAGGAATTTGACTTCAAGATGTGAATCAAAAATGTTCCTTATGTCATATTGCACCTTCCCATAAAATTTCATGACCATTGGATCAAGGGTTAGGAAATAATTGCAAAAATCGGGAATTAGGGTTTTGAAAGGGGCAAGACCATAACTCCTCAACCACACATCCAATTGAGTTGGTTCAAATCTCATTGGAAAGCTCTTGACAATTCCTACAAAAGTAAGAAAGTGGTACATGATCAAAAAATGCATAGATTTGGAGTTATGACCAAATTCATTTCAAGAAGGGAAATAACTTAGAAAAATTCTAAGTTATTTGGCCTTTTAAGTATGTTTTTTCAGCAACTTTGAGGGGTTTTTCAACCTCGTTCCATATAGATTTTGAAAATCTCAAAAACATGAAATTTGTATAGCTACTTGAGGGCTTTCTAAAATGTGGTAGAACTCCTCAATAGCATTTGTGAGCAGAGAGTTATGGATCATGGAAGTTGGGGCTGCCACACTTGAAGTCACCACTTCAACTTTTTCCAAAATTCAAATTTCAACAACTTGGGCCACCCTCAGCCATTGGATCATGTTCAATCTGATATTTAGAGGTGTGGATGAGTAAAAATGCAGGAAAAATGAAAGATGTGAAGAGAGAGAGAGAGAGAGAGAGAGAGACAAGTTGCAAGCAAGTTGCAATAAAATAATCAAGAAATTCAAAAGAGGAAAGAGAAACTTTTTGCTCCAAAACTGTAGCAGCTGTAACCTCTACACTCTAGGCACTATTCAATCACCTCACACACCTCATTCCACTTGAGTTCTTGCTTGCATTGAGCCAAGAGCATGGTGGATGAAGATGTCTTAAGATTTTGTGGAAGATTTCCTCCAAATTTCCCTCCAAAGGCCAATGTAACCAAATCTGCCCCAAGCTCCTCATGGTCTATAAATAGATACTTCTTCACACTCTCCAAACCATAACATCATAGACACATAGTTCTCCTTCTTTCCCTTTTTACTTGTAAGTGAAGAAAAATCACAAAAATCACCATTTTCTACTTTTCATGCCATTTCTTGTTCCAAACACCAAAACACTTTAAAGACAATCTACACACCCTTAAAATGGCCATTTGAAACTGTTCCCATCATCACTTTCATCAAAAAAACTCATCAATCTAAAAGTCAACCTTCATACCTTCATATTTTGACTTTTATGCACTTTAGAAGCCAAGTCTCTACTTAAGGCCTTTCTTACCACTTCAACACCCCCAACACCTCACATATATCTTGTTTCAACTGTCCAAAGGCTCAAAGATCAACTGGGAGGTTCATTACTCAAACTGTCCTAAAAGGTTGCTTATTGCTTCAAGAGGAAGCAAACTCCAAATTGGTGCCAATAGAGGATCTCTGTGTTTCTCTGCTATTAAGCTTGCTCAGGAAGGTCTACAAGAGGTATGTCATGTTAAGTTTATTCATCATTGATGCTTCATGTATGTATGGATCTGGTATGCTGAACAAGTTTAAACATTGTTATGTTTAGAATTGCAATCTTGCTGTCAAAGCTATTCTTCATGTTTGGTTCAGTCTAGTAATTGTCATAATACATTTGGTTTGTGTTTGATTGGTTCTGCACTGGTCAAGTTCATATTTGGTTTTAACCTTTATGCTTGTGTAAATTTAGTTGACTTGCCTATGTTTTTATCAAGAGAGCTATAGGTTGGACGAAGGGCTGTTTGAGGTTTTAAGTTTTGTATGCTTCACTTTTGTTACAACCATGAGGGCAGTTTGGGGGGGGGGGGGGTTCAGGTTGAGATCCTATCAGCCATTAGGTTGTTGTTGGTGTATTAGGAAGATGATTAGGTTTAGCTGTTATCAGGGCTGAGTCCCTATGTTAGAGGTTTGGTTTGTGTTATATTCAGTTCCTAGGAATGTTGGTCTGGGGCAGAGTTGGATCAGGTTTTTGGTCTGGTGGTTGGTAGACCTTTTCAGCCATTGAGAATGTAGTTTGAGGGTCTCAGGACCTCAGGAAGGTCTACAAGAGGCCATATTTTGGTGACCATTGGATGTTGGGCTTTGGTTCAGTGCTTTCAAAACCTTCACCACATATGTTCAATTAAAAAAAATTGTTTGCATTGGTAAGTGTCACTTGAAGAGGCTTAGGTTGGTTTGTTTGGTTCTGAACTTTGTTAGGTTTAATGTTTGGCAACTGTCATAAGGAATTTAGTGTTTGATGTTTGGTTTGATAATAAACAATTTCACCATTATTTGAGGGGCTTGCAACTGTTATATTTGGGTTTTGGGAATCTGACCAACCTGTTTGTGTATGACTGAGGCTGTCAACAAAAGTTTCTGTTTAGTTTGCTTTGGTTTATTTTCAAACCTACTGATAGGCTGCTATGTTTGCTTTCATCTACTCCATCTTGCCTGCGACACCTAGAACTGGTAGTCCACTGCTGTTTTAGAGTTTGATGCTAGCAGGTTTTGGGATGATCAAGGCTGTCATTTTGTAAGGGTTTGTCAACTGACATGATTACTGCTATAGGGCTGGCAGGTGGTTTTAGAAATTATAGGCCAGGTTTTGGTTTTGGGATCAGTTGTGGAGATTGCTTGTGTTGAGGTTTTGGTTGGCCTGTCAAGTCTTTTGACTTGAAAGCTTTATGTGCAGGCATTCTGTTTTATGGATATGACTGAGTGATGTATTGGCTTCTGTCCAGCTGTCTTGAGGTTCCTCAGCCCAGTTTCATTACTACAGCTTAGACCACTATTCACTTTGCACTGCAGTTGGGATTAGAGGTCCATTGATGTTAAGTTTATGTTGTGCTTGAGACTCACTTACAGGCCTGGTGTTTAGTTGGATCAGGATGTGTTGTTTAGTCAAATACTACCAGCTACCTTGTTTGGTTGCTTGTGCCACTGCTAGGAGCTGTCAACTCTTTATGACAGTTTTTCCTTGGCATTTTGATAACAGTCTTTTTGTACCCCTTAGTGCTAGGTTCATGCCCTTAATTTGTGACTTTAGGCTGTTAGGTTGTAGTTGGATGGTAAATTGGAATTGGATATATTCAGGTCATGATTCAATTGTTGTCAATATTTGAGTTTGTTAACAAGGGCAATTTATGTCAGGAGTGTTGTAGGAGTGTTGTTCAGGCCTGCTATAGGAGTGTGGTTCTGTATGACAGTTTGCATTCACTTAGGCTTGGCATTGTGATGTTAGGATTCTACTGAGTGCTAGTTCAGTACCTTTGGTTGGTGGATACAAGCTATGTAGGATTAACAGGTCTGGCCTATACAAGTTTGCTGAACTGCTGTAGTGTTGTTCAGGCCAAGTTAGTGTTGGTTTGAAAACTTTGTGTGTGCTTTTAACATTGATGTTAGAATTCAGGTGCATGAGACAAATATGGGAATGATATAATGCTGTCCATGTCTGTTTTGAGGGTTATCAACCTATTGTGTTATCAAATTTCAGATGGGATCTTAGAATCCATGAGTGTTTAGGTTCATGCTTGTTGAAGTTTGAAACTAGTAGACATATATGTGATTGTTGTGAATCATACTTGACTGTTTGAATTAATTACATCATTAACTTTTCTTTTTTGAAAATACCATTTCAACTCTTGAACGACAACTGTTATGTCATACTGCTGTGATCTGTCATTTCTGACCATGCCAAATATTATGCTCTTGCTGCTATTTGTAAACCATTTGCTTTATTTGTTTAATGATGTCTCTAAAGCCTTGTTTAAGGCTGCTGCCAGATTTGGTGGGAGAGATTGTCATAGGCCTGCTGGGATTTGGTAAGTATCATTGAGTAGGATAGTTCAGTTGAACTTTGTCAGGCTTTTATGAATCCTTTGGTGCACCTATTTCCATCACTGTTTTGCTTAGAGGTTGTCAACCTCCATTATCATTAAGTTGCCATTTCAACCATAATTCACTGTTTTACAAACTTGGAAGTCATGTTTTGGATCATGACATTGACTTAGCAGTACACTCTGTCAAATCTTCAGGTTGACAGTTGGTCATTTAGGTTGTTAGGATTTGGTTGTAATCCTTAGCATGGTTAAGTATGGTTTGACTTGATGTTTTTATTATGTTGTTTAAATATGTGCAATTCATAGCAGCTCATGTGCCAAAATCCTTTCACATTGTCTTTTGATTCATTTCTTTGTAAAGACTTGATCTTTTGCACATTTGGAGTTAGTATGCAGTTGTAATTTGATCTATTTGCATCTGTTGTGATCATGGCATACCAAAGTGCATCTCAAAACTCGTATTTATGTGTTCATTCGAATCTTGTTATTTGTGCATCATTTTAGAAAATGGTTGTTACCATCATCATCCTTGTGGAAAAATAATCAAGTTAGATTTTAATTTTGCTGAATTTGGTTTTGATTTGTTGAAGTTATGATCCAATCCGTATCTGCCTTGTTTGCTTTGGTTTTCGGCCCAAAAATACTTGCCAAGGAAGCCTTATGTTTTTTAGGGGTGGCCAAATACACGGATGTATTTCCACCCCAGTGGTTGTCACATGCGCCTTAAGTACCTCATGTTCCCTTGTAACTTGTGTTCGATCCCTGAGCGGGACACTTTTTGGTGTTTTTATTTCTTTTATCATTGTTTTATCATTTTCTTCTCTTTTTCCATCCAATTCACACGCGCGTGCAGTGGTTGAGTGGATAAATCCTGAGCTTGCAAACATGAGGGCGTGGGTTCAATCCTTCCCATGGCCATTTCTTTTTTATCACATGCTTCATTCATTTTATTTTCATAAAATTCAATGTTTCATAACTTTTGCATGCTTTATTAATTTTAATCCATTCTTTTTGCAAATTGTTCATTCTAATGTCTAATTTCATTTAATGGAATAAAATTTCAAATTGCTTGTATGTACAATGCCTTTTGCCTACTTGTAAGTTGGTTTATTTTTAGGGTTGTTACCTTGCCTCTTGATGAATTTCTCTTGAACCATGCTTAACTTATCTTGTGAGATTTGTTATAATTGCTTTTCTTTGTGTTTGTTAACATGTGATCGCGACTTTCTATGTCTAATACAACCTAACTGCAAGTGCACAGTCTATCGCGTAGTAATAATAGATATCAATCCCACAGGGACTCGTAATCAAACTAGTGTTCTCGGGAGTTACTATGTTTAGCTAGGTAGAATATGTTTAAGGGAATAAGATTTGTCACTAAAGGGAACTAAGAATGTTACTTAGATTATAATTGATTGAATCGATATGCAGTAATTATGTTCTTTGGGGATTTGACAAGTTACCGGTGTATGAAATAATTTTCAGAGTTTATTTAAGCAGAAAATGGTGATTTGAAGACTCTCGCCTCACGATGGTTATTGACGCTAATCATAATTCTAAGGGCCAAACGTACACTTTCGTATCCCATTCGGGGTTAAAATTATTTTTTGGAAATCTCTAAGTTCTAATTCATTTTAAAGTGCTTTTGCTGTTATTAAAATGAGTGACTAGTGTTTACTATCTGATCTTGCCGCAGCTTTCGCTTGTTGGTTCGTATCTTAATTAATTTCCCACTTTCGTGGCAAAACTACTTTTAAATAAGTTCTCGCTTTCGCGACGAAGTTTATTCAGTAAATTAATTTTAAACACTCAGACCATAAATTACTTTTGAAAAGAGAATTTTCAACCAGTTATTATCAAATCCCTTTCGAATTATTACTACATATCGATTACTTAAATTTAGCTAGACATGGATTTGGGAAAGGTAAAACATAAATAAAAATAATAAATAATAGCATGCATCATAATAAAACTGGAATTACGATTGAAATGAGAAACCTGTAAATATTCCAATTGGCCTTTGGGCAGATCCTCCACAGATGTTGGCAGGATTCTGGTCTTTATGCCAATTTGATCGTACAACGGAAATAGAAATTACAGAAGAATGAAAGGAATGCAGAAAAAAGAAAAGGAGAAACAAATAAGAATAAAAACTGGAAAGGTTGCTCTGGAAATAAATTGGCAGCACTTCGTTGTATGAATGTGGCTCCCTTTCTGAGGTCCCCTTCTTCCTTTTTTATAGAAATGGAATTCTAACGGTTATAATTGAAGAGGGTGGACTTTGAGGCAGAATAATCAGGGAGTAGTGGTCCACTATTTGGGACTTGGAACTGCTTCTTTTACGTGAAACTGAAGTGGGGCGTTTTTGCCTGCATGACGGTCGTCACAAGGTGTGACAGTCATCACCCGTGTGACGGTCGTCATGGAGCTGTGACGGTCGTCACAGCAGCAAAAACAGCATTCTGCGCTTTTCATGATATTTTCACCTGGTTTTCGTCCATATTTCATCTGAGATTGCTTCTTTTCTTCATATTGCCTTGTTTAGACGTGATCATCAAATATCTGCAAAACATCAAACAAATAACACGGAAATAACCCGAAATCGGATCGAAAACAGTTAAACTTTAGTTGAATTATGCATCAAAATATATATACGATTTCGTGTTATCAAACTCCCCTAAGCTTGAATCTTTGCTTGTCCTCAAGTAAAACATGAGAAAGTCGGCAAGCACGAGGCAGCTTCTTCGTTCGCAAAGTTGGGAAAAACCGGGATTCTTGGTAAGAACAAAATGAGTACCATGACGACACTGGACTACAAGTCTTCGGAGGTCTCCTTTTTATGCAAATCGGTCCCAGTCATGCTACTGTAGCTTGGTGTCAAGGTTCTCGCGGAAAGTTCACCCTGTTTGTTCTAGCGCAATCACATTAAGCCCGTTGTCCATACACTTTCATGGCAAGTCGACCTGTTAGTGAATATGATCTCATTTCTGTTTTTGATCTTCTTCATTGATCATAAGCTTATGTCATTGATTTTTCAATGAGTTTTCGTGCCGTTGGGCTAAATGCTCGGGTGAGGAGCACCTAACTTAGAAGGAAACGTGTCTTTATAATTTTGGGCTATCTAGCTTTCTTTTCATGATTTTTCATCTTTTTGGAGATCATACACTTATTTGCATCGGTCGCTCGCTTAGAAGTGTTTTAGGATGGTGCTGACTGCTAGTATAAACTACTTGGGGCTGAGTTTGCGTAGACACTTGAGACTTTGGTACGCGTAGGTAGTGAAACCGACTCGCATAAACCGGAGATCTAAGGTGTCAAGATGGTACTGGTTTTGTTAGAATTGTCGTCTCCTCGGAGTTTCAAAACTTGGTTTGAACTCGGGTGCATTCTCGTGATGCTTTTGCTTTTGAGGAACGAACGAAAAAATTTGTTGTTTACGTCGAATAACATGGGGATGTTTGCGTAACGGAAAAAGGATATATAAACGAGCTTTATTTGCTAAAAGTAGAAAATGTTTAAATAGAAATTACGAAATTCAAAGTACAATGGAATGGAAATAAACGCTCCGCTCCCACACTATCTCAATCAGTGTCCCCACTGATTTGGAAGCATGCGAGAGGGAGATACAACTGAAATGAAAGTACAAATAAACTGGAAATATAGTAAACAAATAAGGAAAATGATAACTAATCACGTCTGCTGCCTCGGTCACGTCCGCGCTGGCGTCCTCTGGCTCTGGCTAGGGCGACTCGGTCCTCATAACTCATAGCTCCGGTGTGGTAGACGGTGTCACGGAGTCCTTCGACCTGCAAAGTCAGATTCGCCAAGTTCTCAGTAATGGTTGTCTGGCCGGTGTGAAGTTGTTGCATTTGGGTCCGATGCTAAGCTTCGAACTGGTCTTCTCGCTGATTCTGCGGCTGCAGTATAGTGAGTATCTGGGCCTCCTGGTCGAGAGAGCGACGGAGGTCCTCTTCTGTGTAGTCGGGCACTGGATGATGGCGGCGGCGACGGGAGGATGTACCTTCGGAAGGAGGAGGTTGCGATGCCTCCGGTTGCTCCGGCCTGTCCAACTCAGCTTGGATTTCGTCATCAGAACCTTGGGTGTGGTCCTGAGTTGGAGCAGCGGCAGCAGGAGGGGCAGTGAGGTCAAATAACCAGTTGGTACGATCCTCTGGGTGTGTGCGGGTGCGTGATGGAAGGATGATGCTTCAGACGGTTTTGCCACGCACTACCGGATGGTACTTGCCGTCGGCTCTGGAGCGGATAAGGTGGGAGGCTCTGCAATGGTCGGTGTCAAGGAACACCGAGGGGATGGCATGGAGGTGCTGGAGGCGGTCGCCTAGGTTCAGCCCAAGTGCAATGGCAGTGACAATCCTGCCAAAGTAAAATGGCTTGGAGCCACAGTTGCAATTGGCCTGAATGTGGGCCAGGAGGAATGGAGCGGCGTTGATAGGCTCGTTGTTGAAGACACAGTGGAGGAAGAAGAGCTCTTTCGAGTTCACCTTATGGTTGCTGTCCCTGGCGAAGATTGTGTTGCTCAATGCTCGGTGAAAGTACCGGATTGTCGGGTTATGGATATGCGTAGCGTGCAGAGAGTCCCAACCATCGACATTTATGCCGGTCAACTGGTACCACAGCGCGAAGGCTTCGTGCTGGAACTGATCGATGAGGCGGCGATGAGCATTGTCGCCTCGAGGGAGTCGTAAGATGGCGGCAATCTGGTTCTGGTTCACCTGATAGTTTGTGTCGAACATCCGGAAGCATGCGACACCGGAGTGTTGGCTGAGGTCGCCGCTGGATGTGACGTAGGTAAACGAACTCAGGAACTCGAGAGTGAGTTGTTCGTACGTCGGCAGTGGATTAGTGCATAGGTTCCAGATGCCGGCTCTTTGAAGCATCCAAGTGACGCCTTCAAGGAGTCCGAGCTCCGTGAGCGATGGAATGTGTGGGTAATGAGTCGGCTGGAGCGACCTTTGATGGAATGCGATGTAGTTGGCCCGCTGTCTTTCGCCCAAGTCACCTTCGCTGAACACAATGTTACTGATGTCTGGGGTTTCGGTATTTCTTGCCATTGTTGGAAGATTGAGAGGGTTCTGAGGATTGGGGTTGTTCTGCGAAGTGGAAAGAAATGACAGAAGTGTGGTAGGAAGTTGAGATGGGAGTTGAAATATATGGTGTAATGTGGGGAAGACGAAAAATTGGAGTGGGGTGGGAGTGCTGATGATTGGAAGTTGAAAGGGGGGTAGCGGGAGAGAAAACGCAACCCCTGTTATATCAGATAGCAGTTTTGGGTTCGTGACGGTCGTCACGTATGTGTGACGGTCATCACCCGCGTGACGCTCGTCAGGATCCTGTGACGGTCGTCCCAGCAGCAAAATCTGCAGAACGCAGAATTTTGCTCTGAGGGCGTTCTTGCAGTGACTTTTAGGCCTAGTATTGATATGGCAATGTATTATAGCAGCCAATAAACAAAGAATAACGTAAAAACAAAATAATTGAATAAAGACTATAATTGAAATAACAAGAAATTGAAATGATTGTATGTAGTACATAAAGAAATTAACAATGCGAAAAATCCAAATGATTAAACGAAACTAAACTAAACCAAACTAAACTAAACTGATGCTAAAACTAGTATCTAGTCTTTTCGTGCCTTCAACTCATCGAACTTCCGTGCGTAGTAGTCGAGCTGGTCACAGACTAAGTCCATGAAGACTACCAGTTCGCTGTGTATGCCTGCGATATCATCTTTTACATTAGTCAGAGCTGCATCAACGTTGTCCAATCGGAGTAGAACAGTATCCATTTTGTCGGTGGTCTCCTCAGGGATAGGCTCGGAATAGGTGTTGTAGTGCGGAGGAGTCAAAGGGTCTACTTCAACTTCTGATACAGCATCCTCATAGTACATATAGTCGTGTGCCTCAGAGATGTGGTCACTGTCGTACATGTAGTTCTGTGGTGTTGACTGAGGTGAAGGAGGTTCCATAGGCTCATCCAATTCGTAAAGCCAGTTGTCCTTGTTGTGGATACTTGTCATCTGATGATCAGGCAGTGTGAATAGCTGGACAGGTTTTTTGTTGATGAGGTACTCATAAGGTCCAGGTCCCATAGTTCCTAAAATGCGTCTGTTAAAGCAGAACTGTATATTCATGGGTCGGATGGTGCCAAAACGAGTGCTTGCATTTAAGTGGAATCTAAGGCCAAGCTCGTGGGCAATCATTGTCACGAGGCCTCCTATAAGAATAGGTGACTGTGGTTCCTGCGTGAGGCGTCTGAAAGATCTCATCATGAAAGGCACTGCATTTACTGTACGTCCCTGGGAAGCACAAAACATGATGAATAACTCCTCTTTAGATACTGTGGTAATATTTTCTTCTTTCCCGAAAAGGGTGTGAGCTAGTATCTTGTGGAAGTATCTGAAAGCTAGGTTATGAATATCATCATTATACATTCTGTCTGGTTCAGGGTGATAGTCGCCTGTGATTCTACCCCAGAATTGTTCGAGTTCAAAATCGATATCGTCATCTTCTGCACTGATGAACACATGCGGTCCGCTAGGAAATCCTAGGAGGTTAGCCAGTGACATCCGGCTATGGGTTTGGTCCATTCCAAACATTCGAAAGGTAATCAGCTATGTGTTGGATCCAAAACTATAGTTGGGTATGTATCTGAAGGAACTAAGGAATTCATAGGTGAGATCCTTATAGGTAGCAAAACGTGTTTTCAAAGCAGTGTTCTCCCAACCCAGTTGATTGAACAGGTATTGAATGCTATCCGTGATTCCTAGTTTATCCATGGTAGACTTATCGTAATACAGCGTTAAGGCGATTTCTCTTTCAGTTAGTGCTGCAAATCTTGCCTTTTGAGCTAGTCCTCGAAAATGAACCTTTGTGAAGTCGTACTCGGCCATACTCGTAGGTAAGTCGGAGAAAACAGGAGAAATGTTTTGAAGACTTTTAAAATCCTGAAAAGTTTAAAACAGAAGTTTGAAGTCAGGATTTTTAAAAACAAAAAGCGGTAAAAACAAAGGACAAAAAGAGAAAAATAATAAAAATAAAAATATGAAAACAAACAAAAGTAGAAAATAGTAGTAATTATAAGTTTAGAATTTTTGTTAAATTTTCAAAGTAAAATTTTAAATAAAAATGAAATACAGTAACGAGGAAAAATGCGGGAAAAGTTGGGTTGCCTCCCAGTAAGCGCTGTTTTTAACGTCTAAAGCCTGACGATAGCTTGGTGACAAGCTATTCGGGTGTTTGAGCTGGAAGCTCAAGCAATGCTATACTGCAGACTTGAGGGCTATTTTCGTTCTTAATATAATGTTTTAGACGTTGCCCGTTTACGATAAACGGTGCATTCGTCTTATCGGTAATTTCAACACCTCCACTCTGAAGTACTTTAGTCACTTCATAAGGTCCAGACCACCTAGATTTTAGTTTACCTGGGAAGAGTTTTAATCGTGAATTAAATAGCAATACGATGTCTCCCACACTGAATTGTTTCTTAACTGAGCGTTTATCATGCCACTTTTTAGTTCGTTCTTTGTAGATACGGGCATTTTCGTAAGCGTCTAATCGAAGTTCTTCCAATTCGTGTAAATTCAAGATTCGCTTTTCTCCTGCCTCGGTGTAGTTGAAATTGAGTGTCTTAATGGCCCAGAAGGCCTTATGCTCTAATTCTACAGGGAGATGGCAGGATTTACCGTAAACTAATTTGTAGGGTGTAGTACCTATTGGTGTCTTAAAGGCGGTCCTATAAGCCCATAAAGCTTCTTGTAGCTTTGATGACCAATCTTTCCTTGAGGTAGCGACAGTATTTTCCAACATCTGTTTTATTTCTCTGTTCGAGACCTCTACTTGTCCGCTAGTTTGCGGATGATAAGGTGTAGCTACTAGGTGTCGGACTCCATATTTAGAAAGAAGTTTATCGAATATTCGTGATATGAAGTGAGATCCGCCGTCACTAATGACGAGTCTGGGTACACCGAATCTAGGAAAGATTGTGTTTTTGAAGAGTTTGATTACTACTCGTGCGTCGTTTGTTGGAGCAGCAATGACTTCTATCCATTTAGACACATAGTCTACAGCGACGAGTATGTAATTATTACCAAAAGAAGGTGGGAATGGTCCCATGAAATCTATTCCCCATACGTCAAAGATTTCTACCTCTAAGATTCCTTTCTGAGGCATTTCATCGCGTCGTGAGATGTTTCCAGTTCGTTGGCATCGATCACATTTTAGCACAGCAATGTGAACGTCTTTCCAGAGGTTAGGCCAGAATAAGCCGGCTTGGAGAATCTTAGCGCACGTCTTGGATGTACTAGCATGACCACCATATGGTGCTGAATGGCATTGGGAAATGATATTTTCTATTTCTTCCTTTGGGACACAGCAACGGTATATGTTGTCGGCCCCTCTCTTGAAGAGTAAAGGTTTGTCCCAATAATAGTGTTTCAGATCGTGGAAGAATTTCTTTTTTTACTGATAAGTGAGATCCGATGGAAGCACGCCTGCAGCGAGGTAATTAACGATGTCAGCATACCAAGGTAATGTGACTTGGGCATAGACGGCTTCTACGGCTTTTTCGAAGTCTGGATCTTCCGAGATTGAGTTGGGTGTGTCACTTTCTAATTTAGCTATCAGACGTTCGTACGGGAAATCGTCGTTTATCGGTACTGGTTCGTGTCTGATGCCTTCTATTCGGGATAAGTGATCTGCAACAACGTTCTCGGTTCCTTTCTTATCTTTGATTTCTAAGTCAAACTCTTGTAATAACAGGATCCATCTCAATAGTCTTGGTTTGGCATCCTTTTTGCTTATTAGGTACCTTATGGCAGCGTGGTCTGTGTATATGATAATTTTTGCTCCTACTAAGTAAGAACAAAATTTGTCAAGTGCAAATATAACTGCTAGAAGTTCCTTTTCTGTTGTAGCGTAGTTCATTTGGGCAGGATCTAAAGTTCTACTGGCATAGTAGATGGCATGGAGTTTCTTGTCCTTCCTTTGTCCTAGAACTGCGCCTACGGCATAATCACTCGCATCGCACATGATTTCGAACGGTAGTCGCCAATCGGGTGGTTGCATAATCGGTGCGGCGATAAGGGCTGATTTTAATGTTTCGAATGCTTTTAGACAGTCGTCGTCAAAGACGAACTCAGCATCTTTCATCAACAGGTCGGTCAAAGGTTTTGTGATTTTTGAAAAATCTTTTATAAATCTTCGGTAGAAACCGGCATGTCCTAGAAAACTCCGTATCTCTCGTACGAATTTTGGAGGTTGGAGATCTTTTATAATCTCTATTTTAGCTTTGTCGACCTCAATTCCTTTATCTGATATGACATGTCCTAGAACTATTCCTTGTCGGGCCATAAAATGGCATTTTTCCCAATTTAGGACGAGGTTCACTTTTACACAACGTTCTAATACCATTTCTAAGTTTTGTAGGCATCCTTTGAAACTTTATCCGCATACCGAGAAATCGTCCATAAATACTTCCATGACGTCGTCTATGAAATCTGCGAAGATTGCCATCATGCATCTTTAGAAGGTTGCTGGAGCATTACAGAGTCCGAATGGCATTCGGCGGTAAGCAAAAGTACCATAAGGACAGGTGAATGTAGTCTTTCCTTGGTCATCAGGATGAATGGGAATTTGGAAAAATCCTGAATAACCATCTAGATAGCAGAAATATGAATGTTTGGCTAATCTTTCTAACATTTGGTCTATGAAGGGTAACGAGAAATGATCTTTTCGTGTGGCTTTGTTAAGCTTCCTATAATCAATACACATCCTGCTTCCAGTCACGACTCTTTTTGTTATTGATTCGCCTTTTTCGTTTTTAACTACTGTGACTCCTCCTTTCTTCGGTACGACGTGAACTGGGCTAACCCATTCACTATCAGAGATTGGATAGATGATTCCTGCATCCAACAATTTCTTTACTTCATCTCTGACTACAGTGCTTAGAATGGGGTTCAGTCTCCTCTGATGCTCTCTAGAGGTTTTAGAGTATTCCTCTATCGTAATTCGATGCATACAGATTGAAGGGCTTATACCTTTTAGATCGCTTATGTTATAGCCTAACACGGTGGGGTACTTCTTTAGGACTTCTAATAGCTTTTCGGTTTCTGGTTGTCCTAAGTCGGCATTGACTATCACTGGTCTTTTTAGTTCATCGTCTAAGAATTCATATCTAAGGTTTTTGGGTAGTGTTTTAAGTTCTAAAAATGGGTTCTTCGGACCTGGCATATGGTTTGGGGTCAGTGCTAAGCTTTCGCTTAGGCTGTCGTCTTTATACAGTTTACGCTAATCGTCGTCTTCAGAAATATCGGGTATTTGAATCTTTATTATTTCTGAATACGTGGTCTCTTCATTTTCAAGTTCTCTTATGCATTCGTCAATTTCGTCTACCAAATAGCAGGTATCGTCAATGGCTGGTGCTTGTAAGAACTTGGTGAGAATGAACTTTATCTTTTCTTCTCCTACTTCGAATGTCAGCCTTCCTTTCTTCACGTCTATAATTGCTCCGGCTGTAGCTAGGAATGGTCTTCCTAGGATAATTGGGGTAACAGTGTCCTCCTTGATGTCCATGATTATGAAGTCGGTCGGGATGTAGAATTGTCCTATGCGTACTGGAACGTTTTCCAGTATTCCGACGGGGTATTTTACTGATCGGTCAGCTAATTGTACGGACATTTTGGTTGGTCTGAGGTCTCCCATATTCAGCTTTTTGCATATAGATAAAGGCATAACACTGATATTGGCTCCTAAATCGCATAGAGCTTTGTCTATCACGAACTTTCCTATGACGCAGGGTATGGAGAAACTACCTGGGTCTTTTAATTTAGGAGGCATGCGGTTTTGAATAATAGCGCTACACTCTGCAGTAAGTGTAACTGTTTCGTTATCCTCGATCTTTCTCTTATTCGACAGGATTTCTTTGAGAAATTTAGTATATGACGACATTTGAGTTATCGCTTCTGTAAAAGGAATAGTAATATTCAGCTGTTTAAGGAGCTCTACAAATTTCTTAAACTGTCCTGAAGTTTTGGAGTTTATTAGTCTTTGAGGATAAGGAATAGGTGGTTTATATGGCGCTGGAGGTGCTTGAATTTTTTCACTTGCGGTATCCTCCTTCTCGTTGTCTTCCTTCTTCTCCAACTCGGATTCCTTTTCTGCTTGTTCACTTGGTTTTTGTTGCATGGCTGAGTTTTCGGTCCTCGGATCGATCGGTTCGTCCAATTCTTTTCCACTTCTTAGTATTACAGCATTTGCTTGGCCTTTTGGATTCTGTTCGGGTTGTCCAGGAAATGTGCCAGCGGGTGCGGCAGCAGAGGCTTGTTATTGAGCCACTTGTGATATCTGTGTTTCTAACATTTTATTGTGGGTGGCTAAAACGTCTACTTTTCCGGTCAACTGTTTAATTTGCTCGCTAGTGTGTATGTTTTGATTCAGGAATTCTTTGTTTGTTTGTGCTTGAGTAGTTATGAATTTTTCCATCATCAATTCGAGGTTTGATTTCCTAGGTGCAGTCTAAGCAGCAGCTGGTTTCTGATATCCTGGTGGAGCAGTAGGCATTTGCAATGCATTTTCGCTTTTGTAAGAAAAGTTTGGATGATTTCGCCAACCTGGGTTGTAGGTATTTGCGTACGGATTTCCTTGAGCATAATTTACCTGGTCTGGTGGGATTCCGGCTAGCAATGGGCATTCGGGTGCATTATGAGTGGTGCTTCCGCATAACACGCAATTTGGAGTTACGGCAGCGATGGTTGCAGTGGGGTTAACGGTCAGACTATCAATCTTCTGTGCTAGAGCATCTACTTTAGTGTTGAACTTTTCAAGACTGCTGATCTCGTACATCCCACCTTTCGCTGTGGTTTTCTCTGTTGGAGTGCGTTCACCTCCCCATTGGCAATGGTTTTGAGACATGTTTTCGATTAATTGATAGGCTTCGTCGTATGGCTTATCCATAAGTGCACCGCCCGCGGCAGCGTCTATTGTCAATCTAGTATTGTATAAAAGCCCATTATAGAAAGTATGGATTGTCACCCAGTCTTCTAGACCGTGGTGAGGACATGTTCTCATCATATCTTTGAATCGTTCCCATGCTTCGTAAAGAGATTCAGTATCTTTTTGTCGAAATCCGTTGATTTGAGCTCTAAGCATAGCAGTTTTGCTTGGCGGAAAATATCTCGCTAAGAAGACGTTCTTCAATTGTTCCCACGTCGTAACGGAGTTGGATGGTAAAGATTGTAACCATGTCCATGCTCTGTCTCTAAGAGAGAATGGGAAAAGACGAAGTCTTATCGCATCTGGAGTTACTCCATTTGCTTTCACCGTGTCTGCGTATTGTACAAACTTCGTTAGATGTTCGTTCGGATCCTCAGTTGCGTTTCCTGAGAATTGTTTTTGTTGTACAGCTGACAGCAATGATGGTTTCAGCTCAAAATCATTTCGAGTAATAGTTGGGGCAGCAATGCTACTTCTAGGCTCCATCTGAGAGGGTGTAGCGTATGCCTTCAGCGGTTTGTTCGGAGGTCCTTCAGCCATGTTTGATTCTTCTTCGGATTTGGGAATGGGAGTGAGAGGATCGGGAATGTTATGTTTGAGTTGGTACTCAATGATTCGGCTTCTTAGATGTAAGAAGCGTTCTAGTTCTGCGACTGAAGGTTTCAAGATATCGCCTTGCGGGCGATCACTTGGCATACAATCGACAGCACTAGTAAAGGAAAAAACGAAAATTGTTAACCTAGTCTATACGGCGTAACATAAGGTTACACTATTGACTAAACGGGTCCCCGACAACGGCGCCAAAAACTTGATCGCGACTTTCTATGTCTAATACAACCTAACTGCAAGTGCACAGTCTATCGCGTAGTAATAATAGATATCGATCCCACAGGGACTCGTAATCAAACTAGTGTTCTCGGGAGTTACTATGTTTAGCTAGGTAGAATATGTTTAAGGGAATAAGATTTGTCACTAAAGGGAACTAAGAATGTTACTTAGATTATAATTGATTGAATCGATATGCAGTAATTATGTTCTTCGGGGATTTGACAAGTTACCGGTGTATGAAATAATTTTCAGAGTTTATTTAAGCAGAAAATGGTGATTTGAAGACTCTCGCCTCACGATGGTTATTGACGCTAATCATAATTCTAAGGGCCAAACGTACACTTTCGTATCCCATTCGGGGTTAAAATTATTTTTTGGAAATCTCTAAGTTCTAATTCATTTTAAAGTGCTTTCGCTGTTATTAAAATGAGTGACTAGTGTTTACTATCTGATCTTGCCGCAACTTTCGCTTGTTGGTTCGTATCTTAATTAATTTCCCACTTTCGTGGCAAAACTACTTTTAAATAAGTTCTCGCTTTCGCGACGAAGTTTATTCAGTAAATTAATTTTAAACACTCAGACCATAAATTACTTTTGAAAAGAGAATTTTCAACCAGTTATTATCAAATCCCTTTCGAATTATTACTACATATCGATTACTTAAATTTAGCTAGACATGGATTTGGGAAAGGTAAAACATAAATAAAAACAATAAATAATAGCATGCATCATAATAAAACTGGAATTACGATTGAAATGAGAAACCTGTAAATATTCCAATTGGCCTTTGGGCAGATCCTCCACAGATGTTGGCAGGATTCTGGTCTTTATGCCAATTTGATCGTACAACGAAAATAGAAATTACAGAAGAATGAAAGGAATGCAGAAAAAAGAAAAGGAGAAACAAATAAGAATAAAAACTGGAAAGGTTGCTCTGGAAATAAATTGGCAGCACTTCGTTGTATGAATGCGGCTCCCTTTCTGAGGTCCCCTTCTTCTCTTTTTATAGAAATGGAATTCTAACGGTTATAATTGAAGAGGGTGGACTTTGAGGCAGAATAATCAGGGAGTAGTGGTCCACTATTTGGGACTTGGAACTGCTTCTTTTACGTGAAACTGAAGTGGGGTGTTTTTGCCTGCATGACGGTCGTCACAAGGTGTGACGGTCGTCACCCGTGTGACGGTCGTCATGGAGCTGTGACGGTCGTCACAGCAGCAAAAACAGCATTCTGCGCTTTTCATGATATTTTCACCTGGTTTTCGTCCATATTTCATCTGAGATTGCTTCTTTTCTTCATATTGCCTTGTTTAGACGTGATCATCAAATATCTACAAAACATCAGACAAATAACACGGAAATAACCCGAAATCGGATCGAAAACAGTTAAACTTTAGTTGAATTATGCATCAAAATATATATACGATTTCGCGTTAACAACATGTTGAGGCTTTGTTTCTCATTGGTGGTTACCATAAATTTGTTGTTTCCTTCCTAAAAATCTTGAACTTAACTGTTGTGAACATTCTTTACGTACTTGATATTTATCAATGCCTAATGTTGTTACATTTGAATTCATAACATGATCATCTTAAGTGGTGACTTAGTTACATGACTATTGTTTCCATATTTGTTAATATGTATCCCTTAAGTTGTTATCTTTGTAAAGATATGTCATTCTTGGTTGTAACCATTTGTATCAATTTAATCCTCGCTTATTGTGATATGCATGCTTGTTTGGTTGTAACCATATTCCTTGTATTCATCATGCTTTATTATTTATTGCTTTGTTAAGTATTTCTTCCCCAAGTGATGAAACTCTTTAGTTCTCATCCCAGTTTCCGCCCCTCTCTCCTTCCAAAGGAAAGTCTCTCTATTGACCCTTGGGTCATAGATAGCTCAACACACTCATAGGTCTGGATAGAACCTTCTTCCCCTTTTGGTCTGGATAGAACCAATAGGATTTCGCTCGTAGGTCTGGATAGAACCTTCTTCCCTCTTTTGGTCTGGAAAGAACCAATTGATCCTTATTCTGTAGTTCGAGCCCGAACTACGACCGCTCTGATTTCTCATTGGACAATGAGAATACGTAGGCACAAGATGCGATATCTTGACGAGCAACCTTCCCCCTTCTCCCACCTTCTGGACAATGAGAAATTATCTTTAAGTCATAACCTTCACATTTTTACCCAATTCCAATCTTAGCAAATATTTAGCAAACTTAGCATGCAACAAACAAAAGGTTCTTGTAGAGTACTACAGATGTTTAGGATGTGAAATACCTACCCTATGCATAACCAACCCCCGATCCCCGAATCTCTTAGCATTGTTGTTACATCGCGAAAAGGGTTTTTCTTTCTTTAGACCTTTCCTTTGGATAAATTAAAGTCCGGTTGTGAATTTAAGAATTAAGATTCAAGTTAATCAATAGCTTGATATCACGATTCTCACCGCAACAGAAATGGCGACTTCACTGGGGATATTTCTTAACATGAGGGTTTAGCCTATTTTGTTTGATTGCATGCTATATTTGTGAATATTTGCTTAACATGTATATTTGTCAATATATTTGTTTGTATGTTGGGTATTGGGTGCTTTGAGTGGTGAGACGGTCCTATACCCGGACTTGAGTGCAATTATGATAGGATGGTGGTATATTCAAGAAGGCTTATAGGGATTTGATTCCTGACCAAGCTAACTTGAGAAACCACCGCTCAGTGTAGGCCCTCTTGAGAGTTTAGTATTGTTGATCGAGTATTCGTGAAAACAATGCTACTTTCGACGAAGGAGCCCATGACACTGTGAACTTTTAGATTACATTTTACCCCACTTTGGCCTTATTAGGACGTAGTGCGATGGCTATAAGGAAGTATTTCCGAAGTAGTTGATACGCGATACTACACTCGGGCGAGACTCTCTTGAGAATATTATCGATTACCGAGTAATTTAGGAAATTGATAATATCCGAAAGATGGGTTGTTGACCCTGGGAACTTTGTTAAGAACCCGTTCGGCAGGTACAAATTAACCCATAGTACAAATCCTTGGGGATGGGTAGACCTTTGATTCCTTGCTTTGATCTTGAGCCTAGAAGGTCTTTGTATATGCTTTGTATTTATGAATATTTGCCTTTGTGTTATGTGTGCGTCATCCCATCATATCACCATAAGCATATCATGTCGCAACTATTTTTGTAAAACTCAGTCGATCTCTGGTATTTTTAAAAGTTGTAAATTTTCCAACGATTGATGAAATGAGGTTTTGACCTAGTCAATCTTCTGAGTTTTGTAAAACCAGTTTGCTTTTGCATTGCATTTGCATTATGCATTTGCATTTCTCAGCCTTGCGTCGCTTTTGATCAGAGATAGAGAAGGGATACCTAGCACATATCCAGGACAAATGGCAACAATGGAGGGACTTTTGACAACTCAGGAAATGCTGAAAGAGGACATCGGAATTCTCAAGTGTCAGATGAATTAGGTTCTAGAGACATTGCAGAACATGATGAAAAAGGAAGGTCACCTTGACCATGTGAGGTCCAGAGAAACTAGGGATGCATTATCTTCGATGATTCCTCCAACTCAAGGACATTCTCGGTATCAACCACCAGATAACCGTCAATCGCGTCAGCACGCACTACAAAAACCAAGGAAACCAGAAAGTCTGTTTCCAATGTTACACAATCAGATATTGCCAGACTTGATCCAAGGCGAATTGATAATACCAAAGGAGCTGAAACCAGTAATTCCTCCTTACCCTATGAACTGTGGTACCAACGCTAAATGGGACTATCATACTGGGGCGCTAGGGCGTTCAACTGAAGTCTCTCACCAGTCGGTGTTTGTTCCTCCTCAAGGTTCTCAAAGCTGGAGATTGAACAAGAAAAATCATGTCAGGAAAAATAAGACTTGCGGTAGACCAACTCCAGTACCGTTAAGCAAACTTTACCCGCTACTGATTCAGAACTCACTAGTGACTCCACGATTATCCAATCTTGTGCCAGGACCATGGTATAATGCGAACCTGAACTGTGAATTTCACAAAGGAGCTGAAGGACACAACTTAGATGCATGTATAGCATTGGGTTATCTTGTACAAGAGCTAATCATTGACAAACACTTGGTCCTCGAGGAAGACCATCCAGAAGTAGAATGTGGATATCATACTAGGACAACAAGGCACCTAGTTGAAGAGTGTGAAGGTTTTAAACTGAGACTGCAAGAGTTGCTGAAACCTCAGGAGGATAAATCAAATGACAACTCTGCGATTCATAAATCCAAGGGCAAAGGACCCGTGAGACCCCTCATAATTATATATCACAAGGAGAAAGTGGTAGTTGAAGGTGTTTCCCCACGTGGGCCTAAAATATGAAATTTGTTTTGTCAATTTTAATTCCCTAAGACTGGCGGCTGTAGACTGTTTCAACATTTTGTTGAGTTTCTTTGCATTTGAATTGCTTTTAAGCTGTTGTTCATTTTGAATTGGCAAGATTAATGAAATGTTTGTGCATCTTTTGATTAAGTCCATTCGTTTCACTCTTTCTTTTTCCTTTCATTATTATGAGATGACGAAAAATGCAAAAATTTCTTTTCTTTACTAAACTGTTGTTTAAAGCAAAGATTGGGGAGGATGATGAAAATTATATCCATAAATGTTGTTGATATGCTTTCAATTTAACTTTGCCGATGATGTAAGGCATTGTTTCAATCCCTAAACACTGGAGAAATAAGGAATATAATCCCTCGTTAACCCTTTCGAGCCTAGAAGTAGGAGTTTTCTTTCTTTACAAAAATGGAAACCTTAAATTTCAAACCTGGGGCAGGTAGTTCTCGGTTAACTCGGAGATATGTGCATACAAGACACTTTTCATATAAAGGTGGTGCACTAAGGTTTTCCTTCATACACAACAAGAAAGTTTCGAAGATGCTTTTCAGCATAAAAGACAATGATGGTTCACCGTATCCATTAAACTAGGTAGTCACCTCCTTTCTCAAAAAAAAAAGGGAAAAGGAAAAAAGGAAAAAAGCCCGCTAAGTCAAAACCTATGAAGGAGACTTAGGCAAAAATGGGGCATCCCATTGACTGTATATTCGAACAAAGAAGTTCAGACAAAAGTCAGGGATAAACAAAAGAAAGGAATTTTGTAAGAGTTATCACTCTTAAAAAATCCCCAAATAGCAAAAAGTTATCGAATACTATAAGGGAGTTGTGACTACCCTAGGTTTGTAAACCATCACCGACTATCATCAGTTCGATTCTTAAGCCTGTAAGAACCTGAATATATAGTTTGAGTTAACTGAGCGTATGATTGGAGTTCATCATGGAGAGTGGGTGGGACCAAATAACTTTGAGCCTTTATCCTTTGTTTCATGAACCATGAACCAAGCCACGTTATAACCCTTAAAAGACCTAATTGAGGTAAGGGTGTTTTGAAAGCATATTGCAGCAAGGTTGGATAACCTGACTCCTAATGATCTTTGATAATTATGTGTGTTCACCACTTTATCCATCATTTGTAAAGTGATTGGATCACTTTCACTTTGATCACTTGATCACTCCGCTGTGTGTTTCATCAAAAAATGTTTTCAAAAGATTGCATGAATTTTACATTGAAAATTGCCAATTTTTAATGAACAATATTGCGTGCAAGATGATCCAATGTCAAAGGAACCCCAACAAACACTGTCAGCTAGGGAATTTGACTCGATAAAGGAAGCTCAGCTTGGGGCAACCAATTTGAAGGATTTGTTAATCATTTGTCACAACGTTCAGCTAATCAGAGCCGACCAGGTCAAGATCAGATGAATCTCTTAAAAGAGCAGTTCAGTCTGGGGAAATACTTTTGCAGTTACCAGTAAGCAGGGGCAAGTTTGTTCCCCAGTCATTACTTCCACATTCTAAAGACTTTGTTGTACAAGCACCGTTAAATCGGGGCAGTCACGTCGAGATTTGTAAATCTCTCTCTATAAGGGTCTGAAGACATTGAAGCATCTTTATGCCAATTCTTTTGTAAAAGAATCCTTATGAATTCTTCTCACAGACCGTGTAAGCTGGGGCATGAAAGGTTTGAAGACTATTTGTCGCAAGAGCCGTTGCTTTCTTGAAGAGGATTATTACCATCATGGGGCATACATGTTTTGTTCTCATGGTGCCTTTTTCCAAGCTCTCCAGTTAAGTTGTTACTTCAGTTGATCTGGGAATCTCTCGATGTGATTTTCCTTCAGCAAAGAATTCAAACTCGTAATGGCAATCCAAGTGAAGTCCTGACGTTTTGGCCTAAGGAGATTACTCCCTCCCAGAGAAGGTGGTAGCCTTGAAGTGGAATTGATGTTCTTCATGATCATCCCCTTTGATGTCCAATTTTTGTGAAGTTGGTTGGGTCTCCGAGTCGAGATGTTTATTTCATCTCCTATTTTGTTTTGTTTGTTTTGTCAGCATAAACATAAGCATAGCATAAAGTATATGCATAGCATCTGTGCATTTTTGCTATCTCTGGTTATTACCTGTTCCTGTTTCACTCTGGTGTTTTTCACCGAGTGACTGGGTGTGTTATCTCTCTCCCATAGAGTTGTCAGCCCTTAAGCATAAAATGTCCATCCTTTCTCAATTCCCCACAGAGTTTAATCCTCGTGGATGATGGTTGCTTCAGTTATCTTTTTCCATGATTGGATAAGATGTGGCCCCATTCGAGTTCATTTCTCAATGGTTGGAGTCTTGTTTGACAGTTTCTTTCTAGCTTGGTTCTGGATTGAACTTTGGTCCCTGTCGGTCGCCAAACCTACCTGGATGTGCATTTATTTTTCACTATCTATCAAGAAGGACATTTTTGTATCATCCCTAGATAAGTGGCGGCCTCTGTAGAGAAGCTTAACCTTCATCAATGATAAATGGCAGTCTCTTCGGAGAAGTTTAATCGTCTTCAACGGTGAGTGGCAATCTCTTGGGAGAAGCTTAACCTTCATCAACGATAAATGGTAGTCTCTTCGGAGAAGTTTAATCGTCTTCAGCGGTGAGTGGCAATCTCTTGGGAGAAGCTTAACCTTCATCAACGATAAATGGCAGTCTCTTTGGAGAAGTTTAATCGTCTTCAATGGTGAGTGGCAATCTCTTGGGAGAAGCTTAACCTTCATCAACGATAAATGGTCGTCTCTTCGGAGAAGTTTAATCGTCTTTAGCGGTGAGTGGCAATCTCTTGGGAGAAGCTTAACCTTCATCAACGATAAATGGCAGTCTCTTCAGAGAAGTTTAATCGCCTTCAACAAATAAGTGGCAATCTCTGGCGAGAAGCTTATCATCTCAACGATAAATGGCAGTCTCATTTGAGAAGTTTATCTTAAGGATGTCGACGCACGGTTGTGACCAGCATGGTTTGAAAATCCAGTGGATACTGGTATAAGTAATTTGGTGGTGACCAATCATATTTCAAGTAAGGCCCGTTGGTAACTGGCATTATGAAAATCCATGGGCAACAAATACTGACAATTTGGTTGTGTATCAGTCCAAACTAAGTCACGATGGTTTCCATCCCAAGCTCAGGTTTCGTACCTTTGGAGATGTATTGTTTCATTCCAAGCACAGGTTTTGTACCTTTGGAAGATGTTTGTTTCTATCCCGAGCACAGGTTGTATGCCTTTGGAGATAGATGTTTGTTGCCATCCCAAGCACAAGTTTTGTACCTTTGGAGATGTATTGTTTCATTCCAAGCACAGGTTTTGTACCTTTGGAAGATGTTTGTTTCTATTCCGAGCACAGGTTGTGTATCTTTGGAGATAGATGTTTGTGGCCATCCCAAGCTCAGGTTTCGTACCTTTGGAGATGTATTGTTGGATTCCAAGCACAGGTTTTGTACCTTTGGAGATAGATGTTTGTTGCCATCCCAAGCTCAGGTTTCGTACCTTTGGAGATGTATTGTTTGATTCCAAGCACAGGTTGTGTACCTTTGGAGATGTATCGTTTCTATCCAAGCACAGGTTTCGTACCTTTGGAGATGTATTGTTTGATTCCAAGCACAGGTTGTGTACCTTTGGAGATAGATGTTTGTTGCCATCCCAAGCTCAGGTTGTGTACCTTTGGAGATGTATTTTTTTGATTCCAAGCACAGGTTTCGTACCTTTGGAAGAAAGTTTATTTCTATTCCAAGCACAGGTTGTGTACCTTTGGAGATAGATGTTTGCGCCATCCCGAGCATAGGTTGTGTACCTTTGGAGATGTATACTTTGAATCCCGAGTTCAGAAATTCTAGAGACTAGAATGTCTGTATTTGTGTACTATATCCTAAGGTTTTGAGGGTATTAGTTTTTGATCCTAAGGTTTTGAGGGTCTTCGTCCAATCCTAATGTGTTGAGGGTGATGTCTCTTCTATATCCTAATGTATTGAGGATGTTCAGCTTTCATTCCTAATGTTTTGAGAGCCTGGGTACAATCCTAACGTGTTGAGGGTTGTGTCTCTGCTGTATCCTAACGCTTTGAGGATATTAGCTTTTGTTCCTAAAGTATTGAGGGATATATTTATGCTGCCTGTTTGCAGACCGGGTCATCACCAAACTCTTTGAAAATCCAGTTCTTTCTAAATCCAGTGGTTAATGGCATTGCTTGAAAACTAATCATTATTAGTCGGTTGTTACCAATTCCCCAGTTGAAGTCCTGTGTTTTATCAATATTGTTTGGAATTCTCAATTGTAATTGGAACTTTGATTTGGTTGTCACCATCATCCCCAGTAAGTCTAGTGAAAACTAGCACTAGTTGAAACTGTTTGTTATTCTGGTCGTCACCGGTTTCCCCATTAAAGCTTTTGCTTTCCCAGGCAAGTCTCGGAGAACTAGTGGATACTAGCTTCCTCGGCGCGTCCGGTCTTGCTTCTAACCTTTTCCTGAAGATCCCATTTGAACTCTTCGTTATAGGAAATTTCTCATCTGGTTATCCCCATTGAGGTTTGTGTCTCCCTTCCCCAGTGAAGATGTGTATTTCCTGTTGGAATTTGTGTCCCCTGTGTGAAAGATTCCCTTGAACAACATCTTTAGTCATGTTTGAACTATCATGTTTATTTTTTCCTTGAATCTTTCCCCAGTGAGTTGGATCCCTCGTGAGTGTTTACTCGTCGTGTTGCCGTTTCTTTTATATTTGCTCGTGCGTCTGCATCTGTCTTGCATTCAAGCATCATAAAGCACCATTTAGAATTCATTTGCATTTCAACATCTGTCCTTTTGCATACCATCGGATCTAAGGGACAAAATTTCTGGTTTGCTATATTTAAATACCTTTCACTATGATTCTATGAGGATTCTCATCTCTCATTGCCATCTAGTGAAAATATTTAAATAGGGGCAACTGTTGCACCCCAAATTTTGACCCCTTAGATCCTCATCAACATTTTAGGATCATATTCATTTTATTAACTAACCCTAACCAATTTCAAGTTTATCTTTGTCAAGATGCAGATGAATCAGGTTCCGTACCGTCAAAAATCGAGGTTTCAATGGTCTGATCAATCAATGTGTTGGATTGATTCAAATATAAAAAAGATTAAGAATACAACACTGGGTCAAGTATGAATCCAATTTGAGGTTGGCACCCAGGAATTGAGAACAGTGCAGTTCAAGATACCCGATTAGGGTTTTCGATCAGGAAAAGTCAATTGTAGTTTGAATTTTGATTTAAAAAGTGTTCCAATGGTGGGATCATGGTCCATGAAGTTCCTATGGCTTAGTAAAGTCTACTCAAAAGGTTTCAATGCCTCAGAATACCCAGAACATCAACAGTCGACTCGGTAGTCACCGATTGATCGTACGGTTGACCGAAAAGTCAACTCTTCAACCATAAGGAATTTGACTTCAAGATGTGAATCAAAAATGTTCCTTATGTCATATTGCACCTTCCCATAAAATTTCATGACCATTGGATCAAGGGTTAGGAAATAATTGCAAAAATCGGGAATTAGGGTTTTGAAAGGGGCAAGACCATAACTCCTCAACCACACATCCAATTGAGTTGGTTCAAATCTCATTGGAAAGCTCTTGACAATTCCTACAAAAGTACGAAAGTGGTCCATGATTAAAAAATTCATAGATTTGGAGTTATGACCAAATTCATTTCAAGAAGGGAAATAACTTAGAAAAATTCTAAGTTATTTGGCCTTTTAAGTATGTTTTTTCAGCAACTTTGAGGGGTTTTTCAACCTAGTTCCATATAGAATTTGAAAATCTCAAAAATATGAAAGTTGTAGAGCTACTTGAGGGCTTTCTAAAACATGGTAGAACTCCTCAATAGCATTTGTGAGCAGAGAGTTATGGATCATGGAAGTTGGGGATGCCACACTTGAAGTCACCACTTCAAGTTTTTCCAAAATTCAAATTTCAACAACTTGGGCCACCCTCATCCATTGGATCATGTTCAATCTGATATTTATAGGTGTGGATGAGTAAAAATGCAGGAAAAATGAAAGATGTGAAGAGAGAGAGAGAGAGAGAGAGAGAGAGAGAGAGAGAGAGAGACAAGTTGCAATAAAATAATCAAGAAATTCAAAAGATGAAAGAGAAACTCTTTGCTCCAAAACTGTAGCAGCTGTAACCTCTACACTCTAGGAACTATTCATTCACCTCACACACCTCATTCCACTTGATTTCTTTCTTGCATTGAGCCAAGAGCATGATGGATGAAGATGTCTCAAGATTTTGTGGAAGATTTCCTCCAAATTTCCCTCCAAAGGCCAATGCAACCAAATCTGCCCCAAGCTCCTAATGGTCTATAACTAGAGACTTCTTCACACTCTCCTAACCACACCAGAACTATCCACAACATCATAGACACATAGTTCTCCTTCTTTCCCTCTTTACTTGTAAGTGAAGAAAAATCACAAAAATCACCATTTTCCACTTTTCATGCCATTTCTTGTTCCAAACACCAAAACACTTCAAAGACCATCTACACGCCCTTAAAATGGCCATTTGAAACTGTTCCCATCATCATTTTCATCAAAAAACTCATCAATCTAAAAGTCAACCTTCATACCTTCATATTTTGACTTTTATGCAATTTGGAAGCCAAGTCTCTACTTAAGGCCTTTCCTACCACTTCAACACCCCCAACACCTCACATATATCTTGTTTCAACTGTCCAAAGGCTCAACGATCAACTGGGAGGTTCATTACTCAAACTTTCTTAAAAGGTTGCTTATTGCTTCAAGAGGAAGCAAACTCCAAATTGGTGCCAATAGAGGATCTCTGGGTTTCTCTGCTATTAAGCTTACTCAGGAAGGTCTACAAGAGGTATGTCATGTTAAGTTTATCCATCATTAATGCTTCATGTATGTATGGATCTGGTATGCTGAACAAGTTTAAACATTGTTATGTTTAGAATTGCAATCTTGTTGTCAAAGCTATTCTTCATGTTTGGTTCAGTCTAGTAATTGTCATAATACATTTGGTTTGTGTTTGATTGGTTCTGCACTGGTCAAGTTCATATTTTGTTTTAACCTTTATGCTTGTGTAAATTTAGCTGACTTGCCTATGTTGTTATCAAGAGAACTATAGGTTGGGTGAAGGGATGTTTGAGGTTTTAAGTTTTGTATGCTTCACTTCTGTTACAACCATGAGGGCAGTTTGGGGAGGGGGGTTCAGGTTGAGATCCTATCAGCCATTAGGTTGTTGTTGGTGTATTAGGAAGATGATTAGGTTTAGCTGTTATCAGGTTTGGGTCCCTATGTTGGAGGTTTGGTTTGTGTTATATTCAGTGCCTAGGAATGTTGGTCTGGGGCAGAGTTGGATCAGTTTTTTGGTCTGGTGGTTGGTGGACCTTTTCAGCCATTGAGAATGTAGTTTGAGGGTCTCAGGACCCCAAGAAGGTCTACAAGAGGCCAGATTTTGGTGACCATTGGATGTTGGGCTTTGGTTCAGTGCTGTCAAAACCTTCACCACAAATGTTCAATTAAAAAAAACGGTTTGCATTGGTAACTGTCATTTGAAGAGGCTTAGGCTGGTTTGTTTGGTTCTGAACTTTGTTAGGTTTAATGTTTGGCAACTGTCACAAGGAATTTAGTGTTTGATGTTTGGTTTGATAATAAACAATTTCACCATTATTTGAGGGGCTTGCAACTGTTATATTTGGGTTTTGGGAATCTGACCAACCTGTTTGTGTATGACTGAGGTTGTCAACAAGTGTTTCTGTTTAGTTTGCCTTGGTTTATTTTCAAACCTACTGATAGGCTGCTATGTTTAATTTCATCTACTCCATCTTGCCTGAGACACCTAAAACTGGTAATCCACTGCTGTTTTAGAGTTTGATGCTAGCAGGTTTTGGAATGATCAAGGCTGTCATTTGGTAAGGGTTTGTCAACTGACTTGATTACTGCTATAGGGATGGCAGGTGGTTTTAGAAATTATAGGCCAGGTTTTGGTTTTGGGATCAGTTATGGAGATTGCTTGTATTGAGATGATGTTGTTGGCTGGTGTGGACCTATTGGCATAAGATGGAAATGAGGAGAGGACTGTCACCACAGTTTTGCTTAAATTTGCAACAGGTTATTGTTGGACTTTTGTTATGATAAGAGAAATCCTTGGCTGGTTAAGAGTTGGTGCTGAACTCTGCTTTGGTTGGCCTATCAAGTATTTTGACTTGAAAGCTTTATGTGCAGGCATTCTGTTTTATGGATATGACTGAGTGATGTATTGGCTTCTGTCCAGCTGTCTTGAGGTTCCTCAGCCCAGTTTCATTACTACAACTTAGACCATAGTTCATTTTGCACTGCAGTTGGGATTAGAGGTCCATTGATGTTAAGTCTATGTTGTGCTTGAGACTCACTTACAAGCCTGGTGTTTAGTTGGATCAGGATTTGTTGTTTAGTCAAATACTACCAGCTACCTTGTTTGGTTGCTTGTGCCACTACTAGGAGCTGTCAACTCTTTATGACAGTTTTTCCTAGGCATTTTGATAACAGTCTTTTAGTATCCCTTAGTGTAAGGTTCATGCCCTTAATTTGTGACTTTAGGCTGTTAGGTTGTAGTTGGATGGTAAATTGGAATTGGACATATTCAGGTCATGATTCAATTGCTGTCAATATCTGAGTTTGTTAACAAGGGCAATTTCTGTCAAGAGTGTTGTAGGAGTGTTGTTCAGGCCTGCTATAGGAGTGTGGTTCTGTATGACAGTTTGCATTCACTTAGGCTTGGCATTATGATGTCAGGATTCTACTGAGTGCTAGTTCAGTACCTTTGGTTGGTGGATACAAGCTATGTAGGATTAACAGGTCTGGCCTATACAAGTTTGTTAAACTGATGTAGTGAAGTTCAGGCCAAGTTGGTGTTGGTTTGAAAACTCTGTGTGTGCTTTTAACACTGATGTCAGAATTCAGGTGCATGAGACAAATTTGGGATTGATATATTGCTGTCCAGGTATGTTTTGAGGGTTACCAACCTATTGTGTTATCAAAACTCGTATTTACGTGTTCATTCGAATCTTGTTGTTTGTGCATCATTTTAGAAAATGGTTGTTACCATCATCATCCTTGTGGAAAAATAATCAAGTTAGATTTTAATTTTGCTGAATTTGGTTTTGATTTGTTGAAGTTATGATCCAATCTGTATCTGCCTTGTTTGCTTTGGTTTTGGGCCCAAAAATACTTGCCAAGGAAGCCTTATGTTTTTTAGGGGTGGCTAAATACACGGATGTATTGCCACCCCAGTGGTTGTCACATGCGCCTTAAGTACCTCATGTTCCCTTGTAACCTGTGTTCGATCCCTGAGTGGGACACTTTTTGGTGTTTTTATTTCTTTTATCATTGTTTTATCATTTTCTTCTCTTTTTCCATCCAATTCACACGCGCGTGCAGTGGTTGAGTGGATAAGTCCTGAGCTTGCAAACATGAGGGCGTGGGTTCAATCCTTCCCATGGCCATTTCTTTTTTATCACATGCTTCATTCATTTTATTTTCATAAAATTCAATGTTTCATAACTTTTGCATGCTTTATTGTTTTTAATCCTTTCTTTTTGCAAATTGTTCATTCTAATGTCTAATTTCATTTAATGGAATAAAATTTCAAATTGCTTGTATTTACAATGCCTTTTGCCTACTTGTAAGTTGGTTTATTTTTAGGGTTGTTACCTTGCGTCTTGATGAATTTCTCTTGAACCATGCTTGACTTAACTTGTGAGATTTGTTGATAATTGATTTCTTTGTGTTTGTTAACATGTTGAGGCTTTGTTTCTCATTGGTGGTTACCATAAATTTGTTGTTTCCTTCCTAAAAATCTTGAACTTAACTGTTGTGAACATTCTTTACGTACTTGATTGTCATCAATGCCTAATGTTGTTACATTTGAATTCATAACATGATCATCTTAAGTGGTGACTTAGTTACATGAATGTTGTTTCCATATTTGTTAATATGTATCCCTTAAGTTGTTATCTTTGTAAAGATATGTCATTCTTGGTTGTAACCATTTGTATCAATTTAATCCTCGCTTATTGTGATATGCATGCTTGTTTGGTTGTAACCATATTCCTTGTATTCATCATGCTTTATTGTTTATTGCTTTGTTAAGTATTTCTTCCCCAAGTGATGGAACTCTTTAGTTCTCATCCCAGTTGCATCCCCTCTCTCCTTCCAAAGGAAAGTCTCTCTATTGACCCTTGGGTCATAGATAGCTCAACACACTCATAGGTCTGGATAGAACCTTCTTCCCCTTTTGGTCTGGATAGAACCAATAGGATTTCGCTCGTAGGTCTGGATAGAACCTTCTTCCCTCTTTTGGTCTGGAAAGAACCAATTGATCCTTATTCTGTAGTTCGAGCCCGAACTAAGACCGCTCTGATTTCTTATTGGACAATGAGTATACGTAGGCACAAGATGCGATATCTTGACGAGCAACCTTTCCCCTTCTCCCACCTTTTGGTCTGGATAGAACCAATAGGTCTTACAACGTAGAACTTTAGGATAGAGTTTGGTTAACTCTATGTAAGAATCATGGATATGATTACTTACTTCCCTTTGTTGAGAGTTCAACATAGATCTAGAGAATTTCGTAAAACTCTACACAAGCATGGATATGTTTGTTCCACTTTGAACCTTGATCATAATCAAGTGTTCTTCATCCCTTGTGAGGTGAACTACGATTGCTCTGATTCTATCCTAGTTTGGATACGTAGGCAGAGGACGCGACGTCTTTGTGAGCAAACTTAGAAACTATCTTTAGGTCATAACCTTCACATTTTTACCCAATTCCAATCTTAGAAAATATTTAGCAAACTTAGCATGCAACAAACAAAAGGTTCCTGTAGAGTACTACAGATGTTTAGGATGTGAAATACCTACCCTATGCATAACCAAACCCCGATCCCCAAATCTCTTAGCGTTGTTGTTACATCGCGAAAAGGGTTTTTCTTTCTTTAGACCTTTCTTTGGATAAATTAAAGTCCGGTTGTGAATTTAAGAATTAAGATTCAAGTTAATCAATAGCTTGGTATCACGATTCTCACCGCAACACCAAGCAAGCTAGTGGACAAAATGCCTTGTAAATGAAGGAAAATCTCCAAATTCTAAAGATTTCAAAGACTAACTCACTAGAACCTTGTTACATAAGTGTGGAAGTGATTTTGATAGCTCCAATACATCATATTTGATGTGTTTGAAGTGTTTCTTGAGTTGGAAGAAGTTTGGAAATGGTTTTGAAAGGTGTTTTGCAAAAGCAGATTTTGAGGGATTTTGGAAACTTAATGAGATTTTGCAAGAACTTGTGATTGTGTAAGAAAGGGAGTTCTATCTGGTTTCTAGCATGGAAATTGTGTGTTTATGATGTAGGAAGTGAGTTCTATTTATAGCCAAAGGCCTTGGGTCAAGGTATGGGCAAAAGTGAACCAAATTGCCAATTTTAACCTTCCATCATGAAAATCTTTGAGTTTTCCAATGCAATTTTGATCTTTGTCTTTGAGTCACTCTAATAAGATATTCTCCATTCCCCATAGATTTTTTTCATCATGCTTGATAGGATAGGAGGTGACTTGTTGAGTTAAAGTTGATGATTTGACAAGGGTAGCCACCTTTTTTCTCTTTCTTCACTGTTCACTTTTGCAACTTGCATTAAATAATGATTTCCTTTGATCTTTGTGCCATTTTCGTGGTAATTGATGTAAAAATGTTAATTATCAATATAAACATCATAAATGAGGCTTATTCTTTGGTTAGCATCGATTTGGAGAGGTTTTGGAATCAAAAAACTCATGCTAACCTGGTTTTGCCAATGTGAGTTTTTGCCAACTTGTGGACCGTGGTTCTCTCTAACCAGGAAGCGTTATGGAACCCACTTCTAATTTTCATAATGCACCAATTAGTTACTACAATATTGATGTTTGTGTTAGGAACTCATTCCTCTTGAAACTAGGTCAAAAACCCTTGTGTGGTTAAGGAGTTATGGCTTTTCCCTTTTCAAAACCTTAATTCCCCAACTTTTCGATTACTTCTGAATTCTTGATCAATTGGTCACAAAAATTCATTATTATATATTAAATGATGTTGACCCAACAAATAAGATGTTAATGTAATCTTTATTTCTGAATCTTTATTATATAAGATGCTAATGTAATCTTATTTTTGAAAAAAGACTTTCATTTGTTAATGAAAACTCAATGTTGTAAAACCTTTTGCTATCAATGAAATTTGTTTAAGCTTTCATTTGTCAATGATAAGCGACGTGTCGTTACGTGTTAATTTGACTTTGTTCGTAAACAAATCTTATTTGTTCCTTGAATGTGTGGTTTGCATTAGCATTTGCATTAGCATCTGCATCCTGCATATCATTTTGCATTGGTCCTCCGACTTATTCTGTGTTTCGTTGCTATTAAAATCACATTGAACTCCCATCGGTATAACACAAGAGCCCGCGCTCAAAGGAGAATGGCAGAACAAGATCAGAGATTTGATCAGATTGACAACGACGTTGAAGGACTGCACAGCGACGTCAACCAAATAATTGAAGTTCTTCAGGTGATCATAGTGAAGTTGGACACACAAGCCACTGTAGTGTCTGCTACAACAGTAATTCCTCCACCACCAGTAACTTCAGCGACGGATCGTCCCTTCGGCATCACCAGGGATTTTATACCTCCATTCAGCGACGCTCAACCGTTCAACCATCATCCATATTCGAATCCGCAGAGTGTTCCCCTAATGACATATTTTCAAAATTCGATATACACGCAAGCTAGCACTCAAGCCCAGGCTCGACCGATCTTCAACAATCACCAACCACTATTCGACATACCAGACGGGTCCGAAGTTGAAGATGAAAAACATAAGAAACTGCGAGTTGAGATGGATATAATGGTCAGAAGGATGAGGGCCATAGAGAGGAATAATGTCTTCGGTTCTGACGCAAAAGACTTGTGCTTAGTTTCGAGCTTGGTGTTTCCACCCAATTTTGTAATGCCTATCTTTGAGAAATACGAAGGGGCTACCTACCCGAAATTCCACCTAATAATGTATTGCCGACAAATGGCTCCGCATATCGAAAATGATAAACTGTTGATTCACTGCTTCCAGGATAGACTGAAAGGTGCCTCTGCTAAGTGGTATTTAAGCCTAGATCAATCCAAGATCCATTTCTTTTAAGACTTGTCTGATGCGTTCATCTAACAATATAAATATAATATGGACCTAGCACCAGAATGACATCAACTTATGAGGATGACCCAGAAAAACTCTGAAATCTTCAAATAATACGCACAAAGATGGCGCGAGACGGCTGCCCATGTAGAACCACCACTAACTGAAAAGGAGCTTGTCGACTGGTTTGTGGACACTGTCAGACCAGAATTCTATGAGAGAATGATCAACAGTATCACAACAAATTTCTATGATATCGTGGATGTCAAAGTAAAAGTAGAATCCAGATTGAAAAGCAGCAAGGTGACAAGTGCAACTAGCACTAGCATAGTGAAGAAGCCATCGGGTCATCTCCATAAGAAAAAGGAAGGGGAAACAAATGCCATAATGTACGACGAACAAATTCAGAACAGAAGAAGCAATCCGCAGAATTAACGGTCGTCTCAACCGCGGCCTCAACAAAATTATCATCAACAACAGTACGTGGCTGCAGTCACACCAGTTTTTCAACCACGGCCAAATCCACAGAATCCTTCGCAGCAGGCGCCCAATGCCTACCTATCGAACAATAATTAGCAGGTACGCCCACAGTAAGGAGCACCAACTCCGAGGGCCGCTTTCCAAAACAGAAGTCCAAAAATTTGGCCTATCCCTATGAGCTATACGGATTTGTACCCTCAGCTGGTACAACAAGGCCTAACCCAGACTAGGAAGTTGGGTCCCCCTCCAACTCCACTACCGTACTACTACAATCTGAACGCACACTGCGTATTTCACGAAAATGCCGTCGGGCATGATCTGGAGAGCTGCAAAGCACTTCAACACATCATGCGAGAGCTAATCGAAAAGAGAATCATGTCCTTTGAGGATAATAAGTCGAATGTGGAGAACCGTCCCCTGCCAAATCACAGTGGCGTTCATGCTGTGAAATCAAGACTCCATTGGTTGAATTACACAAAAAGCTGGTGAAAACGGGTCTAATCAAGGGTCCCCATGAGGGTTGCAATGATTGTCATCATAAGCCATAGGGTTGTAACCTTGTTCAACAAGATATCAGTTAATGATTGACGAGGGTATACTTCAAATATGTGGAAAGAAAAAGAAAGAGGATGTCTTGGTAATTGAGCCAATCTTCAACTTTCCAAGGAAATCTGAGAAGAGACCAATGTTCAATACTGAGAATAATAAGCCTGCTCCTCCCACTATGGCCAAACCTGTTTTTCACAATGGTCTTGCACCAACTACAGACCAGCCGAAGCCTAGGTACAATTCAAGAAGGGGACTAGGTCCTCATCCAAGAGCTGTAACTTGGAAACGCAACTACTTCTGGTACGACATGAACGCGGGAAGGAAGCAGGACGACATAACGAACATTGATGGAGGAAGCAAGATGACCCGTAGTGGTCGTGTGTATTAACCTAAGTCAAGATTCACCGTTCCTCAGGGTGCAGCCACTATTCCCCAAAAAACTCTCACCATTCCTAAGGAAGCTGTTCCAAAGGAAATCACCTCCAAAGAACTTATTATTGAAAAAACAAAAGGGAAAGAAGTCCCAAAAGAGGACGAGGAAGAATTTTTTAGAATTATTCGCCGAAGTGATTATCGGGTAGTGGACCAACTCCATCAAACGCCGTCCAAGATCTCGATAATGTCATTGCTGTTAAACTCTCCTGTCCATTGACAAGCCCTATTGAAGATATTGACACACGCACATGTCACGCATGAAATCACTATGTGGTAGTTTGATTATGTGGTTTCCAACATTACAGCTTGCAACATGCTGAGTTTTGACAACTCTGACCTAACTGCTGAAGGTCGCAAGCACAACCGTGCCTTGCACGTGTCTATTAAATGCAAAGAAGACACCCTTTCCAGAGTACTTGTTGACAACGGGTTGACTCTTAACGTGATGCCTAAAAGAATGTTGTCCAAATTAGTTTACAAAGGGGCTAAGATTAGAGCTACGTCATTGATTGTAAAAGCTTTTGATGGATCGAGAAGGACAATAATCGGAGAAGTCAACTTACTCATCATGGTGGGCCCCCAAGTTTTTGAAATCACTTTCTAAGTGATGGACATAAGTCCAGCTTACAGTTGTCTGCTAGGAAGACCATGGATACACGTAGCAGGCGCTATTACGTCCATTCTGCATCAAAAGATGAAATTCATTATTGAGGATCAGTTGATCGTGGTGCACAACAAAGAGGATTTGATAGAGAGTAACTTATCCTATTTCTGATATATTAAAGCTGACGAAGAGGCATCGAAAACAGCTTTCCAAGCGCTGGAGATTGCACATGCTGTGATGGTGGAAGACGCTATTGTTACATGTGGTCCCTCCTTTCTCTCCGCCCAGAGTATTAAGAATGCTATGAAAGAAGGACTTCCGCAAGGATGGGGAGAAGTGATCGAAGTTAACACCCAAGAAAAGAATGACCGACGAGGGTTGGGTTACGATCCAACTCTAGACAAAGAGTCAGAAGACGATAACAAGCACTTGAAAACTCTGGAAGAAATCTTTGTAAGTGGCGGCGTTCAAATAAACGCCATCGAGGAAGACGATGGAGCGAATTGCATAGACAACCTGTTGTTCCGAGGTGAAGCCGTTCTGAGCATCTGGGAGGCCGTCAAAATTCTTGTCATATTGCCTATTGTCGAGTAATTTGCTTGTTTTGCTTGTTAGCATTTTCTATGTTTGAAATATCTGGTCATGCCCAAGGCCAATGGATCATTTGTACGGGTGACACTTTCAAAAATCAATTAATAAATGAGTGTTTTGTTAAACTCCATTTTTTTTGTTCATTGCATTATTTTTGTTTTCATTCTTTTCGTAAAAAGGAAAATGGCAATCTTTTCAAAAAACCTAAAAAAAAAAGAATCATCTGCACCCTTTTTGTGTGTGTGTGTTTGCTCATTTAAACCTGTTTAACACATGCAGAGAACCTCCATCACCTCTTAAATCCGATAGTCATCTGATCCCATCTAACTTCAATTCGACGGTGTTCCAAGCTAAAGAAGACAATGATGACTGAGTAGGAAGATGCCTATCTTTAGTCGTACGAAGAAAAAATTGATATCATCAACCTGGGCTCTGAAGAAAAGAGAAAAGAAGTCAAGAATGGGGTATCACTAGGGGCATACGTTAAAGGCCGATTAATAACTCTTCTCAGAGATCACGCAGATGTGTTTGCTTGGTCTTACCAAGACATGCCTGGGTTGGATACTGATATTGTAATGAACAAACTTCCTCTTAAGCCCGAGTGTCCTCTGGTCAAGCAAAAGCTTCGAAGGTCTTGACCTGACATGGACCTCAAAATCAGGGAAGAGGTTAAGAAACAAATCGACGTGGGCTTCTTGGCAGTCTCTAAATATCCTGAATGGGTGACTAACATTATATCAGTGCCAAAAAAGGACGATAAAGTTAGAATGTGCGTAGATTATAGGGACCTCAACAAAGTCAGTCCAAAAGACGACTTCCCCCTACCGTATATTGACACTTTGGTGGATAACACGGCGAGCTTCGCAGTGTTTTCATTCATGGACGGCTTCTCCGGTTATAACCAGATGAAAATGGATCTAGCTGACATGGAAAATACGACATTCATCACCCCCTGGGGCACCTATTGTTATAAGGTTATGCCTTTCGGTCTGAAGAACGCTGGAGCTACGTACCAACGGGCCATGGTGGCATTATTCCATGATATGATGCACCAAGAGATTGAAGTCTACGTCGATGACATGATTGCTAAATCTCAAAGCGGGGAAGATCACCTTGAGCATTTGTTAAAATTGTTCAAGAGGCTTAGGAAGTATCAGTTGAGACTGAATCCCGCCAAGTGTACTTTTGAAGTAAGATCCAGAAAGTTACTCAGTTTTCATCGTTAGTCAACGTGGAATCAAGGTGGACCCCGACAAAGTACGAGTGATTCAAGAGATGTCTGCACCACAAACCGAGAAGCAAGTTAGAGGTTTCCTTGGAAGATTGAACTATATCTCCAGATTTATCTCCAACTTAACTCCTACCTGCACGCCAATCTTTAATTTGTTACGAAAAGATCAGACGGTTGTATAGAATGAGAATTGCCAGATAGCATTCGAAAAAAATCAAGGAATATCTCCAAGAGCCTCCTATATTGATCCCTCTTGTACTTGGAAAACCTCTTTTCATGTACATGTCGGTGCTCGAAGAATCAATGGATTGCGTTTTGGGTCAAACAGATGAGTCAGGAAAGAAGGAGCATGTAATCTACTACCTAAGCAAGAAGTTTACCGACTACGAGAGTCGTTACTCCCTGTTGAAAAAAGCTTGCTACGCGCTGGCATGGGCAGCCAAGCGTTTGAGACAATACATGATCTACCCCACTACTATGTTGATTTCTAAGATGGACCCATAAAGTATATCTTTGAAAAGCTTGCTCAGACAGGAAGGCTCGATCGTTGGCACATGCTCTTGTTAGAGTATGATATCCAATATGTCGCCCAAAAATCAATAAAGGGAAGTCTCTTGTCAGACTACCTTGCTGAGCAACCTGTTGAGGATTACCAACCACTCAAGTTCAACTTTCCTGATGAAGATGTCATGTTTCTTTACCAAGCTAAGGAAAAACCTGGTCCAGAGGAGGGTCTCGAACATGGTTCACGTTGGAAGATGGTGTTCGACGACACGTCCAATAAGAAAGGCCATGGAGTTAGTGCTGTTCTGGAAGATCCAACCGGAGGATATACTGCCATTACTGCAAGACTATGTTTCTCATGTATAAATAATATAGATGAATACGAAGCCTGTATCCTGAGGCTTGAAGCTGTCGTCGATCTTCGCATCAAAATCCTAGAGGTGATCGGCGACTCCGCTTTAGTAATTTACCAACTCAAAGGTGAACAGGAAACTCGAGACGAGAAGATGATTCTCTACAAGGACTATATTTTGGAAATGATCGAGTATTTTGAAGAGATCACTTTTAAACATGTCCCGAGGGCTGAGAATCATATTGCAGATGCTTTGGCCATGCTATCATTAATGTGGAAGGTCTAGTTTGTCAACGAAGCTCTTTTGATCTACACTGAAAGAAAGGTCACGCCAACATATGTCATGATGACAGAGGAAGAATCCGGTGGAAAACCTTGGTTTTACGATATCAAGAACTTTCTTTAAAATCAAGAGTATTCGGCCGATGCCTCTAAAATTGACAAGAGGGCTATACAAAGATTATCATCCAAGTTCTTCATCAGCAACAATGTTCTATACAAAAGAGACCACGATATGGTCCTGCTCTGATGTGTTGATAAAAGGGAGGCAGACCTGTTAATGATGGATTTTCACGAAGGCACCTTCGGCGTTCATGCGGCCGGCCATGCCATGGCAAAGAAGATCTTAAGGGCTGGTTATTACTGGTTGATCTTAGAAGCTGACTACAACTTGTTTACCCAAAATGCCACAAATGCCAAATCTACGCAGACAAAGTACACGTACCACCACATCCGGTAAATATGCTGACATCACCTTGGTCGTTCTCCATGTGGGGCATCGACATGATTAGGGTAATCGAACCCAAAGCATCCAACGGTCATCGGTTCATCCTCGTCGCCATTAACTACTTCACCAAATGGGTAGAAGTTGCGTCCTACGCCAATGTGACTAAGAAGTTCATCAAAAAGGAGATCATCTGTCGTTACAGAATCCCTAATCAGATCATCATAGACAACGGGACAAATCTGAACAACAAAATAATGAAAGAGCTTTGTGACAGTTTCAAGATTAAACATCACAACCCATCTCCCTACCGGCCCAAGATGAATGGTGTTGTGGAAGCCACGAATAAGAACATTAAAAAGATTGTACAAAAAATGGTATTGACCTACAAGGACTGGCACGAAATGCTGCCTTTCGCTCCACACGGATACCGAACCTTCGTTCACACCTCAACAGGGGCAACCCCTTTCTCCTTGGTCTATGGGATGGATGCAGTATTGTCTATCGAGGTCGAGATACCTTCGTTAAGGGTCTTGATGGAAGTCAAGCTCGAAGAAGCTGAATGGGTGAAGGAAAGATTTGACACTTTAAATCTCATCGATGAAAAAGGATGACGGTAATATGCCATAACCAGCTTTACAAAAAGAGGATAAAGAGGGCCTTCGATAAAAGAGTCCAAATCAAAGAATATAAGGAGGGTGAGTTGGTACTCCGGAAGATTCTACCAGTACATCGAGACGCACGCGGAAAGTGGATGTCGAACTACGATGGCCCATTCATTGTAAAAGTGGTCTTTTCTAGAGGTTCCCTGATCCTTACAATGATGGACGGAGAACAACTCCCACATCCTAGAAACTCGGATTTAGTAAGGAAATATTATGCTTAAAAAGAGCTCGCTGAGTCGAAAACCTGGAAAGGCGATTCGGGAAAAAAATGAGCATCCCGGTGGATCACAACCTATTAAGGAGATCCAGGCAAAAATTAGGGATAAAATGAACAAGAAAGCTCGCTAAGTCGAAAACCTGGAAAGGCGACTCAGGAAAAAATGAGCGTCCCGGTGAATCTAAAACCCCAAAAGGACGATTCAGGCAAAAGTTAGGGGCAAAGGCATTTCACTGCATCAGGAGTTGTCACGACTGTAGAAGATTAACAAAAAAGGCTCACCTTCCGCTACTCTTGTCAAAAGCAGCACGCCAGGGCCTACTTTTAGTTAGATAGGACCAAATGATTATTGGATTTTTGTAACCCTTTCCCATATTGCCATTTTCTATTCTAAATTGTAATTATTACACGGGACTTTGCCTTTGCAAGTTTCCATCTTCAATAAAATCAGATTTAGGACCAATCTTTGCTTGTGCTCATCTTTTCATGCTTTACTTTCTTTGTTTTGCAAACATCACTTATTCATTAATAATGATTTTTGAAAGCAAAAGTTTTATTTTGAAACTAAAATTATTTTAAAATTAACAAGCAAATCATAACATCGACTGTGACATGACAATGTAATTTTTCAACTCCTCTCATGAGGGCAGAACGGTTGAAACCTTAATACCATCATTTCAGCAATACAAGGTTCTATAGAGATTTCTTTCCCCATGCTGCCGCACTATGAAGTTTTATCAACTGTATTGAAGTCGTGACCTCTCTCCAGCAAGTTTCCAAGAATAGAGATCGTTTCCCCAACAGAATCTCCAGAAGATTAGTACCATTCTCTAGAGATGGGATTCAGTGTGATTCTTTTTGTTTCCCCTGTGATAGATCTTTATCTATCTCTTTTTCTTTCCCCTGCTGAATTGTTGCGTCATTTGCATTTGCATCATACCTTTAGCATATGCATTTTTCAGCATACCTCGTGTTTCGGGTCATTTTGGCTTTTGTATTTGTGATCCGGTTGGGCGGTTTTTATTTGTCGAGAATTTATCAGGTGTTCTTTCCCAGTTGTTACTGGATGTCGTCTTGAGATCCTTAGGTCGTCACCAACTCCTTTGCTTTAGACCTGTTGTCATGGGCTTACCTGTTACCTTAACTTTGTCAAGTTATCTGGAGTAAGTATTATTGTAATAAATGCTTATATCCCTAGGAAGTCTTGTTGTAACTAGCAATATCCAATACTGCTTATTGGTGTTTACCAAGATTTTAGTTGTTACTAATACCGCAGTTTGTCTTTGAGACCTGGTGTTTACCTGAGTCTAATCCCAGCCGAAGTTCTGTTAGTTAACCAACTCTGCTGAGACATAGTGGTTACTGTGTTTTCAAAATCCAATTGTTATTGGTGAAAGATATGGTAGGTACCTATCTCCCTCAGAAAGTCCAATAGTTACTGGTGTTGTTATAAATTCAGTTGTTATTGGTATGTGGCTCGGTTATCACCGATTTCTCCAGTTAAGTCTAGTAATTACTGGCATTGCTTGATAAATACAATTGTTATTGGTATGTTGACATTGGTTGTTACTTGTTTTCCCAGTAAATTGAGCCTCTCAAACAGCTTCTGTAAATTGACCAGATGTCCTTCCTCCGTTTGGGACCTTGCTATCATGTCATCAACATACACTTCAATCTTGTGATGAATCATATCATGAAACAAAGTGACCATAGCCCGCTGGTAAGTTGCCCTGCGTTTTTCAACCCGGTGAACTGACTTTAAACAATGTTGCGGATAGCAAGAGTCGCCACCGACTTTTATTTTATCCATAAGGAAAGGTTATAAAAGAACAGGAAAGACCTTAGAGAATATTTTGGGTCCGGGGGGTAGGTTATGAAAAGGGAAGGTGTTAGCACCCTTTTCATCCATGGTTATCCATGGGCTCTTAGGTACTTAAGCTCACTTTTGAATTGTTTTGAAAGTGTAGTGTGTGAATAGCAAAAAATTTCAGAATAGTTTAATAATAATCCGTGTATGGATGTGAAAAAAACTTGTTTGAAAATTTTGTTGGAAATTTGTTTAAGTGTGAAACAGTTTTGAAGTGAGCAAGCACCTAGGAGTAACCTACCCTAATGTTTTAAGGTCTTTCTTATTCTTTATCCTTTCCTTAGTAAGACTATCCCTACTATAATGGAGTAGGTAGTCCTTACTTTGGATGTTAAGGGACATGTGAGGGACAATTTGACTTTGAAGGCCATTGTGGGATGTAATAAGCACATATAAGGGACCATCATCATTTTTCGAAAGGGACTCGATTCGTAAAGGCAACCATAAGGGACTTTGATGATTTTTCTATTTGAGGGACTTGCTTTATACACCCCACTTAACCATTATTCGTAGGCAACTTGAGGGATATCCTTAGGAAGTGAGACGGCGATTAAAATCGACTTACGTGTGTGACGTGTTTATTTTAATTATCTTTATTTAAAAGTGATCTAAATTTATTTTAATATTACATACATGTTGTTACACTCCCTAATTACTAACCATAATAATAATTAAATAATTAAACAACTTTACATCCAAGAAACAATTACAAAATAATAAGCAAAATAATTAAATAAAATATAAATAAGCAATAATAAATAATAAAGGGGGTTAATTCTAAGTTTACTCGGCAAGACATCGCATCTTGTGCCTACGTATCCTTACGGGAGTGGAATCAGAGTAATCGTAGTTCCCCTCAAAAGGGAGATTAGAGATCTCTTGACAGTGATCAAGGTCTCAAGGGGAATAAACGCGCCTTAAGGACACGCTTACGTGGAGTGTAGGAACTCCAAATCTCTACGTTGAAACGTTAAGTTATAATTAGGGTTAGGTTAGGGATTCCGCGGCGGGAAACCCTAAAATGAGCGCAGCGGCTCTTTGACCTTATAACAAAATGTCCCCCATGGCGTAATGAAAGTCGTCTTCTCCATATCCTCCGGGGCCATCTTGATCTGGATATAACCGGAGAAAGCATCCATGAAGGAGAATACGGAGAATTGAGCAGTATTGTCGACCAATACGTCAATGTGAGGGAGCGGGAAATCATCTTTTAGGCTCGCCTTATTCAAATCTCGATAATCAACACACATCCGTACCTTACCGTCTTTCTTCGGCACATGCACTATGTTGGCGACCCACGGAGGGTAAGTTGTCACGGCTAAAAATCCTGTGTCCAACTGCTTCTGGACTTCTTCCTTGATTTTTACAGCCATGTATAGTCTCGTCCTTCTGAGCTTCTGTTTGACTGCCGGACACTCTTCGCGTAGCGGTAAACGATGAACCACTATATCGGTGTCAAGCCCGAGCATGTCTTCGTAGGACCAAGCAAAGATGTCACTATACTCTCGAAGCATCTCGACCATTCTTTGCTTGATATCACTCTGCAGCGCAGCCTCTATTCTGACATTTCTGACAACTTCTTCAGAACCCAAATTGATGACCTCAATCACCTCCTGGTGAGGCAGAATGGTCTTTTCTTCCTGTTTCAAGAGTCTAGCCAGCTCTTCCGACAAGTCGTCATCCTCATCAATGTCTTCTTCGGCTTGAAATATCGGGCGATCAAAGTCGAAGTGAGTCATAGAAGGTTCTTAATCGGTATCATCTATAATGTGGATCCTGCAATGATAATGGTTAAATGCTTCAAATGATATGCAACACAAAACCACATTGCCATTTTATTGTTTTGAACATAAAACAGGAATAAAAAGGATCACAAAATTTGAATGAGAAATAATGCCCTTTGATTTATTGACAAAAACGTTCAATTATAAACAAGCAAGACCTTGACAAGATACCCCTATGCTCCGGGAAGAGCATAGGGTCGTACAATAATCGGGAAAACAGATCATTACTATTTAGTAGTCACTTGAATGAACTCCTAGATAGACCAATTGTGCAGGCTCTGTCCTGGTGTGCAAGGCTTGATCCAGGCGTCTATGTCGCAATCGTTATCCCCCTCTTCACTATCGGAAACAACGTTGATGCGTTTGAAGATGACACCTCCCAGAGTGAACAACACTGGTCCTTTGTAGCGTGGCGTGCTCTTTGAGGATGATGAAGCAGATGGGCTATACCCCAAGCCAAACTTATCCTGCTTGTTGGGGATGTCAAGCACCTGGCCCCAACCTTGTACTACACTAGACTGTACTGCCGCCTGGGCTTCCTTGAAAGAAGATATGGCCACCTTGGGCGCTTTGCTCGTTGCAGGAGACTTGTCCTTAACCTGGACCATTTCAAACGCTTGACAGAGAGTTTCGTGGATCTCCCCATCCACTTCAACATATTTGAACGACGATAAATGGCTAACCATTATGTCTTCTTCCCCATATACGGTGACAATGCTGCCACCGACCATATATTTGAGTTTCTGATGCAGCGTGGAGGTCACAACTCCTACTGAATGGATCCATGGACGACCTAATAGACATATATAAACCGGCTAGATGTCCATTATATAAAACACTACATCGAACACTTCTGGCCCTACCTGGATGGGCAATGTGAGCTCCCCGAATACTGACCGTCTGGTTCCGTCGAAAGCTCTCACCACTAGATCATTGGGCGTACAGAAAATACCCCGAGTGTCTAGTTTCATTAACGCTTTCTTAGGAAGTACATTTAGAGATGACCCGGTGTCCACCAAAACATGGGACATAACAACTCCAAGACATTCAATCGAAATATGCAACGCATTGTTGTGATTCCTGCCCTTCGACGTCAACTCTAGGTCCGTAAAACAAAGACCGTTCACTGTGTTCACGTGTGCGACAACTCCTTCGAGTTGGTTTACTGAAATTTCTTGAGGCACGTACGCATTATTCAATATCCTTAGCAATTCATTTCGGTGTGCTTCCGAGCATAGCAACAATGGCAATATAGAAATTTTAGAAGGTGTTTGCTGTAGATGGTCGACTATCTTGTAGTCGCTCTTCCTTATTAGCCTCATAAACTCTTCTACATCTTTTGCCAACAGTTCTTTCTCTCCAGCCTGAGAGGTTTGTTCCACGACCATTTTACCCTTTCCTTTGTCTGCTTTATCAGCCACCACTTCAGGTGGTGAAAAGGCTCGACCACTTCGGGTAATTCCTCCTGCACCAACCAGATTTTCCACTGACTCAACGGGCGGACTCTTCAAATCTAGCTTCTGTCTGTTAACATATACCTCGGCTCCATAATTCCATGGAACAACCTTGGTATCCTCAAAAGGCACGGGACCAGCTTTTCTAATGACAACCATCGGTGGTCTAGGAGCAGAAATTGTAATAGTTTTGTATGGGATAGAGATCATAGCAATCTCACCCCTCTGCTTGGTTACCACTTCTCTGGATTTACTTTCAATGGCCCGATCAAACTGTAGAACCCCTTCGTCCATCAAACTCTGAATACCGATTCTCAACTGATCACAACCATCCATATGGCATGCACACTCATCACAGAATTCCCCGCACCCTGGGAACACACCCCCTTTCAGCAATTTCGCTTTCACAGCTCAACAGTGTTTTCAGCACACTGACATCTTCTATCAAATCCAGACCATCATCCTTGATGATTGCATTGACTCCAGCTTATGTGTGATTTGGCATATGATTCTGTATGACATTGGGAGCGTCATTGGAGAAATTTATCGCCTTGCTATCAATCAAGTCTTGCACTTTATGTTTGAACGCTTTGCAATTATCAATAGTGTGCCCTGGGGAACCTGAATGAAATTCGCAATGGGTGTTCACATCATATCCAGGTGGAGGTGGCCCAGTCAACGGAGCTAGGGTTCTCTTCTGAATAAGTTGTAACTACAGCAAAGTCTGGAGTAACTGCGAGTACGGCATTGGTGGCGCGTCGAACTGTCTATTCGTCGTCCGTCCTGAAAACCTCTTATACCCTTGTTGATTCTGCTGTTATTGCGGTTGTTGCTGTTGTTGTGGAATGACAGGAATTATTATACTGGCGACCTGTTGATGCTGATTATTCCGAGACTAACCTTTTCCCCTTCCACGAGAGCTAGACACAGAACTAGTCTCACCTTCTCGCTTTTTACCACCAAACACCTTCTTCCCCCTCCAGCTGAGGGCACTTCATTTGACTGAATCTTCCCGAGCTTGATGCCGTTCTCCACCCTTTCTCCAGTGATTATTAGATCAGAGAAGCTACCCGACATGTTACTGAAGAGCTTCTCATAGTAGACATCAGGTAGAGTGGCAAAAAACAGATCAACTAACTCACGCTCCAGCATTGGAGGTTGTACTCTGGCCGCGAGTTCACGCCACCTTTGGGCGTACTCCTTGAAACACTCATTATTCCTTTGGGAAATATTTTGAAGTTGGACTCTGTTGGGAGCAAGGTCGCTGTTATATTGGTAATGTTTTACAAAGGCCTCAGTCAGGTCCCTCCAGCTTCGGATATTGATGGGCTTCAGCCCCATATACCATTCAAGGGACGGCCCGGACAAGCTGTCCTGGAAGAAGTGCATTAGCATTTTCTCATCGTCTGAGTACGCGGACATCTTCCGGTAGTAAGAGCGCAAGTGAACTCTTGGGCATGTGGTACCCTTATATTTGTCAAAGTCCGGGACTTTGAAGTTTAGAGGCACTTTTAGGTCGGGGATAAGTCCCAGATTAGCCATATCAAGGCCCATGGCATTTTGGTTCTCCAGAGACCTCATCTCTTCCTCAATCAACTTGATCCTCCTATCTGATTCAGAAGGCAACTCAGCAACCACAACCCTAGGTGTGAACACATCATCCTTTCTGTCTTCATTCCATAACTGATCCACATTATCGTGCACAGCACCGGCGGCACCAGGACCATGAACATTCCCGTTAGCAGCATTACCATTTCCAGCATTACCATTTCCAGGATTCCCAAAACCAATGTTGTCGAAACCAGCAGCATTACCAGAACCAGCGGAATTTCCATTACCATTACCATTCCCTCCAGCAGTAGGGATAACCAAGTTAGGCATAGAAGGAGCATGAGGAGTCCCATTCTCATTGAGAGGAGGATTAGCAGTCTGTCCTCCATGAAGAACACCGTTACTGTCAACTCGTGCAATCAAGGGATGCACCAAAGTACGGAGTTGTTCCTGTCCGTTAGCGACCCCTTGCATGAGGTCCATGAACTGATTCATCCTTTCCCTGAACTCTTGCATCTCAGACTGAATTTTCTCCATCACTCTTCTCTGATTTCCCCGGGTAACGTACCGGTGAGTTGTTCGATGAGCAATCCTGAAACACACTAACGGAGAAGCAGAGATGAGATAAAATGGTCCTGCCGTACCTGTAATGCAAAAATGCTATGCAAACATGTATGAATGCAACAGGGATATCCCCCCCATTCTAGTTCCGGGAGAAAGCACGACAATGGAAAACCTCATAAGACCCACAATAGTAGAAGACTCCTCATATATAAATGGAAAGCCACGCAGGCAGCGTACAATTATATCAATTGAGTACAATCAGAAAGGACCTCAACCAACAAGCCTGGTGATGGTCAGTACAACAAGCATAAGCAACAACTACAGAGAGAAAACAAGGTAATCAAGTTGGATGACAAGACCAAAAATCCTCTAGCAACTCCTGTGTCTCAGGGTGATCTGGTCTGGTGAGTAGCCCCTGAATAAGCAGCTCTCTCTGGCTAATGGTGCGATGTAGGTCCTCAGCGTTGTCCTCCCAGGCTCCTTCACCAAAACAATCTTCAAGCTTGCATCTCTTGGAATTAGCTCTCAGCCTACAACCCTCCAAGTTTGCAACAGCTTCATTCAGTCTATACTCGGCGTCACGCCTGAGTGAGGCCTCTGCTGAAATCTTCTCGTCTTTGGCTCTCAGCTGAGTCTTCAATTTGTTGATCTGCAATTTCAACTTATCTTCGCGCTCTTTATTGTTGGCCAAGGTGGCGTTCCACTAGGCGTTGAATTTGGAGATCTCTAAATAAGCTTTGTCCAAGTCCTGCTTCTTGGAAGCAAGCACACTATTAACAGCTTTCAGATCTAGACCCAATCATTCCCGGGATTTAATCTGCTTGGTCAAGTCCGTGCCCAACTTGTTCACCAACTCAGTCTGTTTCTTCAAAGAATAGGTTGCTTCCGTCTTCTCACTTAGGAGTTGAGCAATCTCTTTCTCCAACTCCTCATTAGCTTTCCGTAGCCCCTCTTTCTCTGCCCATAACTGGTTATACTTATGAATGTCGACAGTGATTGGCTCCTCAATCATGAGGGGATACAAAGGCGCCACTCCAGGAAACAGCATCAGCAACCTCTTCGCTCTATCCTGAATCCAGCTCAAGTAGGGATCATAGGCTCGGCTATTACTTTTCTCCAACAATGATTTTCCTCTTCTGTGAATATTGTTCCAAGTGCGCTCAAGTTTACCCAATGTATCACTATCCAACAGCTCGGTGAGGTACAGAGATTCTTGTACCTCTTCTTCCCTGGGAGGATCTCTCAATGCATATCCCAAATGCCTAACCAACAATGACGGATTATAGTTGATGCACCCCTTCCTTCCGACCAAGGGAACGTTAGGAAATCCGCTGCAGCTATAGATGATTTATGTACTAAGTATATTCCTATCAAACCAAGTGATGTTCTCAGCTGACAAACCCATCAGACGTTCAGACCACTCTGACGTACCTGCAAAAGTAACAAAAGGACCTATCTTGGGCATATGACTGGCAAACCACCTGTACAGTAACGGAACACAACAAGACACATTTTTCCCTCTTTGGTTCTCATTCTTATAGTGAACCGAGTGATTAACATCACCGAGCAGTGTAGGTACTGGGTTCCCTGAAGCCAGTAAGTAGAAAGCATTTGCATCCACGAAATCTGGGAGATTAGGGAATAATATAATACCATAGATACAGAGAGCTAGAATGGCGCTGAATACGATCCAACAACTGTCTTTGGCACACTACTGAGCTTTCTCCACCAAAAAGGGCAAAGGAAAACCAAACATCCCAAGCCTTTTGATCATCTTCCCATCTAACTCTGAAGCATCCAGATGCAGAATAGCAGCGAGCTTAGCCTGATTAGGCTCAGCGTCAGTATAGAAGAACGACATCTGATCCCGGATAGACACATTTAACAATGCAGAATACTCCTCTAGAGTAGGAGCCAGAACATAATCAGGGAAGACAAAACATCTCAGTTGGGCGTCATAAAACTGTAGAAGAGTATAGATACCGCTGATCTCATATGTTGAAGGTTGACAGACACATCTCAACAGCCTCCCATAAGATTGCCTGAATTCTTCCATCACCTTCTTATCAGTTATAACAATCAAACTTAACAAAGGACTGATATCTGGAGCCGAAAACCTGTAGGCCACTGTACTCTTCAAGGGTTCCATGTCAGGAATAATGAGCAAGATCACTAGAATCAGAGGGAGAAATATGCACCTGCAACATAAATACATGTTAATGAGATGCAGATGAAAATGCAAAATGCAAAATGCAAACAGGGGATCAAGATTGCTGTGTTGTAGCTGAAGAGGAACCAGCGCTTCGCTTTGACAAGAACAATAGCACAGCTCTGATAATAGGAACCACTGATACCAATAGCTCAGATTCATACCATAAGGAAAACCGGGTAATCTGAAGGTCAAAGTTTCCTGCATGACCCAATCCCTCTCACAGGTATGGACCTATCCACTGATAAGGTTCGGCATCCTATGCGTTCATCAGTGTCACAGACTTTCAGGAAATGATGATACATTCACCATTTCTGGTTTGGCATCATCATCTCCTGAAGAGGCCTCACTTAGCTGAATCACAAATGATCGGTCCCCAGAGTTGACAACTCTCAAATCCAAAATCCCAACTGATCCAAAGGACCGGAAGGGAAATCATCAAACAGAATCTCGTCTGAGCACAGATTTCATGGGGAACTGTTTCTGCTAAGCAAACAAGCTCCCCACTAGTCTCCACAACTAATGCTAGGTTCGTACTCAAGCCTGGGTCTAGCTTATCGCTCAACAGAACTTCCCTCCCCACATCAATAATGATATAAAATGCTGAAAATAAATGCGGGAAAGTAAAAATAAAGTACAACAAGTATGCACATACACCCCAAAAATAAACAAACAAGCGTTAGGGTTGACTCGCATAGGGAACCGTTGGAGTCCCCAACAGAGTTTCCAACTGTCGCAACTGCGAAAAAAGGTGCCGGAAATGACAGAAGAGTCGCCACCGTTCGTTTTTTATCCCAACGGGGGGAAAGGAAACGACCAGAGAAAAACTGACGAAAAGGGATAAGATTGGTCATCGCAACCAAATCTCGGGTTCGAGAGTCGATTACGCAAGGGGAAGGTATTAGCACCCCTCACGTCCATCGTACTCGACGGGATCCACGCTTGTTATCTAACTAGAAAGGGTGATCGAAACTATCTAACTAAAGGTATGGGACAAAAGAAAATAAAAGTGACTCGACAGAGCATCGCCCTCTGGGCCTACGTATTCTCGTCTAGTACGAGAAATCAGAGTCAACGTAGTTCGGCTAACTACGGGTGAAAGGCGGGGAAAGTTTGCTCGCCATGACATCGCGTCTTGTGCCTACGTACTCTCAACAGGTATGAGAGATCAGAGCAAACGTAGTTCGGGATAAAGAGAACACATGTTTGTTCATCTGTTTTATCCGAGTAAGGTTAAACTATCGTTCTAGAAGTTAGGGACGACGCCTGTTTGCGGTAGAACCAAAGCTTAAAAATGCTCTTTTATCTGAAAAGATTTTCCTTGATTAAGAGAGCCCCAAAGGACAAAAGAGGAGTTTGCCTGTTTGTTTTTGTCTTTTATTAGAGAAGTGTTTTGAATGAATGTTTATAATGTATGTTGTACTAAAGTCTAAAACCTAGGAGCAAATGCATCGTATATCGTCCTAAGGACGTATAATAACATTCTAAGCAATTGAGAGGTAACCCCCCAATCACTATTTCCCAAGTACAAGGCTCATGACACAACATCCATTATCTTATTAAGTATTTTGAAGTTGTTTGAAGATGAGAAAGAGAGAGAGGACAAACTAAAGGGAAACTAGTTCAAAACCTAGTAGTTGTCATGCAAAATGGACCTAAGGTTAGGATTGAGAAGGGAAATCTATGCTATTTTTTATCATGCAAAGGATTCAACCTAATGTCTATCATCACTATCCTTAATCAAGGAAGTGAGAATTCCTAAGGGAACATGGTAATGAAAAGAAAAGAAACAACATACAATACTTGAATTGAAATGTGAATATGAATGAATGCACATGCAATGCAACATTACAAGCAAAGGGAGGACACCTCAACCTTTAATGCAAACAAGAGATACATAAAGAGAAAACACACAAGCAAGGGAGGAAATTGTGTGAGGTAAAGACCACCACAAGCTCATCTCAACCTTCAAATGCATACAAAGAATGCACACAACAAGCAAGTTGCATGCCCTAAGGCTTCTATCTTGAGTATGGCATGGAGCCTAAATCAAATGAAGATGAGAAAAAGAATATAAAACAACCATGGTTTCCCTTGTGTCACTCAACCAAAGTCTCATAATGACTTGTGCAAAAGATGCACAAAAATGTGTCCTCATGGTTCACCATTCAAGTCAAGCTTCAAATACCTCCTAAGGAGGGATTAAGCAAATTTAAATGGTGCTCCAAGGTCCTTTAACATAAAGGGAGATGAAAGGAGAATGTACATAAAGCATTTGAAAAGGAATGTATAAAATATTGCAAGAGAATCATGTTAAGGAAGTGAAGATCATTCAACATATACACATAAAAAAGACCCAAATGGAAGTCCTAAAAGGAAGCCAAACTTAAACACGTTATGAACATGATCAAGGCCTAAAATTGAACATACAATCATCTTATTATGTCTGCATATGGATACACAAACATAGGATGCTTAAACAATGCACAAAATGTAAATAAGATTCAAACTAGCACAAGTGTAGAGTGAAAATCATACAAGGGTGACCTAAAGTGTAAAATACCCTAAAAATAGTAAACCAATCCTAAAAATTTCAAATAAACTCCTATGAGACCTCTCTGGTTTTAGGAACCAAGGGTCAAAGGAGGGGAGCCTAAGTCCTAACCTAGCTATGCGAACAGAAGGCAAATCCTAAGGAAAGTCCTATGAACTAGGCAAGAGGGAAGGTCCTAAAGATCAAGCCTAAATCCTAATCAAAAGGTACCAAAAACAGAGAGAAAAAATATCATAAAATCAATCAACATGTTAATGATGTGCACAAAAAATTCCAAGCATTTATTTGAACTAATCATCACAAAAGAAAATCATGAACAAATGATATGCCATTTTAATTCAAATAAAAGCCTTCCAAATGAATTATTCTTTTTTAATTGAAAAATGTTTAGAAAAATTAAACTAAAATTTCCTAAATTCAAATTACATATTAAAATTATTAGAAACAATTTTTGTAGAATTTATTATCATTTGGAAGTATTTTATTATGATTAAAACAAAACAGATTCCAAAATATGAAAATAATGGAAAGAAAATGAAATTGGAAAAACCGGTGGTGCAGAAAGTAAGGAAATCACGTTCAAACTTTGGGCCTTACACGCTAGGGATTTTGAAAATGAACTAGAGGCCCAGTCCAAAGCCACCATTTAATGAAACAGTGTGTTTTGATGATTAAGTGGAAAGTCAAGGTTTCAACACGCGCTCGTGGCCGTTAGATGAGGTCCAGGTCAAGAAGTCCTACAAGATCTAAGGGAGCAGATCAAACACACGTGGCCAGGGAATTCAAACACTTAAATGGAGGGAAAATCACAGACGTAGGAGCACGGCGGCTCCGGTCGTCTTCTCCGGTAGCACGCTACAGTGATAGTTTCAAATCCTCATCAAAACTCACAAATTCTTATGCCAATCAACTCGTCTCACTGCACAGGTCATCAATCCATGGTTCTTGATAATTAATACTTCCTAAATCATTTAAACCGATCCAAACTAAAATCAAGCATTCAACACGAATTGTCACTAACAGTCATCAAACCTAACCAAAATCCATCTATGATGATAAGAGAACATGAATATGTAAAAATGGCGTGAAATCACAGCATGAACAGAGTGCAATTTGGAAAAGTTAGTTACCTAACGGAATAGCTTTGTTGGACCTTGATTCCTTGAAGAAACTTGATGGAAACAATCCAAAATCGTTCCTTGATCTTCAATGGAGCTTTTGATGTGCTTAATTTGGCTTGAAACCTGATGAATCAGAGAATTCGATTTTAGTTTCTCCTTGAACTTTTGCAACTGTGTTCTTGATCAAAATGCCTCCAAAATCCAATCTTAAAGTTTGTACATGATGCTGAGATTATATGTGATGGATCTAGATGCTAAGAAAGCCCAATCCAAATCCAGTTTGATCCAATGGAAATCCAAAATTTTGGTTATGCAAGCTTCACCATATGCACGAAAATAGAGCTTCCAAGGCTTGTTTCTTCATTCAATTAGCTTGCTGGAAGTGTATATTGATCCAATGGCTAAGAATTGTTCCTCAATTTAATCTCATGGTGTGATTTTGATATGTTACTTCCATTTGAAGCAAGCATGAAATTGGACATGTTTTTGACCTCAAACTCCAATTCTGAAATTATCATCATGCTTAGTATGCCTTGTGGACTCAAAAAATGCACCAACTTGATAAAAAAATTGGTACAAAATGAATTTATTTGATTTTATGGCTTTAATGCTTTTTCATGAAAATTTCCTCCACCAATCCTTCAATCCAAGCCAATCCAATGATAGGTTGATGTTTTGGTGATGGAAATGACCTCATTTGGAGCAACTTTGATGTTGGAAAAAGTTTCATTTGAGGTGTGCAAAGTTATGAAATTGACCTATAATAAAAAATGACCTATAATCAAAGTTTCCCAAAATACCCCTGCCTTGCAAGCTTCATCTCTTGAGCTCCACAAATCAGATGAAAGACTTCTAGTACTTTTTGGAAAGCTAAGATCATGAAGAAAACCTTTCTTGTTTGGTTCAAAGTGAGGAGAGACATCCTTCTAGGTCAAAAATGTCTTGGAAGTTGGTTGACTTTTGTTGACCAAAATCACATTCATCTGATGACCTATAACTTGCCAGCTTCATAACTTGAGTTCTAGAAATACAATGAATGACTTCTAGTACTCAAAAGAAATCTAAGAACACGGTCTACAAGTTTCATGTTGGAATCAAGATGAGATGAGACTTTTATCTTGAGATATGTGGTCTTGAAGTTAGGCACTAAACAGGGGATTTTACACTGACAAGCTTAGAAACCCTAGCTTAGCAACTTCTCACACTCTTGATTCTTCTTGATTTGATCTTGGAATATCATCTTAGACATCTCAACACAACATTACATGATCATAAAGACTTGAAATTGAGTCTTAATCTCCTTTAATTCAACAGTTGACTTAGGGCTAACCAGATGAAAACCCTAGCTACACCACCTTGGACTGTGGCTCCTTATACTTGATATAATGACTTGCACAAGCCCCTCAATGACCCTCAAGGCATCCAATGAGCTTATACAATGCTCTCCATCCATAACCATGGACTTAATATCATCTGATGACTTTCATTTGAACCCCAAGGTAGGAGATACACCAATCTTAACCATCCACTCCTTCAATGAGCTTTGACTTTCTTCTGATGATGATAAGCACTTGATAGCATAAATATAACCTCTTGCTAGGCACACCTCTCTCAATCCTCTGTAAATGGAAAATGGTATGCAAATGCTAATGCTATGAAAATGCAATGAAACATAAGCTAGGTAAAGAAAAGGTTGGGCAAATTTTGGGGTGCAACACGCCTCTCAACATAACCAAGAAGCCACATCTGAACACACCACCTCTATACCATCCACACCCTCATTCAATATCCCTCAGCAAACCAATTTTGCTGAAGTCCCCTCTATAAACCAACCAGTTGTTACCAACCCCTCTGAACTTGAAATATTTCATGCCACACCTCTCCTAACCATTCACCCAATTCCATCTGACTCCTCTGACTCCTCCTCTGATCAATTAAATGCTACATCCCCTCCATATAACTCCCCAAGCCATCCTATTGAAATTTCTTCTCCCACCCCCATTCCCTCTCATTCTCCAGATAAACCTTCATCCTCTTTTGAACCTTCATTTTTTGATGCCCTTAAGACATCCTTCTTTGAGGCCTACCTTAAGCCCAAACCTAGACCAAATGTTGATAATTTGTTATCTAGTTTTGAAACGAAGATGGAGATGTGGTTTTCTGCTGTTAGGGAGAAGTTCCTCACTAGCACAAATCCTCACGACTCTGAAGAGATCTGGACTGCCTTCAGAAAGAGATTCACTTCTGTGACTATGAATCTTCAGGATGCTTGCTCTGCAGATGCACAAGAGAGAGTTTCTGAAGCTCTGAAACTTGCTCAACTAAGTGGCAGCAGAACTCCTATTCTTTGTCTGGAAAACACACCTGCAGAAGTTGTGTGCTCCTCATCTGAGAAATCTACTGCACCTCATATTAGTGAAGATCATCCTGCTGAAGAAGTTACCTCAGAGGCTCTTGTTGTTGAAGAGATTCCTGCCTCTGATCAGCCCTCTGCTCTGAAATTAGGGAATGCACCTTCTTCATTGGTTATTCAGAATTCTACATATTTGAGGAAAGAAAATGAAGATGTGAAAAACAAGTTTTCTCAGCAAGAGGCTACTAACAATGAGATAAAATATTGGATGATCAAGCAAGAGAAAACTACGACAGAGATTCAGGAGTGGATCGTCAAACAGGAAGAATCCACTACTGAAATCAAGACATGGATGGCCAAACAAGAAGCTTCAACTTCTGAGATGACAGAGCTTCTTAAACTTTTAGCAAATCGTTTATCTTAATTGTTTGTTTGTTTGTGCTCATCTGTGAATTTGCCTGTTTTTCTTTTCTGGGTTTCTAAATACATCTGTGACTATTTTCTTTACATCTGATTCTATTTTTTATTTTTCTTACTCTGAAAGTTTTTTATTTATTTTTTTGTCATAAATATTTTTCTAAAATGGAAATTTAGAAAATAGGGAGAAAATGAAAATTATCTGATCACTTTTTGATATGACAAAAAGGGGGAGAAAACGAAAATTTTGAATTGTTCACATAAACAGATACTGAATGGAAACTCACACATGTTAAAACTAACTAATCATGAATTCAGTGTTTCAGAGTTAAAGTTACTCATCCGAACATATTTATAGAATTTACTTCGAACAAGGTCTGAGATAGTCGACAAGCTTGCTCTGACTCTGGAAAGAATACAAGTGCTGAAAGGGAAGTTTTAAATTTTCTAGCAGTATTCATTTCAGGGGGAGAATCATATTCTCAGGGGGAGATATATATTTTATTTTTGAACAAAATTTCGTATAGTTTTTGTCATCATCAAAAAGGGGGAGATTGTTAGAACACATATTGGTTCTTAATATATCTCAATGTTTTGATGATAACAATAATGAAATTTTGTATGGAGAAAATATATACTCTAATTTTGTTCAAGTGTTTTTGTTTCAGATAACATAATAAATATTCCTCTGAACGTTAAGCTACAGCTACAAAGACTCTAACCGAAGCTACAAAGGCTCTGAGCGTAGAATATAAAGCGAAGATTCAGAAGACTCTGAGCGTACTAAACTCAATGCTCCAACTGCAAAGGCTCTGAGAATCAAATCAAGTAAGGCTCTGAAACATTAGTAATTAGGCTCTGATACATTTGCATAACACATAAGAGAGAAGACCTGCTCTGATCTGAAGTGTTCCTCTGGACGAACAATTTGTTCAAACAATCACGCTAGCACTAAGCTGCAGAACTCTGGAAGAGAGTTACTCTGATCAGAAGAAAATGGAACATCATCAGAGGATCTGATGCAGAAGAAAATAGAACATCATCAGAACTCTGGAAGAGAGTTACTCTGATGCAGAAGAAAATGGAACATCATCAGAGGATCTGATGCGGGAATTATTTCCATATTATTTCATTTAAAAAGATGTTGATTAAGAAAGATCTGTTGCAAAACTCTTTGTCTACATCCAACGACACTATTCCTCTTTTGTGTATGGTACAAGATGTCAGAACAAAAAGGATATCTCTGAACATTCCTCTTCTAGAAAGGAACAGTCAAGAAGACAAAAAGTTGTGCACGCTATTTGAGAAATTTGAAGTATTTAAACAAGTCTTCAACAGCAATTCAAACAATAAATTCGTGAATCTTTAGCCTATTTATAGGAGATATTTCATTTCTCAACTTCCAGAGATCATTCGTGAGTTATGGAGGAAGTGGGAGTAACTTCCTGTAGTGGGCAGTTAGTGGAGAAAGTGTAGGAAGAAATCAAGTTGAAGGTGTTCGTGGTCACTTCTGTTTTTGCACGTTATCCTGATATTTGATGCATGACGACCGTTATGGTCGTGATGACCGTGATTTAGCATGACGACCGTGATGGTCGTGACGGGCGTCATGGAGTTGTGACGAGCGTCACACTCACAAAATCTGCTTTTCTGTTTTTTCTTCTCTATTTCTTTCTTTCTTCTTTCTTTTCCTTCCATTTCTTCTTCTTTTCTTTCTTTAATCCAAATTCTCCACAATCTGCAAAACATAGTAAATTAACCGTATAATAGAACATAAATCAAGATAAATTAACAATAATCGCAAATAAACTCATGTAAGTCAAGTTGAATAAACGATATGATTTCGTGTTATCATCAGGCTCTGTTATCCTAAATCTGATAATATATTTATAAGTCTTAGATTCAAGGGGAGCTTGATAAAAGGAAGTTACATCTAAATATATCTCTGTCATCATCTATTGATTATTTTTGTACAAAATTTTTTCATCAAAATACATTGTTTTTTCATTATCAAAAAGGGGGAGATTTTTAGAACAAGATTTAGTTCTGCTGTTTATCTCTAAGTTTTGATAATAACAAGGTAGTATTTGTGTGAAATAAAGTTTGGTGCTCTAATGGTTTATTATTCTGAAGTTTTAACAAACAAATTCTGACTCTGATAGAGACAACATTCAACGTCATTCTGGTATGACATAAGTCACTTCTACACCAAAGAAGCAAGTCTACTTCTGTACCTACTCACACTCAGATAGATTCTAAGAAGACAATATGTTGCTGCTGCAATACTCTCTTGGATTCTGCCTCTAAGCGTGTCTCCAATGATTTACTTCTGAAGGCTTTCTAGCATCTAAAGATGTTCTCTTCCGAAGACTAAGTGCTAAAGACTCTAAAGACAAGGTTCTTATGAACAAAGTTCTAAAGACTCCGAAGACTTAAGTTTCTGAAGACTAAAGGTTCTGAAGACTAAGTGTTGAAGACTCTGAAGACAAGGTTCTGGTGAACAAGTTCTGAAGACTCTAAAGACTTAAGACTCTGAAGACCCAGTGATCAACTATTCTGCTCATGCTTCAAACATCTCTATCTAGAAGCCTCTGATGTACGGAAGATAAGATTAAAAGTTTACGAGGGAAATAAAACATAGTATGTATTAAAAATGTTTCATTCCGCTACCATTCCACTACCACGATTTTGTGGTGAAAAGGACAACTTTTGTGTATGATTTTCATCCCTATGTAACGAAATTCTTTCAAGTTGCCAAATCACTCAAGGATATTCCTGATCTGCCCTCCAACGGATCTTTTACTGGCTATATAAGGACTTGATAACTTGAAGGAAATTATGAAGAACAACAACGCAAGAATACAGCAACGAAAAATTCATACTGTGTGAAAATTTTCTTTAAGTATTTTTAAGATATTAATTATGTTTATATCTTCTTGATTAGAAGCATTTCATTGTAAACATTTATCTTTCAAAAACTGTGTTTGTAAATTTCTTAAGGGACCAATTAGGTCAGAATCCTTAAGAAGACTTAGACAATGAGTCTTTGTGGTTGTTAGTCACCCACAGGTTCTAGTGTAGATTGTAATCAGTTGATTATATTGGATTAAGTCTTTGGATAAGGAAAAAGCACCTTGGCGGGTGGACTAGATTAGCTTGATATTTTTCAAGTGAACCAGGATACATTGGGTGTCTTTCTCTCATGTTTAGTTTCTTTGTGATTTTTGTTTGAGTTTCATAAAAATATTTCTTTTTTAAAAACCCAATTCAAACCCTCATTTCTTGTATTTTTCTCACACCTTCAAGGAGCTCACCTAACAGGTTGGGGTGCCTACTCCGATTCCAATTGAAATTATGTTCCTTAGGGGACAGATGTCGAACGCGATGTCCTATAAAATTGGTTCGACTTCTTATACCATAATTCACATAACTAACATAGTTTAACTTGTACAAGATAATGGAATAGAAAAGCAATAAAGAACACATTAATTGGTAACCTAGTTCGATGCAACAACGCCTACTCCTAGAGGGTTGGCTTCCAACCCAAGAAATAAAATTCACAATAGTAGTTTAGTACAATTATTCTTACAAGTAACAACAAGCCCTATGTTGTTCAATTCCTCTTCCTAACACTACCGAATGACTTTCTATTTAAGTTTCCCCCTAAATATGAGAACCTCTATCACTTTCTCTTAATCACTAAACCCTAGTGATCAACTTAAATTCACAATGTTGAATGTTTATTTACAACTCAAGTAGACAAACCTACAACTATGTCAAGTTACTTAAACATAGAGTGGTGTACATACAACAATACCAATTACTCAAATAACCCCTAGCACTCTAATATCTTCAATGTATTGCTTGCTTTCCAATGTAGGTTTTGTGCTCCTTATATAGAAAAAGTATTATGGACTTTTCTCCTTGGATATTTGAATTAATTTCATCCAAAACCTTTGCTCAATCTGTTGGATATGATTTGTTCCATAAATATCTCCAACAGAAAGTTATGATTTGATTTGTTTCAAATTATATTTTAAATCACATTTAAACCTTATTAGATCTTCACAGATGTCCAAAAATCATATAATCATATTTCTAAATAAAAATGTTAGACAATAGGCTTCGATCTAGATGGGGGGTGAATAGATCACAAATTTAAATTTTAAATTTTTGGCAAAAATGGTTTTCAAAAGTTTTATGGCACGACAGAAACAACCTGAATCGAATCGTCTAACCGAACCTACTATCAAAAAGCTCAGATATACATAAACTTACAGAATAGAATGATAATGAACATAAATTTTTCAACAACGATTAATCACAAACAATTAAATTCTAAGCTACACATAGAGCTTATTTCCAATTATCAAAAACCAAATAAAACACAAAAGTCAATTTATCAAACACATTGTGTGCAATCGATAATGTTTGGAAATTTATTTTATTTTGTTGATGTTAAAGCCAATCACAATCAAAATGATTATGATTATATTAACAAACCTTAATTCAAAATGTGATCAAAAATTTATTTCCAAATGAATTAATCAAACAACAACAAATTCGATAATTTGCAAACACAAAAACTAGAGAGAGAGAAAGAGAGAGAGAGAGAGAGAGAGAGAGAGAGAAGGATTTGTTTAGGCAGTTCTCCAATCGGCCTTGCTATGGGTACGTATGGCCACAATTTGAATTCAAATTGAGATGGTTTCAATTAACCTTACTTTCCAAAAAGTGTCTACATAAGAGATGAAGAACTCTAACCCTATAAACCCTATGGTTTTTTGTTGAATCTGCCACCTCCAAAACCCTTATTCAGAGTTTGGTTAAGTCAATAACAATGTTGCTTTAATCCACTAGTTCTTGTTACTACCTTGCAAAATCTTCTGTCTCAAGGATTTCACTCGGTCGGATTAATCCCAAACACGTACTTGTTGAACCCCAAGATTTACGAACACGGTCCACCATCTCACGCTACTCCCCTACAAAGAACCACCTTGTCCCAAGGCCTTCACTTGATCGGATCCGTATTTGCGTAATCTTGTCCAAAACCTTCAAATCCTCAATGATCTTGAAGGAAAACCCCAGTTTGGTTTTCTCATTTGAAACACATAAAAAACTCAACCTAATATGCTCAGTACATCAACCTAATTGGACTTTATCAACCCTAATTTAGATGGTTACCCAATCAAAAAATGATTATGTGTAATTTAATTGTGTGTATGCATAAAAGAGAGGTTAAAGATGATAAGTATCTTTGAAATTATGGTTTCGTATAGGTTTTGTTCTAGAACCTTGCTATAAAATGATGTGTGTGTGTGTGTGTGTGTGTATAAAAGAGATATTAAGAAAAAGGTATGCAATTAGATGGAGGAAAAATGAAAATTTTAAAAGAGACCATTGTGTGTGTCGACCTATAAATGCAATAGGTCGACCTACAAAGACATTTGGGTCAACCTTTGAAGGTCTTAGGTCGTCATGTAGAGGTCTTGTGTCGACCTAAGTTGGTTAGCTATGGACAGTGGCTACATACTTTATTATTGATGCGCAGGGTTCTACCTGAGCAATTTGTGTGTCGACCTATAATGAAGCAAAAACTTCTATAGGTCAACCTACACATGTGTGTGTTGGCCTATCTTGTAGTGTCATCATAAAAACTTATTTTTCAATTCATTTTTCACAAAAACCTTGTTTTCAATGCATGTATGATGTATGATCCTTTTCCAAACGATTTTAATGCTTCCTAAGGCTAAGGTGCACATCTAAAATCAGAGGATACCTTCTAATATATATTAAAGCTGCACTATCCTAGTTTTGACATCATTTAAAATACATATCTTATGAAAATTAGCATTCTCAATAAACAATAAAATCTAACTGAATCTTCAACAGAAAATTAGTCCTAAAACGTAGTACTCTGGCTGTTAAGCAAACACTACAACAAATAACGCTTTTCACGATGAAGCTTTCACCTCGAACAATAGAAAATTGAGGTATAAAGCCAAGGCGCGTTATTTTTTATTACTTAAAAAAATAAAAATAAAATCATAATTTCCCTTGGGTTTACCTAAAATCGAGGTGAAATGATTTTATTTATTTATAAGCGTAAACAAAATGTTCTAACCCTTCAGTTTTCTATTTAACCGAGATATAAAATAATAATATTTTACTCTAAAAGCACTCATTAAACAGATTTTACCCTAATCGTTACTAATATGAAACAGCCCCAAACATCATTCTTTGGGATGGATTGCAAGACATAAAAAATCTTCAAAGTTCTTCTATCTCTAACAAAACATTTTTCTGCCCTTGCAATCTATCTCACATAATGGTGTTGATGTTATAGTTGTATTCATGTAATAACATTTCTATGTTGTCAATCAAAGAAAACATTGAGAAATCTATTGCTTCCCTCGGTTGACAGCATTTGGAAATTTATTACAAAACACACGCATCCATTTCTCTTTCATTTTTTTCATGTGAAACATTTTCCATGAAAATATTTACTCAATATAATCTTAGATGAATTTCAAGTACAAAAAAAATTCCTCTTAGTTGAAACAGATAACTTCTTAGAAATCTGAAAACAATGTAAATATAAAAAAAAAATTCACTTGTTTGGAATATATAACTCCTTTGGATTGTTCTCCAAGAATCTATTGTCAAAATATTAATTTGCTTAAGTAATTTATTTTAATATTCTTTGTAAAAAATGTAAATATTAAAAAAAAATTCACCTCAGTTTTGAGTAATAACTGAGGTAACATATTATCGTGTTTTTTCAATTTCTTCATCATCCTTAAACAAATCTTCACCGACCATTTAATGAGTATCAACACTCAAGACACTACCATTAGTGATCCTAGTGGAACCTAAAACCTCATTATAAAAGCATTATGAATATTTAAATTAGATAGTAGTTGTGAAACTCTATGTTTAGTTACAGCGCCATGAGATTTTACAAAGTAAAAGTATCACTATGATAGATTGCAAAAGCAAAAAAAAAAAGTTAGGTTTTTTTAATATGTGGTTGGTGAAAGTATATTTACTTTGTCAAATATTTATGTGATGGATTACAAGTGCAGAAAATTATCTTGGGTTCAAGGTTTATGTTCTTAAATAATCCTATAACTGAACATTTATTTTATTTAGCTAACTTTTTTTTTGTTTTATATCAGAAACAAATGAATGCAAGTCATAGAAAATATATTGCATTTTATCTATGAAACGAGGATCCCCAACAGTTTCTCTTCTCCAAAACATCCAACATTTTTTCTTCACCGACAGTGATGACGATGAAGAACAACATTTTTACTTTAATATTCTATGTAAACAATGTAATATTCTACGTAAATGATGTAGTTTGTAAACAAATTAATTTATTAATATTTTGTGTAAACATTATATTGAATTTATCTATAAAAAACTATCCAACCTCTCGGTTTTAAAATAAACCGAGAGGTTTGAGACGCTGTTTGTGTAAATAATAAAAATGTAGATGTTGGGGTTCGAACCCATGATCATATAACTTTACCCCTCGGTTTTTTATTAACCGAGGTGTTAAGTGGCTATTTTTCATGTCATTGTTCGTTATGTCGGCTTGGTAGTTGAAGTTACATCTCTTTCATGTACGATGTTATAAGTATTATTTGTAGTAGTGAATACTTATATGTCATACCCACATGATGTGACATCGCGTCCAGCATGTGCCCTTTCTGTATCAAAAAATTATCTTGAAGCAACAAATCAAACTTGAACACTTCTCCATGATGTTGTTTTGCAAAATGAAACCAATTCAAAAGGAAAAATAGAATTTACTTTATCGACAAATCATACATGCATTATAAACTTAAATCTTAACTTTAGGTACCCAAATCACTTTTGATCGTCTAACTTTAGTGTAATAAATACACTCTCTAGATTTTCAATTAGGATCATAATTACAGAAGTAAGATAAAACACACATATTTCTCATTTTAATTTTATGATATTCTTTATATAAGTGAAAAGGAGAATAAATATATATATTTTTTACTTTCATGACTTTTTCTAAAAAAGCAAAGTAGAGCAACATGGTCATTTTTATTACAATAATTATATTTAAACATATTATATTTAGAGGTCCTTTTTGCATGGCGTATGTTATCAAAAAATTTAGCATTGGTTTTAGGTACACTAGCGTCCAGACGGGCACTCGCGTGTCCGTTTATCCGCTTTTTTAATGCGCACACGTAAAGAAAAAATATAAATGATATTTTTTATTTAATGTTAATTTTAAATGGAAGATACGTAGGAAGTTATTAGTAAGATGTTATGTGACAGATGATAGTAGTTGTTCAATGGAAGTTATTGTGTAAGTTACATATTTTAAAATAAGGGTAAAATTGGTAGAAAAATAGGCTAGACCATAGATCAAGTTTTGCATTTATATATGTTATAGATTATAGATAACCTAGACTGGCTTTATTATAAGAGGTACTTTGATTACCTAAAATAAAATTCAAGTTATCGATTCTTTTTGTAAACTTATCAAGTGTGTTATACATATTGTCAAATTTCTAAAGTACTGCATTTTTCACACTTGGAAGATTTTACATGATCCTCATGGGAAAGAGGATAAAGGCAAGAAGATCTTTGAGTAAAAATACTCTGTTTTTATCTAAGGTTGTCTATATCTTCCAATAAAAATTATTTTTTATTTCAAGAGAAGATATATTAGTTTAATAGGTTGAAACGAGGTGTTCTGACTTACTTGATTCTCTATCTAACATTTTTCATATGTGTAATCATTCAGTATAAGTAAAATATGAAGTCGCCTAGTTATCTTCAAATGTAAATTAAAGGGTGTCCCTCATTTCTTTTGTAGCTTCACATTAAGAAACATGCAAGTCACCAATACCAAGAGCAGTAGTTATAATGATTATTTCTTTCAAACGATGATTCACTTTTTCCTTGTCCTCTTTGGTCCACATTTCTATAGACTTCTTTTTTAAAACACCATCAATTAGACATGTGGGAACAAAAGGACCATTTTTAATAGTAGTCCAAATATCATAATCCATCCCTCTATAAAAATTATCATATTATCTTTCCACAAAAAATTACCTTCTCCATTGAGTGATGGGATTTTGTCTAGTGAATCATTAGAAGTAATTTCTACCTCCTGATATAATTAGTCTTATAAAATGAGTTAGACTCTAATGTCACTTGTTGACCAAGCGACTCCAAACACAAGAGGGGGCGTGAGTTGTGATATTTTGATTTCAATTTTTTTTCCATAAAATTGTTTAATTTTAAGTTGATTATTGTTTAAAAAAATTATAAAGAGATATAGTAAAATAAATCACATCAGAGATTATCCTAGTTTGTCTTAAACCACACAACTTACTCTAGTCCCCAAGAACTTCCTCTTGAGATTTCTGTAACACCCTTCTAAACCCCACGGATAATATATGAATAATTAGAGTAAATTTCCATGCATTTACAAAAGGGCATTACACATAACTTTCAAAATATCAAAACCACCTGTCATGCTCATTACTATTTCAATATAAAATTATGCTTTACAAAACTTCACTTTGCATGTATCAGCGGATTCAATTATAACACAATTTTCATAAAAGAAACATTTGTTTTTATCACATAAAACAACATCACTTAGGCATTAAGGCCAACATCATAATACTCCAATGGATATAAACACGTTTATAGAGTACATAATGTATATCTTAAACACAACCGAAGCGATCCCAATGTTACATGACCAGAGCATGACTCGCCCCAACATAATTAAATCACTAAACGGCTACACCAAAAGCGACCTCGTAACTACGAGCAATACTACTCCTTGATACCTGCACGATGTCATGTAGGACATCATTCCAGCAGAAGGGTGAGAAATATTATCATAATAACAATGCATATAATTATATATATACACAAATACACAAGCACAAAATACATATATTCCACATTTTCTCACCACAATTCATTATAACTCATCATGTACAATACAACATATATATAATCAAATATGGATAATCACCAAGCATATTCATCATGCACGTATCCATAAATTTCAACATTCCACATGAACATACACATATTATGTTTACTCACTAATTCACAATTACACATTCACAATTCTCAAACCAACAATTCATGTTCATAAGCATACTTTCATACAATGATCACATATTCACAACTCTCAATTACACAAGTAATGCACATACGCATATTCCACCATTCTCACCATACTTCATCATAACTCATCATATACTTCACAAAGCATATATATATATATATATATATATATATATATATATATATATATATATATATATATATATATATATATATATATATATATATATATATATATATATATATATATATATATATATATATATATATATATATATATATATATATATATATATATATATATATATATATATATATATATATATATATATATATATATATATATATATATACACACACACACACAAATATGGTCAATCATCAAACATATCCATAGTTCACAATTACACAAGTCATGTACATACACCTATGCATAACTTCATACAACAATCATATATTCATTCCATGAGACTCAATGCAACTCATGCCATGTGGTACCAACACTTGTTTTCATTTTTCGGTTTTTACACTTAAACCGGGTCCGTTCCCTAGACCGATAACAACAAAAGCCCGTTCCCTAAGCTTTCAAACCCTGCTCTAGGTTTGGGACAAGTCACTAGCCTCCACGAAACTAGCAAACATTGCCTCTTGACTAAATGATGCATATGCAATCAACAACAAAATGCACTTAAGACCGATCACACGTCTTAATCTCATGCATTCACATAATTCCTCCCTTCAAGAATTAAACAAGATTGCACACACAACATATCATATAATCAAGTATTCATACTTTTCATCAACATATTTGTCAAACAATGCACGCATATCTTACAATATGCTCTCATGCATTAATTCACAATAATCGGATACAACAAATATGCATTCATAATTCAACCTCATTACCTTTTCAAACAATGCACACATATTCACAATATATTCTCATGCATTCTTCACATACAAACAATACGCATATATTTGTCAAAAGACTATATTTCATAATCGATTCCACCATCTAGGATTCACGCCATACGGCTACCCACAGCATATCATATCACAACATGCACAAGCTATACGTTATATAACAAAAGTATTCTGCACAATAACACATCAATCACACACATTCGCGACGGTAAAAATCAACACAACAATATGTTTTCAATTTTCTGCTATAATTGAACCAGGTACAGGCCTCAAAGCCATTTTTTCTAGAATGATAATCTCGTTAACTTACCAACGCTTCGAACGGGGGTCAATACCGAGTTACGGTTCAAGAGTTATGAATTTTCGAAGTTTTCCGAAAAACCAGAATTTTGCCTAAAAATGGCTACGGGATTTTGCATTTTCGCCCGAAAATCCTACCGATTCAATTCTTTTTTCGAAACAAACATATACTCATACTCACCTAACATATAGCAGTGAATTAGAACCATTAAACACGATTTCTACGACGTCCGATTTTCACTCAAATCTCAAACCCTCAATTATCCAAAAATGTCAAAACTCACAAACTCAACCAAATTCAATCAAACGAAATCCAATAATCACGGCTAAACATTACCCGACTAAACTATGCAATTTATTTTGAATTCTAACCGTTCAAAACTCGATTCTATCGATTTAACTCATTTGCCCTAGAAATGGAAAATAGAGAAAAACACCCAACAAATCCAACACAACTCATACATAAACATACACATTGATCAAATAATAATGTTTCTCACCCTTACCTTGATTGGATTGAAGCTTGAAGTTGATTCTTGATGATTTCTCCAAGTTTCCCTCTTCTCTTCTCTTTTCTCCTCTTTCTCTATTCTTTATCTCCTTTTCTTTCTTTCTTTCTCTTATGTTTCTATCTCTTTTCTTTTCTCTCCAATTTCCCTTATATATCCTTCTATTTTCTTTCCATCATAATTCTTCTCTAAAAAATACCTATCAATTCATTTCTCACAAAATATCTCATCTTATCATTAATTAGAGAATATCTAATAAATCCACATTATTCTACCAAGTAGAATAAATTAATTAAATCCATTAACTCATTTAAATAAATCCAATAATTTATTTAAATCAGATAAATCACATAAACCAATTAATTAGCACAATTAATCACTTATTGAAAAATTGGGCTGTTACAACCCTCCCCCACTTTAGGAGTTTTCGTCCTCGAAAATGTTACCTGATTCAAATAACTCTGGATACGACTCTCGCATCCTAATCTCCCAACTACCTCCACCAAAGGAATCTCTATACCTCGAAGTTGCTTCTCGTTCATCAACCTGAACTGGCAATGTCTCAACAATCAAATCCTCTCTCACTCGTACACTATCCATCTGAATCAATGCACTTCCTCAACTTAGACACATGAACACATCATGCAATTCCCACAAGCGACAGCAGTAAAACAGTCTCACATGCTATTTTCTCCATGCTTCCGCTGCGCCACTCTGATACAGATCAACAAAACACAGTGGGTGCTTCCGAGACCTCAAGCTCGACCGACACCAGTTACTATTGTAACTCTCGAAACACGTCTTTTCTTGGGTCCTTTTAATCTTTCTAGTCGTCTCTTGCACAATATCAGGTCCGAGTACAACACTCTCGCCTGGCACACATCAACACAAAGGATTCCTACACCTCTTACCATACAAAGCCTCATACAATGTCATTCCGATACTAGAATGATCATTTTCATTGTAGGTAATTCAAGCAACGATAGTTAACTATCCCACGATCCACCTTGATCCAACACACAAGCTCTCCACAAATCTCGTACATACTAGATAGTTCTCTTTGTCTGTCCATTCCGTCCACGGATGCTAGACAAAGTTCAACTTCAACATGACACCCAAAGCGTCTACAACTTTCTCAAAATCTCAACGAAATTTCAGATTCCCATCTGACACAATATTCGACGGTAACCCATACTACCCCGCAACTTCCTCACTATACCTCTTAGCTAGCTTCAGCATAGAATGATTCATCCTCATTAGTAAGAAATGAGTTAATCTTGCCAATCCATTCATAACCACCCAAGTCGAATCATATCCCTTCACATTTCTTCGGAAAACCCGACACAAAATCCATGGGAATACTATCCCATACCATTTAGAAATATTCAACAGTTGTATCAGGTCCAACAACCTCTGATGTTCACACTTCGACTTCCGATAAGTCAAACCAGCACATACCACTTCAACCACTTCTCTCTCCATCTATCTCAATGTTCTTCTTCCAAAGTACTCTTATCCAACTCACACTATTTGGAACACACACTCCATCACGACATCTCATGGTACCATTCTCATTAATCCGAAAATTAGCTCTTCGACTTCAATTCATTAAATTCAATCAATCTATTAACTCAAATTAGAACTTCGACTTCTTCGAATCTTATCAAGAATACCTATAGTGATCCTCAAGATACAAAGCTCAACTCCCTAAGATATTTCCTTCACAGACCAAACTCATATCCCGAATTTGCTTCATCAGTTCTAACTCATTACCATCATCATTAGTGTATACAGAAATTTCCAATTCGATACCTCTGCTACCACTTGGTCTCACTCGAATGGTAATTCAACCCAAAACCATACTCCTTCAAAAGTCCCTATTTATTTCCTCTGCACCATATTCAACTCTTTTTCAAATCAACAAATACCTTAAGTTCTTAAGATCACCAACCATCTTAAATCTCAACTAAACAATTGAGGCTTCCAAACTCCGGCACAAACACGCAACAGCAACCAACTCCAATTACTTGTCAGATAATTCCCTTATGTACTTTAAGTTGCCTTAAAGCATAGCCAAAACTCGCTGATGTTGTACTTAACATATCCCCCAATCATATCAACCAAACATCATAAAACACAACAATTTATTCTGTCGGATTCGGAAAAACCAATACACGAGTTGTTGACAGCTTTCCTAACAATTCCTTAAACTTTCTTCACAGTAGAATATTACTACTTCTTCTCCAACACTGATAACTCAAGTTTCGGATGCTCAACATGATTCTCTATACTCTTCGAGTATATCCAAATATCATCGGTTACCCAACCATTGACTCACTCAATTAAGTATGGAGAATCCCATGCCAAACGGACACTCAATTTGTGAGTCATGGCAGAAATACAAACCGCACTTACTACAACAACCAAACATATTCCATCAATAAATACTTAATTCCATGTCACTACTTCACCATCACATAAAACATTGTAATACTTCCCGTACTTCTAATCTTGCGTCATTCCGAGTTACGGTTCTCCCGTTACGACAAAAATACGAAAACAACATTTCCACACTTAGAAGGCCATTCAACACATCTTCAACTCTTGAAATGTTTAAAGGTCTAATTATACCAATATAGTATCCCACACCTTACTTCCTTTAATAATCACCAGAAGTCACTATCCACCCTTTATATACTTGACTTCACAATCTGTTGCCACAACACACACACCAGACACAAGTCTCAAAACTACTCAATCAGTTTAATTCCTTGACTATCCAAATAGACATACAATATAGAGCTCTTAATATCGGACTAGTTCCCATAACTAAGTCAATCACAACTCCACTTCACTTCCTGGCTGTATATCACTATCTTGTCAGAATAACTTCCAGACAACCACAATTAATCGGCAAACCGCCAACTTCCCACTTTCGTTAACACTCAAAATTTCCATCAAAATGAAACATCTCATCACTGTCCTGCGCCGACTCATCAAAAAAATTCTTCAGCACTTGGCTTAACTCCAAACAATTCATTGCTCACGCCATCTAAGCTTGCAAGACACGTATATCACATCCAACATAATCCCAACTACTATCAACAAGAGATTAAGGGTGATCATTTCCTCAATTTATCGATAGACAGCTGAAAATCATGATGGGATATAAACCATCTTTACCAAACTATAAGAGCGTTTAACCACACACTGAGCTACAACTCCACACTTGCAGCATCCTGGAGAAGCACAAGTTTCTCCCCCCACTTAGATCATTCCCACTTCTGTAGACAAAGGTTAGACAACAAACATGTATCGACAGTGTTTTCACACACGTGTCGCATACAAGGGAACAACCAACATTAGACAACTTGGCCGGACGGACCGACCTGCTCTGATACCACTAATGTAACACCCTTCTAAACCCCACGGATAATATATGAATAATTAGAGTAAATTTCCATGCATTTACAAAAGGGCATTACACATAACTTTCAAAATATCAAAACCACCTGTCATGCTCATTACTATTTCAATATAAAATTATGCATTACAAAACTTCACTTTGCATGTATCAGCGGATTCAATTATACCACAATTTTCATAAAAGAAACATTTGTTTTTATCACATAAAACAACATCACTTAGGCATTAAGGCCAACATCATAATACTCCAATGGATATAAACACGTTTATAGAGTACATAATGTATATCTTAAACACAACCAAAGCGATCCCAATGTTACATGACCAGAGCATGACTCGACCCAACATAATTAAATCACTAAACGGCTACACCAAAAGCGACCTCGTAACTACGAGCAATACTACTCCTTGATACCTGCACGATGTCATGTAGGACATCATTCCAGTAGAAGGGTGAGAAATATTATCATAATAACAATGCATATAATTATATATACACAAATACACAAGCACAAAATACATATATTCCACATTTTCTCACCACAATTCATTATAACTCATCATGTACAATACAACATATATACAATCAAATATGGATAATCACCAAGCATATTCATCATGCACGTATCCATAAATCTCAACATTCCACATGAACATACACATATTATGTTTACTCACAAATTCACAATTACACATTCACAATTCTCAAACCAACAATTCATGTTCATAAGCATACTTTCATACAATGATCACATATTCACAACTCTCAATTACACAAGTAATGCACATACGCATATTCCACCATTCTCACCATACTTCATCATAACTCATCATATACTTCACAAAGCATATATATATATATATATATATATATATATATATATATATATATATATATATATATATATATATATATATATATATATATATATATATATATATACACACAAATATGGTCAATCATCAAACATATCCATAGTTCACAATTACACAAGTCATGTACATACACCTATGCATAACTTCATACAACAATCATATATTCATTCCATGAGACTCAATGCAACTCAATGCAACTCATGCCATGTGGTACCAACACTTGTTTTCATTTTTCGGTTTTTACACTTAAACCGAGTCCGTTCCCTAGACCGATAACAACAAAAGCCCGTTCCCCAAGCTTTCAAACCCCACTCTAGGTTTGGGACAAGTTACTAGCCTCCACAAAACTAGCAAACATTGCCTCTTGACTAAATGATGCATATGCAATCAACAATAAAATGCACTTAAGACCGATCACACATCTTAATCTCATGCATTCACATAATTCCTCCCTTCAAGAATTAAACAAGATTGCACACACAACATATCATATAATCAAGTATTCATACTTTTCATCAACATATTTGTCAAACAATGCACGCATATCTTACAATATGCTCTCATGCATTAATTCACAATAATCGGATACAACAAATATGCATTCATAATTCAACCTCATTACCTTTTCAAACAATGCACACATATTCACAATATATTCTCATGCATTCTTCACATACAAACAATACGCATATATTTGTCAAAAGACTATATTTCATAATCGATTCCACCATCTAGGATTCACGCCATACGGCTACCCACAGCATATCATATCACAACATGCACAAGCTATACGTTATATAACAAAAGTATTCTGCACAATAACACATCAATCACACACATTCGCGACGGTAAAAATCAATACAACAACATGTTTTCAATTTTCTGCTATAATTGAACCAGGTACAGGCCTCAAAGCCATTTTTTCTAGAATGATAATCCCGTTAACTTACCAACGCTTCGAACGGGGGTCAATACCGAGTTACGGTTCAAGAGTTATGAATTTTCGAAGTTTTCCGAAAACCCAGAATTTTGCCTAAACACGGCTACGGGATTTTGCATTTTCGCCCGAAAATCCGACCGATTCAATTCTTTTTTCAAAACAAACATATACTCATACTCACCTAACATATAGCAGTGAATTAGAACCATTAAACACGATTTCTACGACGTCTGATTTTCACTCAAATCTCAAACCCTCAATTATCCAAAAATGTCAAAACTCACAAACTCAACCAAATTCAATCAAACGAAATCCAATAATCATGGCTAAACATTACCCGACTAAACTATGCAATTTATTTTGAATTCTAACCGTTCAAAACTCGATTCTATCGATTTAACTCATTTGCCCTAGAAATGGAAAATAGAGAAAAACACCCAACAAATCCAACACAACTCATACATAATCATACACATTGATCAAATAATAATGTTTCTCACCCTTACCTTGATTGGATTGAAGCTTGAAGTTGATTCTTGATGATTTCTCCAAGTTTCCCTCTTCTCTTCTCTTTTCTCCTCTTTCTCTATTCTTTCTCTCCTTTTCTTTCTTTCTTTCTCTTATGTTTTTATCTCTTTTCTTTTCTCTCCAATTTCCCTTATATATCCTTCTATTTTCTTTCCATCATAATTCTTCTCTAAAAAATACCTATCAATTCATTTCTCACAAAATATCTCATCTTATCATTAATTAGAGAATATCTAATAAATCCATATTATTCTACCAAGTAGAATAAATTAATTAAATCCATTAACTCATTTAAATAAATCCAATAATTTATTTAAATCAGATAAATCACATAAACCAATTAATTAGCACAATTAATCACTTATTGAAAAATTGGGCTGTTACAATTTCCATTAACAAAAGATTGAGCTTTTACATAGATTCAGCCTAACAACCTAACACCAAGTTTGTTTTACAACTTTAGCTTGAAACCTTCAATGTTATTACAAAATCACAAGAGAACTAATCCCATGAGTAAACAAACTCAGGACAACAACAAAACAATACAAGTTTCAGATCAAGTTTTTCAGTCTCTCAGTACTAAGGAAACTGCTACTGAATAAAATTGATAAAAGAAGGAGAAGAAGTGAGATAGGAGAGCTGATAATACATAAAATATGTCTTTTTTTAAAAGTGACAAAGCTCTCCTTTATTTAGGAAAACTTTGGCTAAAAAATATAACAATCCTTGGGCATGATTGCTTACTAATTGATTAGACAAATAACTTAATTAATTAGGTTAAGCCATAAAAGGAAACCTTAATCTACAAAATCACTTTGAGCGCTTTTCTTGTGCTTACTTCTTGACTGATGATGCTTGTTATTTATTTTTCTTATTCAGTTGACATCATCACAACCTTTAGAAGACATTTACATGCACAACACATAGAACCACAAATACATAATCACTTAAGAACTCTAGAACATAATTCCTAAACGAATGTTTACTTAACAAAGTCCTTAGATGCCTAAATCACAGTAAGAAACTTAAAGCCATTGTAATTTATGAATCTAAAGACTTGTTGTTGCACCCTAAAATTTGCTCAACCTATTCCTCTTGGTTTATGTTTCAATATCATTAGCATTTGCATATAGAGTCATGTATATAGCCTAACCATCTGCATAGCATAGCATAGCAAATCATCCAACAGGGACCAAGCACTATTCTCATCTCTAGGAGCCTATCAAGAGGTTACTATTCAAATTAAATCTCATTCAAGTCATCAGAAAGAAGTTGAGGTCTAAAGAAGTCATTGGATCAAGCAGTGCATCTATCTCCTATCTGAGGGTATTTGAGGATCATCAAAGAAATTGTGAGTTGTGGGCTGGGCATGGAGAGTATGTGGACATCATGGGAGACTTAGAAAGTCATTTGGAGAAGGAGACAAGTCATTGATATGATCACAAGAGTTGCAGTTGAAGACAGTCAACTAGGGTTTCATCTGGGTCAACTCTAGGTCAACCCTAGGTCAATTGATTGATTGAAAGGCATTAAGGTCTATTGGAGAGATGTGGGGTTCATAATTTGACATGTAGAGAAGGATATGATGTTATGTCAAGAAGAAATCAAGAGAAATCAAGGAGAAGAGGAGTTTCTAAATTAGGGTTTCTGTGTAAAATCCCCTGATTTAGGTCAAACTTCCAAGCAAGATAAGTCAAAATGCAAGCTTCAAATGGATCCTTGGCCAACATGAAACTTGTAGAGGATCTCAATAACTTTAATTTGAGTGGTGGAAGACATCAAGGATATTTATAGAACTCAAGTTATGATCCTTGCAAGTTACAGGTCATCTGGGGTATCTGAAATTTTGTCTGTGAAAGTTACTTGTCTTCCAAGCAATTTTTACCCCTCAAGGAGATTTCAAATGAATTTCTGGTCAACATAAGAGTTGTTCCTCATTGTCTTAGCTTTCTAGAATGGTATGGTATGCCTTCATATGATTTGTGGAACTCTACTTATGGTCTTGGCAAGCAAAGGGTATTTTGGTCATTTGAGAATTACAGGTCATTTCAAGCCTATGCCCAAAACTCATACAAGGAAGCTTCAAATGGAAAACTTCACAACATCAAACTTGCTCAAAATGACATTTTGAGTCTATAAAAGTGACCATGAAAGATTGGAAAGACTCATAGCTCAAGGTTTCAAAATTGGTGAATTTAATGAATAAAAAATGACCTAAAATGGAGATTTTTCATAATTTGGCCAAATGGGATGAAATTATAGGTCATTTTGATTGGAAAAAATGTTTTAAGAACATTGGCAAAAGTAGAATTTTGAGTTTGGTTCAATAATTGAAAGTTATGCATGGTTACTTACAAAGAAAGTTACATAATCCAAATCCAAGGGAAAGTGTGCATGGGAAGTTTCTCCAAGGTTCTAGGGCTTTCTATTCTCATCTATATATTGAAGGAAGTAGCTTCATGCCATGTTTGGTGAATCATTGTGATCAAAACACAAGTTATACACAATTCTTCCATTTTTGCAAAACCTCTCAAACTTCATCAAACTTTCATCAATTTCCATTTTGTTTGATTTGATCATCATCACCATCATTCATAGATCACAATTCACACAAGCATTTGGTTGAATTGAAGAGAACTCGTGCCATACAAGTTAATCATCCAAGAAGCAAGAAAGTTTCAATTACAAGATCCAAGAGGTTTGAGCCAGAATTTCTGCATACAGAATCAAGAATTGAGTGTGTGGATCAAGTTCCAATCATTGCAAGCATCAGATCCAGAGAATTCCATAGCTGTTTGCATCATTTGTACCAGGTAAGTTTTCTCTTCGAATTGACTGTTTTAGTTAGAATCATAGTGATTTGTTAGCATAGAACGGTTAAGATAGGTTAGATGATGGATTGTGCAAAGTTTGGAGAAGTTTCATGAAGGTTGATCATAGTGCACCAAATCTGTTAGGATTGATAACTCATAGGTTATGGCAAGATAATCCTAGATGAATAGCTCAGGTTGATTAGCATGGCTTGTAGATCATTTTAGGGTAAAGATTGGAAGGAATTGAAGAGGTTGATAGCAGGTGAAAATGGTGGAGTCAGCATCTTCCCCCTATCGGGTTTGTTTCTTGAGTGAGTTTTAGAAGAAGATAATGGCATGGTTGTGTAGAGGGAAAGAAGTAGAGTATTTTTGCTCTTTGAATCGTGTGATTTCATGGAGAGACAATGGAGAACAGAGGAGTATAAAATTCGTGCATGGTGAGGGTTTCCTGAATCTAGGGTTTGCTGGAGGTTGAAGACGAAGCCATGGCCACACGATTTGGTATTTGACTTTGACTGGGGATGTAATCTGATGGCCAGGATTTAAACTGAAAACGGAGGGAACTTCCAAGGGTGCTACGCACCGTTTCATTTATTTTTCTGACTGGGCCTCATATTCTCTTGCTAACGCCACCCCCAATTGCCAGGCCCAATGTGTTTTTAACTGAAAAGCTTGCTATTTGCACCGTTTAATGTTTTTTTCTTTTTTTCATTTTTTCTGAGTATGTGCTGGGCCCAGACGCGCTTGCTATGCGCGCCCCCCAGTCTGGGCCCATCCTTTATTTCAACTGCATTTAATTACTCCATGCACCCCCTCAGCCAAATTAATTCCATTTTATTTTTCTTAATTCATTTTAATTCTTTGGAAATTCATAAAAAATTGGAAAATGCATGTTTTTTAATGGTTGTTTTTGCATATTGTTCATATTTTTGTCAAGAAAATTATCATACAAAAAAAATTCCAATTTCATTTTATTTCATATTTTTGGCATAATTTTCTTTTAAATAAGTGTAAATAATGTTTAGTTTGATACATGAATTTGTTAATTTTAGTTTGATTAAATGCTTTTATATTTTTTATCCATTCTTTTTAGGTTGATTAGTATAGAATGTTAGCTTGTATATACAATTTAGTTCATATTTTTAGGATTTAATCTTAGGTGATTTGTTTAGGTGTGAATAGCATGATCAAAACTAGGTTTTAGGAGATAACATAGGTGAATTAGTTCATTTCCCTTAGGAGTTAGAGATTGAATCTTTGGGGTATGGGACTATAGGGATTATGGGTAGTTAATAGATCCCTTAGAAATATTAGGATTCCCCTACTGCTATTAGTATACTGTCTGTATTTGCTTGACTGTGTGATGTGCCCTCTCTAGGGTTATTTCATTTGTCTGTGTGGGGTATTGGGTTTGCTTGGGGATTGGGAGAGCTGAAGACTTGTGATGATGAAGGCCATGGGAGATCAAGAGAATGAAGACCAACTTCCAGAGTTGATGAGGAGCACGCCTGAGTGAGGCCTCTGCTGAAATCTTCTCGTCTTTGGCTCTCAGCTGAGTCTTCAATTTGTTGATCTGCAATTTCAACTTATCTTCGCGCTCTTTATTGTTGGCCAAGGTGGCGTTCCACTAGGCGTTGAATTTGGAGATCTCTAAATAAGCTTTGTCCAAGTCCTGCTTCTTGGAAGCGAGCACACTATTAACAGCTTTCAGATCTAGACCCAATCATTCCCGAGATTTAATCTGCTTGGTCAAGTCCGTGCCCAACTTGTTCACCAACTCAGTCTGTTTCTTCAAAGAATAGGTTGCTTCGGTCTTCTCACTTCGGAGTTGAGCAATCTCTTTCTCTAACTCCTCATTAGCTTTCCGTAGCCCCTCTTTCTCTGCCCATAACTGGTTATACTTATGAATGTCGACAGTGATTGGCTCCTCAATCATGAGGGGATACAAAGGCGCCACTCCAGGAAACAGCATCAGCAACCTCTTCGCTCTATCCTGAATCCAGCTCAAGTAGGGATCATAGGCTCGGCTATTACTTTTCTCCAACAATGATTTTCCTCTTCTGTGAATATTGTTCCAAGTGCGCTCAAGTTTACCCAATGTATCACTATCCAACAGCTCGGTGAGGTACAAAGATTCTTGTACCTCTTCTTCCCTGGGAGGATCTCTCAATGCATATCCCAAATGCCTAACCAACAATGACGGATTATAGTTGATGCACCCCTTCCTTCCGACCAAGGGAACGTTAGGAAATCTGCTGCAGCTATAGATGATTTATGTACTAAGTATTTTCCTATCAAACCAAGTGATGTTCTCAGCTGACAAACCCATCAGACGTTCAGACCACTCTGACGTACCTGCAAAAGTAACAAAAGGACCTATCTTGGGCATATGACTGGAAAACCACCTGTACAGTAACGGAACACAACAGGACACATTTTTCCCTCTTTGGTTCTCATTCTTGTAGTGAACCGAGTGATTAACGTCACCGAGCAGTGTAGGTACTGGGTTCCCTGAAGCCAGTAAGTAGAAAGCATCTGCATCCACGAAATCTGGGAGATTAGGGAATAATATAATACCATAGATACAGAGAGCTAGAATGGCGCTGAATACGATTCAACAACTGTCTTTGGCACACTACTGAGCTTTCTCCACCAAAAAGGGCAAAGGAAAACCAAACATCCCAAGCCTTTTGATCATCTTCCCATCTAACTCTGAAGCATCCAGATGCAGAATAGCAGCGAGCTTAGCCTGATTAGGCTCAGCGTCAGTATGGAAGAACGACATTTGATCCCGGATAGACACATCTAACAATGCAGAATACTCCTCTAGAGTAGGAGTCAGAACATAATCAGGGAAGACAAAACATCTCAGTTGGGCGTCATAAAATTGTAGAAGAGTATAGATACCGCTGATCTCATATGTTGAAGGTTGACAGACACATCTCAACAGCCTCCCATAAGATTGCCTGAATTCTTCCATCACCTTCTTATCAGTTATAACAATCAAACTTAACAAAGGACTGATATCTGAAGCCGAAAACCTGTAGGCCACTGTACTCTTCAAGGGTTCCATGTCAGGAATAATGAGCAAGATCACTAGAATCAGAGGGAGAAATATGCACCTGCAACATAAATACATGTTAATGAGATGCAGATGAAAATGCAAAATGCAAAATGCAAACAGGGGATCAAGATTGTTGTGTTGTAGCTGAAGAGGAACCGGCGCTTCGCTTTGACAAGAACAATAGCACAGCTCTGATAATAGGAACCACTGATACCAATAGCTCAGATTCATACCATAAGGAAAACCGGGTAATCTGAAGGTCAAAGTTTCCTGCATGACCCAATCCCTCTCACAGGTATGGACCTATCCACTGATAAGGTTCGGCATCCTATGCGTTCATCAGTGTCACAGACTTTCAGGAAATGATGATACATTCACCATTTCTGGTTTGGCATCATCATCTCCTGAAGAGGCCTCACTTAGCTGAATCACAAATGATCGGTCCCCAGAGTTGACAACTCTCAAATCCAAAATCCCAACTGATCCAAAGGACCGGAAGGGAAATCATCAAACAGAATCTCGTCTGAGCACAGATTTCATGGGGAACTGTTTCTGCTAAGCAAACAAGCTCCCCACTAGTCTCCACAACTAATGCTAGGTTCGTACTCAAGCCTGGGTCTAGCTTATCACTCAACAGAACTTCCCTCCCCACATCAATAATGATATAAAATGCTAAAAATAAATGCGGGAAAGTAAAAATAAAGTACAACAAGTATGCACATACACCCCAAAAATAAACAAACAAGCGTTAGGGTTGACTCGCATAGGGAACCGTTGGAGTCCCCAACAGAGTTTCCAATTGTCGCAACTGCGAAAAAAGGTGCCGGAAATGACAGAAGAGTCGCCACCGTTCGTTTTTTATCCCAACGGGGGGAAAGGAAACGACCAGAGAAAAACTGACGAAAAGGGATAAGATTGGTCATCGCAACCAAATCTCGGGTTCGGGAGTCGATTACGCAAGGGGAAGGTATTAGCACCCCTCATGTCCGTCGTACTCGACGGGATCCACGCTTGTTATCTAACTAGAAAGGGTGATTGAAACTATCTAACTAAAGGTATGGGACAAAAGAAAATAAAAGTGACTCGACAGAGCATCGCCCTCTGGGCCTACGTATTCTCGTCTAGTACGAGAAATCAGAGTCAACGTAGTTCGGCTAACTACGGGTGAAAGGCGGGGAAAGTTTGCTCGCCATGACATCGCGTCTTGTGCCTACGTACTCTCAACAGGTATGAGAGATCAGAGCAAACGTAGTTCGGGATAAAGAGAACACATGTTTGTTCATCTGTTTTATCCGAGTAAGGTTAAACTATCGTTCTAGAAGTTAGGGACGACGCCTGTTTGCGGTAGAACCAAAGCTTAAAAATGCTCTTTTATCTGAAAAGATTTTCCTTGATTAAGAGATCCCCAAAGGACAAAAGAGGAGTTTGCCTGTTTGTTTTTGTCTTTTATTAGAGAAGTGTTTTGAATGAATGTTTATAATGTATGTTGTACTAAAGTCTAAAACCTAGGAGCGAATGCATCGTATATCGTCCTAAGGACGTATAATAACATTCTAAGCAATTGAGAGGTAACCTCCCAATCACTATTTCCCAAGTACAAGGCTCATGGCACAACATCCATTATCTTATTAAGTATTTTGAAGTTGTTTGAAGATGAGAAAGAGAGAGAGGACAAACTAAAGGGAAATTAGTTCAAAACCTAGTAGTTGTCATGCAAAATGGACCTAAGGTTAGGATTGAGAAGGGAAATCTATGCTATTTTTTATCATGCAAAGGATTCAACCTAATGTCTATCATCACTATCCTTAATCAAGGAAGTGAGAATTCCTAAGGGAACATGGTAATGAAAAGAAAAGAAACAACATACAATACTTGAATTGAAATGTGAATATGAATGAATGCACATGCAATGCAACATTACAAGCAAAGGGAGGACACCTCAACCTTTAATGCAAACAAGAGATACATAAAGAGAAAACACACAAGCAAGGGAGGAAATTGTGTGAGGTAAAGACCACCACAAGCTCATCTCAACCTTCAAATGCATACAAAGAATGCACACAACAAGCAAGTTGCATGCCCTAAGGCTTCTATCTTGAGTATGGCATGGAGCCAAAATCAAATGAAGATGAGAAAAAGAATATAAAACAACCATGGTTTCCCTTGTGTCACTCAACCAAAGTCTCATAATGACTTGTGCAAAAGATGCACAAAAATGTGTCCTCATGGTTCACCATTCAAGTCAAGCTTCAAATACCTCCTAAGGAGGGATTAAGCAAATTTAAATGGTGCTCCAAGGTCCTTTAACATAAAAGGAGATGAAAGGAGAATGTACATAAAGCATTTGAAAAGGAATGTATAAAATATTGCAAGAGAATCATGTTAAGGAAGTGAAGATCATTCAACATATACACATAAAAAAGACCCAAATGGAAGTCCTAAAAGGAAGCCAAACTTAAACACGTTATGAACATGATCAAGGCCTAAAATTGAACATACAATCATCTTATTATGTCTGAATATGGATACACAAACATAGGATGCTTAAACAATGCACAAAATGTAAATAAGATTCAAACTAGCACAAGTGTAGAGGTGAAAATCATACAAGGGTGACCTAAAGTGTAAAATACCCTAAAAATAGTAAACCAATCCTAAAAATTTCAAATAAACTCCTATGAGACCCCTCTGGTTTTAGGAACCAAGGGTCAAAGGAGGGGAACCTAAGTCCTAACCTAGCTATGCGAACAGAAGGCAAATCCTAAGGAAAGTCCTATGAACTAGGCAAGAGGGAAGGTCCTAAAGATCAAGCCTAAATCCTAATCAAAAGGTACCAAAAACAGAGAGAAAAAATATCATAAAATCAATCAACATGTTAATGATGTGCACAAGAAATTCCAAGCATTTATTTGAACTAATCATCACAAAAGAAAATCATGAACAAATGATATGCCATTTTAATTCAAATAAAAGCCTTCCAAATGAATTATTCTTTTTTAATTGAAAAATGTTTAGAAAAATTAAACTAAAATTTCCTAAATTCAAATTACATATTAAAATTATTAGAAACTATTTTTGTAGAATTTATTATCATTTGGAAGTATTTTATTATGATTAAAACAAAACAGATTCCAAAATATGAAAATAATGGAAAGAAAATGAAATTGGAAAAACCGGTGGTGCAGAAAGTAAGGAAATCACATTCAAACTTTGGGCCTTACACGCTAGGGATTTTGAAAATGAACTAGAGGCCCAGTCCAAAGCCACCATTTAATGAAACAGTGTGTTTTGATGATTAAGTGGAAAGTCAAGGTTTCAACACGCGCTCGTGGCCGTTAGATGAGGTCCAGGTCAAGAAGTCCTACAAGATCTAAGGGAGCAGATCAAACACACGTGGCCAGGGAATTCAAACACTTAAATGGAGGGAAAATCACAGACGCAGGAGCACGGCGGCTCCGGTCGTCTTCTCCGGTAGCACGCTACAGTGATAGTTTCAAATCCTCACCAAAACTCACAAATTCTTATGCCAATCAACTCGTCTCACTGCACAGGTCATCAATCCATGGTTCTTGATAATTAATACTTCCTAAATCATTTAAACCGATCCAAACTAAAATCAAGCATTCAACACGAATTGTCACTAACAGTCATCAAACCTAACCAAAATCCATCTATGATGATAAGAGAACATGAATATGTAAAAATGGCGTGAAATCACAGCATGAACAGAGTGCAATTTGGAAAAGTTAGTTACCTAACGGAATAGATTTGTTGGACCTTGATTCCTTGAAGAAGCTTGATGGAAACAATCCAGAATCGTTCCTTGATCTTCAATGGAGCTTTTGATGTGCTTAATTTGGCTTGAAACCTGATGAATCAGAGAATTCGATTTTAGCTTCTCCTTGAACTTTTGCAACTGTGTTCTTGATCAAAATGCCTCCAAAATCCAATCTTAAAGTTTGTACATGATGCTGAGATTATATGTGATGGATCTAGATGCTAAGAAAGCCCAATCCAAATCCAGTTTGATCCAATGGAAATCTAAAATTTTGGTTATGCAAGCTTCACCATATGCACGAAAATAGAGCTTCCAAGGCTTGTTTCTTCATTCAATTAGCTTGCTGGAAGTGTATATTGATCCAATGGCTAAGAATTGTTCCTCAATTTAATCTCATGGTGTGATTTTGATATGTTACTTCCATTTGAAGCAAGCATGAAATTGGACATGTTTTTGACCTCAAACTCCAATTCTGAAATTGTCACCATGCTTAGTATGCCTTGTGGACTCAAAAAATGCACCAACTTGATAAAAAAATTGGTCCAAAATGAATTTATTTGATTTTATGGCTTTAATGCTTTTTCATGAAAATTTCCTCCACCAATCCTTCAATCCAAGCCAATCCAATGATAGGTTGATGTTTTGGTGATGGAAATGACCTCATTTGGAGCAACTTTGATGTTGGAAAAAGTTTCATTTGAGGTGTGCAAAGTTATGAAATTGACCTATAATAAAAAATGACCTATAATCAAAGTTTCCCAAAATACCCCTGCCTTGCAAGCTTCATCTCTTGAGCTCCACAAATCAGATGAAAGACTTCTAGTACTTTTTGGAAAGCTAAGATCATGAAGAAAACCTTTCTTGTTTGGTTCAAAGTGAGGAGAGACATCCTTCTAGGTCAAAAATGTCTTGGAAGTTGGTTGACTTTTGTTGACCAAAATCACATTCATCTGATGACCTATAACTTTCCAGCTTCGTAACTTGAGTTCTAGAAATACAATGAATGACTTCTAGTACTCAAAAGAAATCTAAGAACATGGTCTAAAAGTTTCATGTTGGAATCAAGATGAGATGAGACTTTTATCTTGAGATATGTGGTCTTGAAGTTAGGCACTAAACAGGGGATTTTACACTGACAAGCTTAGAAACCCTAGCTTAGCAACTTCTCACACTCTTGATTCTTCTTGATTTGATCTTGGAATATCATCTTAGACATCTCAACACAACATTACATGATCATAAAGACTTGAAATTGAGTCTTAATCTCCTTTAATTCAACAGTTGACTTAGGGCTAACCAGATGAAAACCCTAGCTACACCACCTTGGACTGTGGCTCCTTATACTTGATATAATGACTTGCACAAGCCCCTCAATGACCCTCAAGGCATCCAATGAGCTTATACAATGCTCTCCATCCATAACCATGGACTTAATATCATCTAATGACTTTCATTTGAACCCCAAGGTAGGAGATACACCAATCTTAACCATCCACTCCTTCAATGAGCTTTGACTTTCTTCTGATGATGATAAGCACTTGATAGCATAAATATAACCTCTTGCTAGGCACACCTCTCTCAATCCTCTGTAAATGGAAAATGGTATGCAAATGCTAATGCTATGAAAATGCAATGAAACATAAGCTAGGTAAAGAAAAGGTTGGGCAAATTTTGGGGTGCAACACGCCTCTCAACATAACCAAGAAGCCACATCTGAACACACCACCTCTATACCATCCACACCCTCATTCAATATCCCTCAGCAAACCAATTTTGCTGAAGTCCCCTCTATAAACCAACCAGTTGTTACCAACCCCTCTGAACTTGAAATATTTCATGCCACACCTCTCCTAACCATTCACCCAATTCCATCTGACTCCTCTGACTCCTCCTCTGATCAATTAAATGCTACATCCCCTCCATATAACTCCCCAAGCCATCCTATTGAAATTTCTTCTCCCACCCTCATTCCCTCTCATTCTCCAGATAAACCTTCATCCTCTTTTGAACCTTCATTTTTTGATGCCCTTAAGACATCCTTCTTTGAGGCCTACCTTAAGCCCAAACCTAGACCAAATGTTGATAATTTGTTATCTAGTTTTGAAACGAAGATGGAGATGTGGTTTTCTGCTGTTAGGGAGAAGTTCCTCACTAGCACGAATCCTCACGACTCTGAAGAGATCTGGACTGCCTTTAGAAAGAGATTCACTTCTGTGACTATGAATCTTCAGGATGCTTTCTCTGCAGATGCACAAGAGAGAGTTTCTGAAGCTCTGAAACTTGCTCAACTAAGTGGCAGCAGAACTCCTATTCTTTGTCTGGAAAACACACCTGCAGAAGTTGTGTGCTCCTCATCTGAGAAATCTACTGCACCTCAGATTAGTGAAGATCATCCTGCTGAAGAAGTTACCTCAGAGGCTCTTGTTGTTGAAGAGATTCCTGCCTCTGATCAGCCCTCTGCTCTGAAATTAGGGAATGCACCTTCTTCATTGGTTATTCAGAATTCTATAGATTTGAGGAAAGAAAATGAAGATGTGCAAAACAAGTTTTCTCAGCAAGAGGCTACTAACAATGAGATAAAATCTTGGATGATCAAGCAAGAGAAAACTACCGCAGAGATTCAGGAGTGGATCGTCAAACAGGAAGAATCCACTACTGAAATCAAGACATGGATGGCCAAACAAGAAGCTTCAACTTCTGAGATGACAGAGCTTCTTAAACTTTTAGCAAATCGTTTATCTTAATTGTTTGTTTGTTTGTGCTCATCTGTGAATTTGCCTGTTTTTCTTTTCTGGGTTTCTAAATACATCTGTGACTATTTTCTTTACATCTGGTTCTATTTTTTATTTTTCTTACTCTGAAAGTTTTTTATTTATTTTTTTGTCATAAATATTTTTCTAAAATGGAAATTTAGAAAATAGGGAGAAAATGAAAATTATCTGATCACTTTTTGATATGACAAAAAGGGGGAGAAAACGAAAATTTTGAATTGTTCACATAAACAGATACTGAATGGAAACTCACACATGTTAAAACTAACTAATCATGAATTCAGTGTTTCAGAGTTAAAGTTACTCATCCGAACATATTTATAGAATTTACTTCGAACAAGGTCTGAGATAGTCGACAAGCTTGCTCTGACTCTGGAAAGAATACAAGTGCTGAAAGGGAAGTTTTAAATTTTCTAGCAGTATTCATTTCAGGGGGAGAATCATATTCTCAGGGGGAGATATATATTTTATTTTTGAACAAAATTTCGTATAGTTTTTGTCATCATCAAAAAGGGGGAGATTGTTAGAACACATATTGGTTCTTAATATATCTCAATGTTTTGATGATAACAATAATGAAATTTTGTATGGAGAAAATATATACTCTAATTTTGTTCAAGTGTTTTTGTTTCAGATAACATAATAAATATTCCTCTGAACGTTAAGCTACAGCTACAAAAGACTCTAACCGAAGCTACAAAGGCTCTGAGCGTAGAATATAAAGCGAAGATTCAGAAGACTCTGAGCGTACTAAACTCAATGCTCCAACTGCAAAGGCTCTGAGAATCAAATCAAGTAAGGCTCTGAAACATTAGTAATTAGGCTCTGATACATTTGGATAACACATAAGAGAGAAGACCTGCTCTGATCTGAAGTGTTCCTCTGGACGAACAATTTGTTCAAACAATCACGCTAGCACTAAGCTGCAGAACTCTAGAAGAGAGTTACTCTGATCAGAAGAAAATGGAACATCATCATAGGATCTGATGCAGAAGAAAATAGAACATCATCAGAACTCTGGAAGAGAGTTACTCTGATGCAGAAGAAAATGGAACATCATCAGAGGATCTGATGCGGGAATTATTTCCATATTCTTTCATTTAAAAAGATGCTGATTAAGAAAGATCTGTTGCAAAACTCTTTGTCTACATCCAACGACACTATTCCTCTTTTGTGTATGGTACAAGATGTCAGAACAAAAAGGATATCTCTGAACATTCCTCTTCTAGAAAGGAACAGTCAAGAAGACAAAAAGTTGTGCACGCTATTTGAGAAATTTGAAGTATTTAAACAAGTCTTCAACAACAATTCAAACAATAAATTCATGAATCTTTAGCCTATTTATAGGAGATATTTCATTTCTCAACTTCCAGAGATCATTCGTGAGTCATGGAGGAAGTGGGAGTAACTTCCTGTAGTGGGCAGTTAGTGGAGAAAGTGTAGGAAGAAATCAAGTTGAAGGTGTTCGTGGTCACTTCTGTTTTTGCACGTTATCCTGATATTTGATGCATGACGACCGTTATGGTCGTGATGACCGTGATTTAGCATGACGACCGTGATGGTCGTGACGGGCGTCATGGAGTTGTGACGAGCGTCACACTCACAAAATCTGCTTTTCTGTTTTTTCTTCTCTATTTCTTTCTTTCTTCTTTCTTTTCCTTCCATTTCTTCTTCTTTTCTTTCTTTAATCCAAATTCTCCACAATCTGCAAAACATAGTAAATTAACCGTATAATAGAACATAAATCAAGATAAATTAACAATAATCGCAAATAAACTCATGTAAGTCAAGTTGAATAAACGATATGATTTCGTGTTATCATCAGGCTCTGTTATCCTAAATCTGATAATATATTTATAAGTCTTAGATTCAAGGGGAGCTTGATAAAAGGAAGTTACATCTAAATATATCTCTGTCATCATCTATTGATTATTTTTGTACAAAATTTTTTCATCAAAATACATTGTTTTTTCATTATCAAAAAGGGGGAGATTTTTAGAACAAGATTTAGTTCTGCTGTTTATCTCTAAGTTTTGATAATAACAAGGTAGTATTTGTGTGAAATAAAGTTTGGTGCTCTAATGGTTTGTTATTCTGAAGTTTTAACAAACAGATTCTGACTCTGATAGAGACAACATTCAACGTCATTCTGGTATGACATAAGTCACTTCTACACCAAAGAAGCAAGTCTACTTCTGTACCTACTCACACTCAGATAGATTCTAAGAAGACAATATGTTGCTGCTGCAATACTCTCTTGGATTCTGCCTCTAAGCGTGTCTCCAATGATTTACTTCTGAAGGCTTTCTAGCATCTAAAGATGTTCTCTTCCGAAGACTAAGTGCTAAAGACTCTAAAGACAAGGTTCTTATGAACAAAGTTCTAAAGACTCCGAAGACTTAAGTTTCTGAAGACTAAAGGTTCTGAAGACTAAGTGTTGAAGACTCTGAAGACAAGGTTCTGGTGAACAAGTTCTGAAGACTCTAAAGACTTAAGACTCTGAAGACCCAGTGATCAACTATTCTGCTCATGCTTCAAACATCTCTATCTAGAAGCCTCTGATGTACGGAAGATAAGATTAAAAGTTTACGAGGGAAATAAAACATAGTATGTATTAAAACCGTTTCATTCCGCTACCATTCCACTACCACGATTTTGTGGTGAAAAGGACAACTTTTGTGTATGATTTTCATCCCTATGTAACGAAATTCTTTCAAGTTGCCAAATCACTCAAGGATATTCCTGATCTGCCCTCCAACGGATCTTTTACTGGCTATATAAGGACTTGATAACTTGAAGGAAATTATGAAGAACAACAACGCAAGAATACAGCAACGAAAAATTCATACTGTGTGAAAATTTTCTTTAAGTATTTTTAAGATATTAATTATGTTTATATCTTCTTGATTAGAAGCATTTCATTGTAAACATTTATCTTTCAAAAACTGTGTTTGTAAATTTCTTAAGGGACCAATTAGGTCAGAATCCTTAAGAAGACTTAGACAATGAGTCTTTGTGGTTGTTAGTCACCCACAGGTTCTAGTGTAGATTGTAATCAGTTGATTATATTGGATTAAGTCTTTGGATAAGGAAAAAGCACCTTGGCGGGTGGACTAGATTAGCTTGATATTTTTCAAGTGAACCAGGATACATTGGGTGTCTTTCTCTCATGTTTAGTTTCTTTGTGATTTTTGTTTGAGTTTCATAAAAATATTTCTTTTTTAAAAACCCAATTCAAACCCTCATTTCTTGTATTTTTCTCACACCTTCAAGGAGCTCACCTAACAGGTTGGGGTGCCTACTCCAATTCCAATTGAAATTATGTTCCTTAGGGGACAGATGTCGAACGCGATGTCCTATAAAATTGGTTTGACTTCTTATACCATAATTCACATAACTAACAGAGTTTAACTTGTACAAGATAATGGAATAGAAAAGCAATAAAGAACACATTAATTGGTAACCTAGTTCGATGCAACAACGCCTACTCCTAGAGGGTTGGCTTCCAACCCAAGAAAGAAAATTCACAATAGTAGTTTAGTACAATTATTCTTACAAGTAACAACAAGCCCTATGTTGTTCAATTCCTCTTCCTAACACTACCGAATGACTTTCTATTTAAGTTTCCCCCTAAATATGAGAACCTCTATCACTTTCTCTTAATCACTAAACCCTAGTGATCAACTTAAATTCACAATGTTGAATGTTTATTTACAACTCAAGTAGACAAACCTACAACTATGTCAAGTTACTTAAACATAGAGTGGTGTACATACAACAATACCAATTACTCAAATAACCCCTAGCACTCTAATATCTTCAATGTATTGCTTGCTTTCCAATGTAGGTTTTGTGCTCCTTATATAGAAAAAGTATTATGGACTTTTCTCCTTGGATATTTGAATTAATTTCATCCAAAACCTTTGCTCAATCTGTTGGATATGATTTGTTCCATAAATATCTCCAACAGAAAGTTATGATTTGATTTGTTTCAAATTATATTTTAAATCACATTTAAACCTTATTAGATCTTCACAGATGTCCAAAAATCATATAATCATATTTCTAAATAAAAATGTTAGACAATAGGCTTCGATCTAGATGGGGGGTGAATAGATCACAAATTTAAAATTTAAATTTTTGGCAAAAATGGTTTTCAAAAGTTTTATGGCACGACAGAAACAACCTGAATTGAATCGTCTAACCGAACCTACTATCAAAAAGCTCAGATACACATAAACTTACAGAATAGAATGATAATGAACACAAATTTTTCAACAACGATTAATCACAAACAATTAAATTCTAAGCTACACATAAAACTTATTTCCAATTATCAAAAACCAAATAAAACACAAAAGTCAATTTATCAAACACATTGTGTGCAATCGATAATGTTTGGAAATTTATTTTATTTTGTTGATGTTAAAGCCAATCACAATCAAAATGATTATGATTATATTAACAAACCTTAATTCAAAATGTGATCAAAAATTTATTTCCAAATGAATTAATCAAACAACAAATTCGATAATTTGCAAACACAAAAACTAGAGAGAGAGAGAGAGAGAAGGATTTGTTTAGGCAGTTCTCCAATCGGCCTTGCTATGGGTACGTATGGCCACAATTTGAATTCAAATTGAGATGGTTTCAATTAACCTTACTTTCCAAAAAGTGTCTACATAAGAGATGAAGAACTCTAACCCTACAAACCCTATGGTTTTTTGTTGAATCTGCCACCTCCAAAACCCTTATTCAGAGTTTGGTTAAGTCAATAACAATGTTGCTTTAATCCACTAGTTCTTGTTACTACCTTGCAAAATCTTCTGTCTCAAGGATTTCACTCGGTCGGATTAATCCCAAACACGTACTTGTTGAACCCCAAGATTTACGAGCACGGTCCACCATCTCACGCTACTCCCCTACAAAGAACCACCTTGTCCCAAGGCCTTCACTTGATCGGATCCGTATTTGCGTAATCTTGTCCAAAACCTTCAAATCCTCAATGATCTTGAAGGAAAACCCCGGTTTGGTTTTCTCATTTGAAACACATAAAAAAACTCAACCTAATATGCTCAGTACATCAACCTAATTGGACTTTATCAACCCTAATCTAGATGGTTACCCAATCAAAAAATGATTATGTGTAATTTAATTATGTGTATGCATAAAAGAGAGGTTAAAGATGATAAGTATCTTTGAAATTATGGTTTCGTATAGGTTTTATTCTAGAACTTTGCTATAAAATGATGTGTGTGTGTGTGTGTGTATAAAAGAGATATTAAGAAAAAGGTATGCAATTAGATGGAGGAAAAATGAAAATTTTAAAAGAGACCATTGTGTGTGTCGACCTATAAATGCAATAGGTCGACCTACAAAGACATTTGGGTCAACCTTTGAAGATCTTAGGTCGTCATGTAGAGGTCTTGTGTCGACCTAAGTTGGTTAGCTATGGACAGTGGCTACATACTTTATTATTGATGCGCAGGGTTCTACCTGAGCAATTTGTGTGTCGACCTATAATGAAGCAAAAAACTTCTATAGGTCAACCTACACATGTGTGTGTTGGCCTATCTTGTAGTGTCATCATAAAAACTTATTTTTCAATTCATTTTTCACAAAAACCTTGTTTTCAATGCATGTATGATGTATGATCCTTTTCCAAACGATTTTAATGCTTCCTAAGGCTAAGGTGCACATCTAAAATCAGAGGATACCTTCTAATATATATTAAAGCTGCACTATCCTAGTTTTGACATCATTTAAAATACATATCTTATGAAAATTAGCATTCTCAATAAACAATAAAATCTAACTGAATCTTCAACAGAAAATTAGTCCTAAAATGTAGTACTCTGGCTGTTAAGCAAGCACTACAACAAATAACGCTTTTCACGATGAAGCTTTCACCTCGAACAATAGAAAATTGAGGTATAAAGCCAAGGCGCGTTATTTTTTATTACTTAAAAAAATAAAAATAAAATCATAATTTCCCTTGGGTTTACCTAAAATCGAGGTGAAATGATTTTATTTATTTATAAGCGTAAACAAAATGTTCTAACCCTTCAGTTTTCTATTTAACCGAGATATAAAATAATAATATTTTACTCTAAAAGCACTCATTAAACAGATTTTACCCTAATCGTTACTAATATGAAACAGCCCCAAACATCATTCTTTGGGATGGATTGCAAGACATAAAAAATCTTCAAAGTTCTTCTATATCTAACAAAACATTTTTCTGCCCTTGCAATTTATCTCACATAATGGTGTTGATGTTATAGTTGTATTCATGTAATAACATTTCTATGTTGTCAATCAAAGAAAACATTGAGAAATCTATTGCTCCCCTCGGTTGACAGCATTTGGAAATTTATTACAAAACACACGCATCCATTTCTCTTTCATTTTTTTCATGTGAAACATTTTCCATGAAAATATTTACTCAATATAATCTTAGATGAATTTCAAGTACAAAAAAAATTCCTCTTAGTTGAAACAGATAACTTCTTAGAAATCTGAAAACAATGTAAATATAAAAAAAAAATTCACTTGTTTGGAATATATAACTCCTTTGGATTGTTCTCCAAGAATCTATTGTCAAAATATTAATTTGCTTAAGTAATTTATTTTAATATTCTTTGTAAAAAATGTAAATATTAAAAAAAAATTCACCTCAGTTTTGAGTAATAACTGAGGTAACATATTATCGTGTTTTTTCAATTTCTTCATCATCCTTAAACAAATCTTCACCGACCATTTAATGAGTATCAACACTCAAGACACTACCATTAGTGATCCTAGTGGAACCTAAAACCTCATTATAAAAGCATTATGAATATTTAAATTAGATAGTAGTTGTGAAACTCTATGTTTAGTTACAGCGCCATGAGATTTTACAAAGTAAAAGTATCACTATGATAGATTGCAAAAGCAAAAAAAAAAAGTTAGGTTTTTTTAATATGTGGTTGGTGAAAGTATATTTACTTTGTCAAATATTTATGTGATGGATTACAAGTGCAGAAAATTATCTTGGGTTCAAGGTTTATGTTCTTAAATAATCCTATAACTGAACATTTATTTTATTTAGCTAACTTTTTTTTTGTTTTATATCAGAAACAAATGAATGCAAGTCATAGAAAATATATTGCATTTTATCTATGAAACGAGGATCCCCAACAGTTTCTCTTCTCCAAAACATCCAACATTTTTTCTTCACCGACAGTGATGACGATGAAGAACAACATTTTTACTTTAATATTCTATGTAAACAATGTAATATTCTACGTAAATGATGTAGTTTGTAAACAAATTAATTTATTAATATTTTGTGTAAACATTATATTGAATTTATCTATAAAAAACTATCCAACCTCTCGGTTTTAAAATAAACCGAGAGGTTTGAGACGCTGTTTGTGTAAATAATAAAAATGTAGATGTTGGGGTTCGAACCCATGATCATATAACTTTACCCCTCGGTTTTTTATTAACCGAGGTGTTAAGTGGCTATTTTTCATGTCATTGTTCGTTATGTCGGCTTGGTAGTTGAAGTTACATCTCTTTCATGTACGATGTTATAAGTATTATTTGTAGTAGTGAATACTTATATGTCATACCCACATGATGTGACATCGCGTCCAGCATGTGCCCTTTCTGTATCAAAAAATTATCTTGAAGCAACAAATCAAACTTGAACACTTCTCCATGATGTTGTTTTGCAAAATGAAACCAATTCAAAAGGAAAAATAGAATTTACTTTATCGACAAATCATACATGCATTATAAACTTAAATCTTAACTTTAGGTACCCAAATCACTTTTGATCGTCTAACTTTAGTGTAATAAATACACTCTCTAGATTTTCAATTAGGATCATAATTACAGAAGTAAGATAAAACACACATATTTCTCATTTTAATTTTATGATATTCTTTATATAAGTGAAAAGGAGAATATATATATATATTTTTTACTTTCATGACTTTTTCTAAAAAAGCAAAGTAGAGCAACATGGTCATTTTTATTACAATAATTATATTTAAACATATTATATTTAGAGATCCTTTTTGCATGGCGTATGTTATCAAAAAATTTAGCATTGGTTTTAGGTACACTAGCGTCCAGACGGGCACTCGCGTGCCCGTTTATCCGCTTTTTTAATGCGCACACGTAAAGAAAAAATATAAATGATATTTTTTATTTAATGTAAATTTTAAATGGAAGATACGTAGGAAGTTATTAGTAAGATGTTATGTGACAGATGATAGTAGTTGTTCAATGGAAGTTATTGTGTAAGTTACATATTTTAAAATAAGGGTAAAATTGGTAGAAAAATAGGCTAGACCAAAGATCAAGTTTTGCATTTATATATGTTATAGATTATAGATAACCTAGACTGGCTTTATTATAAGAGGTACTTTGATTACCTAAAATAAAATTCAAGTTATCGATTCTTTTTGTAAACTTATCCAGTGTGTTATACATATTGTCAAATTTCTAAAGTACTGCATTTTTCACACTTGGAAGATTTTACATGATCCTCATGGGAAAGAGGATAAAGGCAAGAAGATCTTTGAGTAAAAATACTCTGTTTTTATCTAAGGTTGTCTATATCTTCCAATAAAAATTATTTTTTATTTCAAGAGAAGATATATTAGTTTAATAGGTTGAAACGAGGTGTTCTGACTTACTTGATTCTCTATCTAACATTTTTCATATGTGTAATCATTCAGTATAAGTAAAATATGAAGTCACCTAGTTATCTTCAAATGTAAATTAAAGGGTGTCCCTCATTTCTTTTGTAGCTTCACATTAAGAAACATGCAAGTCACCAATACCAAGAGCAGTAGTTATAATGATTATTTCTTTCAAACGATGATTCACTTTTTCCTTGTCCTCTTTGGTCCACATTTCTATAGACTTCTTTTTTAAAACACCATCAATTAGACGTGTGGGAACAAAAGGACCATTTTTAATAGTAGTCCAAATATCATAATCCATCCCTCTATAAAAGTTATCATATTATCTTTCCACAAAAAATTACCTTCTCCATTGAGTGTTGGGATTTTGTTTAGTGAATCATTAGAAGTAATTTCTACCTCCTGATATAATTAGTCTTATAAAATGAGTTAGACTCTAATGTCACTTGTTGACCAAGCGACTCCAAACACAAGAGGGGGCGTGAGTTGTGATATTTTGATTTCAATTTTTTTCCATAAAATTGTTTAATTTTAAGTTGATTATTGTTTTAAAAAAATATAAAGAGATATAGTAAAATAAATCACATCAGAGATTATCCTAGTTTGTCTTAAACCACGCAACTTACTCTAGTCCCCAAGAACTTCCTCTTGAGATTTCTGTAACACCCTTCTAAACCCCACGGATAATATATGAATAATTAGAGTAAATTTCCATGCATTTACAAAAGGGCATTACACATAACTTTCAAAATATCAAAACCACCTGTCATGCTCATTACTATTTCAATATAAAATTATGCTTTACAAAACTTCACTTTGCATGTATCAGCGGATTCAATTATAACACAATTTTCATAAAAGAAACATTTGTTTTTATCACATAAAACAACATCACTTAGGCATTAAGGCCAACATCATAATACTCCAATGGATATAAACACGTTTATAGAGTACATAATGTATATCTTAAACACAACCGAAGCGATCCCAATGTTACATGACCAGAGCATGACTCGCCCCAACATAATTAAATCACTAAACGGCTACACCAAAAGCGACCTCGTAACTACGAGCAATACTACTCCTTGATACCTGCACGATGTCATGTAGGACATCATTCCAGCAGAAGGGTGAGAAATATTATCATAATAACAATGCATATAATTATATATACACAAATACACAAGCACAAAATACATATATTCCACATTTTCTCACCACAATTCATTATAACTCATCATGTACAATACAACATATATATAATCAAATATGGATAATCACCAAGCATATTCATCATGCACGTATCCATAAATTTCAACATTCCACATGAACATACACATATTATGTTTACTCACTAATTCAGAATTACACATTCACAATTCTCAAACCAACAATTCATGTTCATAAGCATACTTTCATACAATGATCACATATTCACAACTCTCAATTACACAAGTAATGCACATACGCATATTCCACCATTCTCACCATACTTCATCATAACTCATCATATACTTCACAAAGCATATATATATATATATATATATATATATATATATATATATATATATATATATATATATATATATATATATATATATATATATATATATATATATATATATATATATATATATATATATATATATATATATATATATATATATATATATATATATATATATATATATATATATATATATATATATATATATATATATATATATATATATATATATATATATATATATATATATATATATATATATATATATATATATATATATATATATATATATATATATATATATATATATATATATATATATATATATATATATATATATATATATATATATATATATATATATATATATATATATATATATATATATATATATATATATATATATATATACACACACAAATATGGTCAATCATCAAACATATCCATAGTTCACAATTACACAAGTCATGTACATACACCTATGCATAACTTCATACAACAATCATATATTCATTCCATGAGACTCAATGCAACTCAATGCAACTCATGCCATGTGGTACCAACACTTGTTTTCATTTTTCGGTTTTTACACTTAAACCGGGTCCGTTCCCTAGACCGATAACAACAAAAGCTCGTTCCCTAAGCTTTCAAACCCCGCTCTAAGTTTGGGACAAGTCACTAGCCTCCACGAAACTAGCAAACATTGCCTCTTGGCTAAATGATGCATATGCAATCAACAACAAAATGCACTTAAGACCGATCACACGTCTTAATCTCATGCATTCACATAATTCCTCCCTTCAAGAATTAAACAAGATTGCACACACAACATATCATATAATCAAGTATTCATACTTTTCATCAACATATTTGTCAAACAATGCACGCATATCTTACAATATGCTCTCATGCATTAATTCACAATAATCGGATACAACAAATATGCATTCATAATTCAACCTCATTACCTTTTCAAACAATGCACACATATTCACAATATATTCTCATGCATTCTTCACATACAAACAATACGCATATATTTGTCAAAAGGCTATATTTCATAATCGATTCCACCATCTAGGATTCACGCCATACGGCTACCCACAGCATATCATATCACAACATGCACAAGCTATACGTTATATAACAAAAGTATTCTGCACAATAACACATCAATCACACACATTCGCGACGGTAAAAATCAACACAACAATATGTTTTTAATTTTCTGCTATAATTGAACCAGGTACAGGCCTCAAAGCCATTTTTTCTAGAATGATAATCTCGTTAACTTACCAACGCTTCGAACGGGGGTCAATACCGAGTTAAGGTTCAAGAGTTATGAATTTTCGAAGTTTTCCGAAAAACCAGAATTTTGCCTAAACACGGCTACGGGATTTTGCATTTTCGCCCGAAAATCCGACCGATTCAATTCTTTTTTCGAAACAAACATATACTCATACTCACCTAACATATAGCAGTGAATTAGAACCATTAAACACGATTTCTACGACGTCCGATTTTCACTCAAATCTCAAACCCTCAATTATCCAAAAATGTCAAAACTCACAAACTCAACCAAATTCAATCAAACGAAATCCAATAATCACGGCTAAACATTACCCGACTAAACTATGCAATTTATTTTGAATTCTAACCGTTCAAAACTCGATTCTATCGATTTAACTCATTTGCCATAGAAATGGAAAATAGAGAAAAACACCCAACAAATCCAACACAACTCATACATAATCATACACATTGATCAAATAATAATGTTTCTCACCCTTACCTTGATTGGATTGAAGCTTGAAGTTGATTCTTGATGATTTCTCCAAGTTTCCCTCTTCTCTTCTCTTTTCTCCTCTTTCTCTATTCTTTCTCTCCTTTTCTTTCTTTCTTTCTCTTATGTTTCTATCTCTTTTCTTTTCTCTTCAATTTCCCTTATATATCCTTCTATTTTCTTTCCATCATAATTCTTCTCTAAAAAATACCTATCAATTCATTTCTCACAAAATATCTCATCTTATCATTAATTAGAGAATATCTAATAAATCCACATTATTCTACCAAGTAGAATAAATTAATTAAATCCATTAACTCATTTAAATAAATCCAATAATTTATTTAAATCAGATAAATCACATAAACCAATTAATTAGCACAATTAATCACTTATTGAAAAATTGGGTTGTTACAACCCTCCCCCACTTTAGGAATTTTCGTCCTCGAAAATGTTACCTGATTCAAATAACTCTGGATACGACTCTCGCATCCTAATCTCCCAACTACCTCCATCAAAGGAATCTCTATACCTCGAAGTTGCTTCTCGTTCATCAACCTGAACTGGCAATGTCTCAACAATCAAATCCTCTCTCACTCGTACACTATCCATCTGAATCAATGCACTTCCTCAACTTAGACACATGAACACATCATGCAATTCCCACAAGCGACAGCAGTAAAACAATCTCACATGCTATTTTCTCCATGCTTCCGCTGCGCCACTCTGATACAGATCAACAAAACACAGTGGGTGCTTCCGAGACATCAAGCTTGACCGACACCAGTTACTATTGTAACTCTCGAAACACGTCTTTTCTTGGGTCCTTTTAATCTTTCTAGTCGTCTCTTGCACAATATCAGGTCCGAGTACAACACTCTCGCCTGGCACACATCAACACAAAGGATTCCTACACCTCTTACCATACAAAGCCTCATACAATGTCATTCCGATACTAGAATGATCATTTTCATTGTAGGTAATTCAAGCAACGATAGTTAACTATCCCACGATCCACCTTGATCCAACACACAAGCTCTCCACAAATCCCGTACATACTAGATAGTTCTCTTTGTCTGTCCATTCCGTCCACGGATGCTAGACAAAGTTCAACTTCAACATGACACCCAAAGCGTCTACAACTTTCTCAAAATCTCAACGAAAATTCAGATTCCCATCTGACACAATATTCGACGGTAACCCATACTACCCCGCAACTTCCTCACTATACCTCTTAGCTAGCTTCAGCATAGAATGATTCATCCTCATTAGTAAGAAATGAGTTAATCTTGCCAATCCATTCATAACCACCCAAGTCGAATCATATCCCTTCACATTTCTTCGGAAAACCCGACACAAAATCCATGGGAATACTATCCCATACCATTTAGAAATATTCAACAGTTGTATCAGGTCCAACAACCTCTGATGTTCACACTTCGACTTCCGATAAGTCAAACCAGCACATACCACTTCAACCACTTCTCTCTCCATCTATCTCAATGTTCTTCTTCCAGAGTACTCTTATCCAACTCACACTATTTGGAACACACACTCCATCACGACATCTCATGGTACCATTCTCATTAATCCGAAAATTAGCTCTTCGACTTCAATTTATTAAATTCAATCAATCTATTAACTCAAATTAGAATTTCGACTTCTTCGAATCTTATCAAGAATACCTACAGTGAGCCTCAAGATACAAAGCTCAACTCCCTAAGATATTTCCTTCACAGACCAAACTCATATCCCGAATTTGCTTCATCAGTTCTAACTCATTACCATCATCATTGGTGTATACAGAAATTTCCAATTCGATACCTCTGCTACCACTTGGTCTCACTCGAATGGTAATTCAACCCAAAACCATACTCCTTCAAAAGTCCCTATTTATTTCCTCTGCACCATATTCAACTCTTTTTCAAATCAACAAATACCTTAAGTTCTTAAGATCACCAACCATCTTAAATCTCAACTAAACAATTGAGGCTTCCAAACTCCGACACAAACACGCAACAGCAACCAACTCCAATTACTTGTCAGATAATTCCCTTATGTACTTTAAGTTTCCTTAAAGCATAGCCAAAACTCGTTGATGTTGTACTTAACATATCCCCCAATCATATCAACCAAACATCACAAAACACAACAATTTATTCTGTCGGATTCGGAAAAACCAATACACGAGATGTTGACAGCTTTCCTAACAATTCCTTAAACTTTCTTCACAGTAGAATATTACTACTTCTTCTCCAACACTGATAACTCAAGTTTCGGATGCTCAACATGATTCTCTATACTCTTCGAGTATATCCAAATATCATCGGTTACCCAACCATTGACTCACTCAATTAAGTATGGAGAATCCCATGCCAAACGGACACTCAATTTGTGAGTCATGGCGGAAATACAAACCGCACTTACTACAACAACCAAACATATTCCATCAATAAATACTTAATTCCATGTCACTACTTCACCATCACATAAAACATTGTAATACTTCCCGCACTTCTAATCTTGCGTCATTCCGAGTTACGGTTCTCCCGTTACGACAAAAATACGAAAACAACATTTCCACACTTAGAAGGCCATTCAACACATCTTCAACTCTTGAAATGTTTAAAGGTCTAATTATACCAATATAGTATCCCACACCTTACTTCCTTTAATAATCACCAGAAGTCACTATCCACCCTTTATATACTTGACTTCACAATCTGTTGCCACAACACACACACCAGACACAAGTCTCAAAACTACTCAATCAGTTTAATTCCTTGACTATCCAAATAGACATACAATATAGAGCTCTTAATATCGGACTAGTTCCCATAACTAAGTCAATCACAACTCCACTTCACGTCCTGGCTGTATATCACTATCTTGTCAGATTAACTTCCAGACAACCACAATTAATCGGCAAACCGCCAACTTCCCACTTTCGTTAACACTCAAAATTTCCATCAAAATGAAACATCTCATCACTGTCCTGCGCCGACTCATCAAAAAAATTCTTCAGCATTTGGCTTAACTCCAAACAATTCATTGCTCACGCCATCTAAGCTTGCAAGACACGTATATCGCATCCAACATAATCCCAACTACTATCAACAAGAGATTAAGGGTGATCATTTCCTCAATTTATCGATAGACAGCCGAAAATCATGATGGGATATAAACCATCTTTACCAAACTATAAGAGCGTTTAACCACACACTGAGCTACAACTCCACACTTGCAGCATCTTTGAGACGCACAGGTTTCTCCCCCCACTTAGATCATTCCCACTTATGTAGACAAAGGTTAGACAACAAACATGTATCGACAGTGTTTTCACACACGTGTCGCATACAAGGGAACAACCAACATTAGACAACTTGGTCGGACGGACCGACCTGCTCTGATACCACTAATGTAACACCCTTCTAAACCCCACGGATAATATATGAATAATTAGAGTAAATTTCCATGCATTTACAAAAGGGCATTACATATAACTTTCAAAATATCAAAACCACCTGTCATGCTCATTACTATTTCAATATAAAATTATGCTTTACAAAACTTCACTTTGCATGTATCAGCGGATTCAATTATACCACAATTTTCATAAAAGAAACATTTGTTTTTATCACATAAAACAACATCACTTAGGCATTAAGGCCAACATCATAATACTCCAATGGATATAAACACGTTTATAGAGTACATAATGTATATCTTAAACACAACCGAAGCGATCCCAATGTTACATGACCAGAGCATGACTCGACCCAACATAATTAAATCACTAAACGGCTACACCAAAAGCGACCTCGTAACTACGAGTAATACTACTCCTTGATACCTGCACGATGTCATGTAGGACATCATTCCAGCAGAAGGGTGAGAAATGTTATCATAATAACAATGCATATAATTATATATACACAAATACACAAGCACAAAATACATATATTCCACATTTTCTCACCACAATTCATTATAACTCATCATGTACAATACAACATATATACAATCAAATATGGATAATCACCAAGCATATTCATCATGCACGTATCCATAAATCTCAACATTCCACAGGAACATACACATATTATGTTTACTCACAAATTCACAATTACACATTCACAATTCTCAAACCAACAATTCATGTTCATAAGCATACTTTCATACAATGATCACATATTTACAACTCTCAATTACACAAGTAATGCACATACGCATATTCCACCATTCTCACCATACTTCATCATAACTCATCATATACTTCACAAAGCATATATATATATATATATATATATATATATATATATATATATATATATATATATATATATATATATATATATATATATATATATATATATATATATATATATATATATATATATATATATATATATATATATATATATATATATATATATATATATATATATATATATATATATATATATATATATATATATATATATATATATATATATATATATATATATATATATATATATATATATATATATATATATATATATATATATATATATATATATATATATATATATATATATATATATATATATATATATATATATATATATATATTATATATACACAAATATGGTCAATCATCAAACATATCCATAGTTCACAATTACACAAGTCATGTACATACACCTATGCATAACTTCATACAACAATCATATATTCATTCCATGAGACTCAATGCAACTCATACCATGTGGTACCAACACTTGTTTTCATTTTTCGGTTTTTACACTTAAACCGGGTCCGTTCCCTAGACCGATAACAACAAAAGCCCGTTCCCTAAGCTTTCAAACCCCACTCTAGGTTTGGGACAAGTTACTAGCCTCCACGAAACTAGCAAACATTGCCTCTTGACTAAATGATGCATATGAAATCAACAACAAAATGCACTTAAGACCGATCACACGTCTTAATCTCATGCATTCACATAATTCCTCCCTTCAAGAATTAAACAAGATTGCACATACAACATATCATATAATCAAGTATTCATACTTTTCATCAACATATTTGTCAAACAATGCACGCATATCTTACAATATGCTCTTATGCATTAATTCACAATAATCGGATACAACAAATATGCATTCATAATTCAACCTCATTACCTTTTCAAACAATGCACACATATTCACAATATATTCTCATGCATTCTTCACATACAAACAATACGCATATATTTGTCAAAAGACTATATTTCATAATCGATTCCACCATCTAGGATTCACGCCATACGGCTACCCACAGCATATCATATCACAACATGCACAAGCTATACGTTATATAACAAAAGTATTCTGCACAATAACACATCAATCACACACATTCGCGACGGTAAAAATCAATACAACAATATGTTTTCAATTTTCTGCTATAATTGAACCAGGTACAGGCCTCAAAGCCATTTTTTTCTAGAATGATAATCCCGTTAACTTACCAACGCTTCGAACGGGGGTCAATACCGAGTTACGGTTCAAGAGTTATGAATTTTCGAAGTTTTCCGAAAAACCAGAATTTTGCCTAAACACGGCTACGGGATTTTGCATTTTCGCCCGAAAATCCGACCGATTCAATTCTTTTTTCGAAACAAACATATACTCATACTCACCTAACATATATCAGTGAATTAGAACCATTAAACATGATTTCTACGACGTCCGATTTTCACTCAAATCTCAAACCCTCAATTATCCAAAAATGTCAAAACTCACAAACTCAACCAAATTCAATCAAACGAAATCCAATAATCATGGCTAAACATTACCCGACTAAACTATGCAAATATTTACAATCCTTGGGCATGATTGCTTACTAATTGATTAGACAAATAACTTAATTAATTAGGTTAAGCCATAAAAGGAAACCTTAATCTACAAAATCACTTTGAGCGCTTTTCTTGTGCTTACTTCTTGACTGATGATGCTTGTTATTTATTTTTCTTATTCAGTTGACATCATCACAACCTTTAGAATACATTTACATGCACAACACATAGAACCACAAATACATAATCACTTAAGAACTCTAGAACATAATTCCTAAATGAATGTTTACTTAACAAAGTCCTTAGATGCCTAAATCACAGTAAGAAACTTAAAGCCATTGTAATTTATGAATCTAAAGACTTGTTGTTGCACCCTAAAATTTGCTCAACCTATTCCTCTTGGTTTATGTTTCAATATCATTAGCATTTGCATATAGAGTCATGTATATAGCCTAACCATCTGCATAGCATAGCATAGCAAATCATCCAACAGGGACCAAGCACTATTCTCATCTCTAGGAGCTTATCAAGAGGTTACTATTCAAATTCAATCTCATTCAAGTCATCAGAAAGAAGTTGAGGTCTAAAGAAGTCATTGGATCAAGCAGTGCATCTATCTCCTATCTGAGGGTATCTGAGGATCATCAAAGAAATTGTGAGCTGTGGGCTGAGCATGGAGAGTATGTGGACACCATGGGAGACTTAGAAAGTCATTTGGAGAAGGAGACAAGTCATTGATATGATCACAAGAGTTGCAAGTGAAGACAGTCAACTAGGGTTTCATCTGGGTCAACTCTAGGTCAACCCTAGGTCAATTGATTGATTGAAAGGCATTAAGGTCTATTGGAGAGATGTGGGGTTCATCATTTGACATGTAGAGAAGGATATGATGTTATGTCAAGAAGAAATCAAGAGAAATCAAGGAGAAGAGGAGTTTCTAAATTAGGGTTTCTGTGTAAAATCCCCTAATTTAGGTCAAACTTCCAAGCAAGATAAGTCAAAATTCAAGATTCAAATGGATCCTTGGCCAACATGAAACTTTTAGAGGATCTCAAGACCTTTAATTTGAGTGGTGGAAGACATCAAGGAGATTTATATAACTCAAGTTATGATCCTTGCAAGTTACAGGTCATCTGGGGTATCTGAAATTTTGTCTGTGAAAGTTACTTGTCTTCCAAGCAATTTTTACCCCTCAAGGACATTTCAAATGAATTTCTGGTCAACATAAGAGTTATTCCTCATTGTCTTAGCTTTCTAGAATGGTATGGTATGCCTTCATATTATTTGTGGAACTCTACTTATGGTCTTGGCAAGCAAAGGGTATTTTTGTCATCTGAGAATTACAGGTCATTTCAAGCCTATACCCAAAACTCATACAAGGAAGCTTCAAATGGAAAACTTCACAACATCAAACTTGCTCAAAATGACATTTTGAGTCTATAAAAGTGACCATGAAAGATTGGAAAGACTCATAGCTCAAGGTTTCAAAATTGGTGAATTTAATGAATAAAAAATGACCTAAAATGGAGATTTTTCATAATTTGGCCAAATGGGATGAAATTATAGGTCATTTTGATTGGAAAAAATGTTTTAAGAACATTGGAAAAAGTAGAATTTTGAGTTTGGTTCAAGAATTGAAAGTTATGCATGGTTACTTACAAAGAAAGTTACATAATCCAAATCCAAGGGAAAGTGTGCATGGGAAGTTTCTCCAAGGTTCTAGGGCTTTCTATTCTCATCTATATATTGAAGGAAGTAGATTCATGCCATGTTTGGTGAATCATTGTGATCAAAACACAAGTTATACACAATTCTTCCATTTTTGCAAAACCTCTCAAACTTTCATCAATTTCCATTTTGTTTGATCTGATCATCATCACCATCATTCATAGATCACAATTCACACAAGCATTTGGTTGAATTGAAGAGAACTCGTGCCATACAAGTTAATCATCCAAGAAGCAAGAAAGTTTCAATTACAAGATCCAAGAGGTTTGAGCCAGAATTTCTGCATACAGAATCAAGAATTGAGTGTGTGGATCAAGTTCCAATCATTGCAAGCATCAGATCCAGAGAATTCCATAGCTGTTTGCATCATTTGTACCAGGTAAGTTTTCTCTTCGAATTGACTGTTTTAGTTAGAATCATAGTGATTTGTTAGCATAGAACGGTTAAGATAGGTTAGATGATGGATTGTGCAAAGTTTGGAGAAGTTTCATGAAGGTTGATCATAGTGCACCAAATCTGTTAGGATTGATAACTCATAGGTTATGGCAAGATAATCCTAGATGAATAGCTCAGGTTGATTAGCATGGCTTGTAGATCATTTTAGGGTAAAGATTGGAAGGAATTGAAGAGGTTGATAGCAGGTAAAAATGGTGGAGTCAGCATCTTCCCCCTATCGGGTTTGTTTCTTGAGTGAGTTTTAGAAGAAGATAATGGCATGGTTGTGTAGAGGGAAAGAAGTAGAGTATTTTTGCTCTTTGAATCGTGTGATTTCATGGAGAGACAATGGAGAACAGAGGAGTATAAAATTCGTGCATGGTGAGGGTTTCCTGAATCTAGGGTTTGCTGGAGGTTGAAGACGAAGCCATGGCCACACGATTTGGTATTTGACTTTGACTGGGGATGTAATTTGATGGCCAGGATTTAAACTGAAAACGGAGGGAACTTCCAAGGGTGCTACGCACCGTTTCATTTATTTTTCTGACTGGGCCTCATATTCTCTTGCTAACGCCACCCCAATTGCCAGGCCCAATGTGTTTTTAACTGAAAAGCTTGCTATTTGCACCGTTTAATGTTTTTTTTTCTTTTTTTCATTTTTTCTGAGTATGTGATGGGCCCAGACGCGCTTGCTATGCGCGTCCCCCAGTCTGGGCCCATCCTTTATTTCAACTGCATTTAATTACTCCATGCACCCCCTCAGCCAAATTAATTCCATTTTATTTTTCTTAATTCATTTTAATTCTTTGGAAATTCATAAAAAATTGGAAAATGCATGTTTTTTAATGGTTGTTTTTGCATATTGTTCATATTTTTGTCAAGAAAATTATCATACAAAAAAAATCCAATTTCATTTTATTTCATATTTTTGGCATAATTTTCTTTTAAATAAGTGTAAATAATGTTTAGTTTGATACATGAATTTGTTAATTTTAGTTTGATTAAATGCTTTTATATTTTTGATCCATTCTTTTTAGGTTGATTAGTATAGAATGTTAGCTTGTATATACAATTTAGTTCATATTTTTAGGATTTAATCTTAGGTGATTTGTTTAGGTGTGAATAGCATGATCAAAACTAGGTTTTAGGAGATAACATAGGTGAATTAGTTCATTTCCCTTAGGAGTTAGAGATTGAATCTTTGGGGTATGGGACTATAGGGATTATGGGTAGTTAATAGATCCCTTAGAAATATTAGGATTCCCCTACTGCTATTAGTATACTGTCTGTATTTGCTTGACTGTGTGGTGTGCCCTCTCTAGGGTTATTTCATTTGTCTGTGTGGGGTATTGGGTTTGCTTGGGGATTGGGAGAGCTGAAGACCTGTGATGATGAAGGCCATGGGAGATCAAGAGAATGAAGACCAACTTCCAGAGTTGATGAGGAGCATCCTTTGCTGGCAGCTGTTGAGGAGTATAGGATTTAGGAGCTAGGCAAAGCTCTAGAGTAGAGGACTTGATTCACAAACATGGAAGGCCTTGTCTGCCTCCATTCTTTCTCTATGATTCAAAGTCTCTTTCAAATATCCACCTCCTTCCTTTGGAAGGATCAGTGAATGTATTTGAAAGATAGAACTTTTGAGAGAAAATTGTCTGTATAATGTTAACAGTTAATGAGCCACCCTTGGTAGGCAATTGACTGTTTAACATTCATTCCATCTTGTTGACTGATATTCATCTTGGAGATTGAGACCTGAAGAAAAGCCATTGCAGATGGAAGACTGATGACAAAGACCTTGCTTGAAGGCTGTGGAGATAAAGACTGAGGCTTGCTTGAAGCTTGTAGCTGATTGATGGTGACTTGAAGTCAGATGCTGATGCAGAGCTGCTGTGGCTGTTTCTTTTGCTGTTTATATTTTTGATGTATTGATTGGTTTTCCCTGACTGTATTGCTTGCTGTTTAACCTGTTGGGTTGAAAGTGAATCCTGTTCACTTTTACCTATTGTTTTCTAGGTTCGAGGTTGAGTGGGACTCCCTTGCCTCGCTTGTATTGCTGCATCCATGCATTTTACCGCTTTATTGTATATTGGCTGTTGTTTCTGTTTCCGTCTATTCCCTTAGGATCTCTGTTTCTCTCTGCGCAAGAGAGGAGCATGATAGACATTAGGTCTTAACCCACGCATGATAACATTAGGTTAGTTTGATTCCCTTCGCAACCGTAGGTTAGAATTCTGTCGCTTCTTTCTCAAAACAAACAGAAAAACACAATAAAATTTCAAACACAATAAAAGACACTTCTTCCGTAAAAGAATGTGAACTCATCAAAACGTCATTTTTTGTCCACTTGGACCAGTAATCAGAAGAACCCTTTTTCAGAAGGACTAAAAACAATCAAGACAGACTTGTGTCGTACGTGGCCCGAACTACGTTTGCTCTGATCTTTCATGCTGTATGAAAGTACGTAGGCATAAGATGCGATATCCTAGCGAGCAACCTTCCCCTCCTTTCCCGTAGGTAGGCGAACTACGTAGACTCTGATTTCTCGTTCCAGACGGGAATACGTAGGCATAAAGTGCGATACTTTGCCGAGTCATTTTCTTTTATTTTTACCCCTGACCTGTAGAATAGATAGAATAACAATCCATACCCGAAAACAAGCGTGGATCCCGTCGAGTACGACGGACGTGAGGGGTGCTAATACCTTCCCCTTGCGTAACCGACTCCCGAATCCAGGTTTTGGTTGCGATGACCATTCCTTTCCCCGTCTTTGCGGTAGGTTTACTCTGAGCGTTTCCTTTCCCTCCTGTGGGATAAATAACGCACGGTGGCGACTCTTCTGTTCAGCCGACGCCGATTTTCGCAGTAGCGACAGCTGGCGACTCTGCTGGGGATCCAACGTCCCCTGGCTGCTAAGGACTGCGATGGTCCTTATGCATTTGGGATCCAACGTCCCTTAAGAGAGTCAATCCTAGCGCTTGTTTTCCCGTCGAGGATTTTGTATGGATTTATATTTCTGACCTTTATTTTCAGCATTATATGTATTGATTATTATTGTTGTATTGGGGTGTGACGGGGGATTCTATGATTGAGAGATAAGCCGGACCTGGGCTTGAGTGCACCTAGAATTAGAGTAGAAAGTAGTGGGCGCGTGCCGGCTTTGCTTGCATTAGTGTCTCATGAAATCTACACTCGGACGAGGTTCTTCTGGTTGGCTTCTTTTTCTACCCTTTGGGTCGAAGGGGTTGTTGGTCACCTGAATTGTTGACTCCGGGAACCGATCATTTGGAAGTTGGCTAAGTGAGGCCTCTTCAGGATTTGATGATGCCACTCCTTCTAGGAATCGTATCATCTACCCTGAAAGTCTGTGACGCCGACGACCGCATAGGATGCCATACCTTGTGTCAGTTACTAGGACACCTACCTGTGAGAGGGGTTTGGGGTTATGCAGGTAACTAGACCTCCAGATACCGGTTATTTCTTGATCAGAGATCCTGGGTATTTATGGATAGTTGAGGTCTGTCAGAGACCAGTTGGAGAGTTCTGAGGTCTGTCAGAGACCAGTTCGAGATATGATATGATGTCTGTCAGAGACCAGTCAGAGTTATGTTGTGGGGTCTATCAGAGACCAGTGTTGGAGCTTTGTTTTGGGTCTATCTGAGACCAGAGTTTGAGGAATTCTAGAGGGTCTATCTGAGACTTGTTGAGATAATTCGGGCTTCTCAGCTATGGCATTTGGTCCCTGTTGCATTTTACTTGCATTGCATTGTTTGCATACCCATTATCATTGCATCCCATTAACGTGTGTCTGTGCTGCAGGTGCATTTGCATATTTCCCTGGTTCTAGTGCCCGGATTTCTGAGTATTAATCATGGCTGGTTTGAGGAAGACAGTTGCGTATAAGCTGCCGACACCTGATATTACTCCTTTGCTTGGTCTGATGTCTCTTGCTGATGAGGAGGTTAGGAGAAGTTTCAGAATGAGTCATGGAAGATTGCTGAGATTAGTCTGCAAGCCAACTGCTGATGAGATGAATGGGCTGTACACCCTGATGCAGTTCTACGACCCTGCTTTGAGATGTTTCACATTTGCTGATTTTATCTTGGGGCCTACCATGGAGGAGTATGTAGAGTTTACTGAGCTGCCGGTATAGAATGCAGTTCCCTTTATTCACTCTGCTGCTGAGCCCAAGTTGGAAGAATTAGCTAAGGCCCTGCACATGAACGCTGCTGAACTATTAGTGACTTCTTGGCTTGGAGTTCCGGGTTTCTCCCTTGATTTCCTGGTTGGCAAAGCTCAAGAGTACGCCAGGAACGGATGTTGGGTGGTCTTTAATGTTATCTTGGCTCTATGCATTTACGGAATCGTGTTGTTTCCTAACTTGCCCAATTTTGTGGACTTGGACGCTTTCCATCTGTTTGCTGCTGGCAACCCGGTGCCCACTTTGATTGGAGACTTCTACCACTCATTGCACTACAAAAATGAAAACAGAAGGGGAAAGGCTGTTTACTGTTGTGCGCCGCTGTTGAACATGTGGTTTAAGAGCCATCTTCCCCTGAAGGGACCTTTTGTGGATAATGCAACTTCAGCTAGCTGGTCAGAGCGCTTGATGAGGCTATCTTCCGAAGACATTGAGTGGTTTGATCGAGAATTGCTGGGGTCTGAGCTTATTTTCAGTTGTTCTGGGTACCCTAATGTTCCGCTGATAGGAAGAAAAGGGTGTATCAATTACAACCCATCTCTGTTTGTCCGCCAGTTCGGATACGCGTTGAAGAACCCACCTCAGGAGGAAGAAGTACAGGAATCTCTGTACTTCACCGGTGATTTGAAGGGAGAGTTACTAGCCAAGCTGCAGCATGCCTAGACGCGTATTAACAGAAAAGGGAAGCCACTGTTGGGGAAGAATGATTGTCAGGCTTATGCACCCTACAAAGTTTGGATCCAAGAGAGAGCAAGACAACTACTGATGCCATTTCCAGCTGCACCAGTCCCTGTTCATACTCCGGTGGAAGAGCCAACCACTGTTACTAGGGAGGCCTACGAGCAAGTTGTGAAAGAAAAAGAAGCCTTGATGAAGATCAATGAAGGGTTAGAGCAAGAGCTAGCTCAGATACGCAGTGAGAAAAACAAGGTTGTGCATGCTTTCCAACAGCAGATCGAACTAGTAAACAGACTAGGGGCTGAGTTGACTGAGGAGAAAAAGAAGCGCGAACGTCTGGGGCAAGAGTTCAGAAGCTCCCATGACATGTTGGAATCCAAAAAGAAAGCACTCGACGCCGCTCACCGAGAAATCTCTTCTTGTAACAAGACTTGGAATGCTACGCTCACCAACAATAAAAAGAGGGAAGATAAATTGAAGCAGCAAATTTCCGACCTCGAAGAGCAGTTGAAGGCTAGCATTAAGAAGTATGAAGAAGAAGTGATGACCAGGTATAGTCTCCAGAATGCGTTGAACAAGGCCATCGAAGGCAGGAACGAAGCTGTGTCTCAGAAGAGGAAACTAGAAGATCGCTTCGGAGAAGGGGCATGGGAGGAAACCGCTGGTGACGTGCGACGTGTGCTCAAGAGAAGAAACCAACTTGTTGAAGGGCTGCTTACCCGACCAGGTCATCCGGAGACCAAGAAGTTAATAGAAGAGTACCGGGCTTGTGGGAGCACTTGATTATTTCATGTATTAACTTGTATGCTTTATTTGCATAGTGTTGACCATCACCAGGATTGTTGGTTGAGGTCATGCCTTCTTATTGTACTCAGTGATATTGTATTCTTGGCTTACTGGATTTCTCTGCAATATATGAGGCTTTCTATGATTCAGCTTCGATCTTCATATTGCTAGCACTGTCACTGCACTGGCACCTTCGCACTAGAATCGGGAAATGTCATTCCCTAATGCACAGACACACATTGCATTGCATTCATATTCATATTGCATTACAGGTGATTATCGAACTATATCTCATTTCTTGCCCTGTACCAGGTCTTTTCCAGGATTGCAGATCAGCGCCCGCACCGCTACTCCACTCGCACTAACTGTCGAAGAATCATGGATCAAATGCAGAACGAGATGCAAGATATGCGCGAGAAGCTAGCGCTCTTTATGCAGACCATGGAGACTATTGCAAAAGGTCAGGAGAATTTGCAGGCCTTGGTGCAGCCTCTGTTGGTCAGAAATGCTGGACATGGGAATGAGGATCATCAGTCCGTGCGAGTCGACACTGTTCAGGGGGATGGTACTCCCACACCAGTGGCTCCACCTGTAGTCAATATACCTGCTGTCAATGTCAACAACGGTACTGCTGCTGGGAACGGTAACGTTGGAATTGGGAACGAGACTGCTGTCCATAACGTTGGGCTTGGTGATGTCAACTTGGGTGATAATATGGGAGGCAATGGCTTCGGTAATGCTGGATTCGGTTTTAATGACCAGGGATTCGATAATGCTAGGAAATATGGTTTCAATGCTCAAGGCTTCGGGCAGGACGGATATGGCATGACTAATCAGGGTTATGGAGGATTTGGAAATGGCGCTGGGTTAATGACTTTTGGACCTGCTGGAATTGCTCCGGGGTACGGCAACAGAGGGCGAGGCCCGGTGATGAATCAGATCAGAGATGGCCGTAACAATGGATACGATGGGTATGGAGCTGGGAATGGTAACTGGCAAGAGGATCAGCAGGAGGACGCTTTCTCCGGTGGAGGTTTCGAGGGACCTATGGATGACTCCCAGAGGATCAGAATGCTAGAAGAGCAGATGAGGGGGGTCGTAAACCAAAGTGCTGTGGGCTTAGACATGTCAACAATGGGCCTGGTACCTGGCTTGAGGGTGCCCATCAAATTCAAAGCTCCTACATTTGATAAGTATAAAGGGGACACCTGTCCAAAAGTGCACGTGCGGTCATATTACAGAAGGATGTCTGCGTATTCAACTGATGAGAGAATGCTTATGCATTTCTTTCAAGATAGCTTGTCGGGTCCTTCCCTCGAGTGGTATATGGGATTGGAACCAACTCATATTAAGACGTGGAAGCAGCTGGCAGAGGCCTTTGTAGCTCACTACAAGTATAACAGCGACTTGGCGCCCAACCGGGTCCAATTGCAAGGGTTATCCCAGAAGAAGGGTGAGAGCTTTAAAGAGTATGCACAGAGATGGTGCGACATGGCTGCTAGGGTCCGTCCTCCTTTAGAAGATAAGGAAATGAACGACATGTTCATAGGAACATTCACCGGCATGTTTTATGACAAATTGTTTCATACATCTTTGGCCAGTTTCTCAGACTTAATTCTGATGGGAGAAAAGATTGAAAGCAACATTAAACAGGGAAGATTCCAAGCTGAGGAATCTACTGCATCTGGCAGTAACAGGAAGGCTTTTGGTGGGCGCCGTCAGGGCGAGGCAAGCGCAGTGTTTGGGGGCCGAGGCCGAGGCCGGGGCAGAGGTCGAAACCAGTATAATCAGCCGCAGCAGGTGGCGAGTGTTACTATTCCGTTTCAGCAACAACCATTTCAGCAACAACAGCAGCAACAGCAACAGCAACCGCAGCAGGGGGCACAGCCTGCCCAGCGCAGATTCCAGGGGGGTAAGCCAAGAAGGGTGTTTGAAAAGCCTCCTTCAACGTACGCAGATTTGTTACAGACGCTGTTGGGTTTGAACCTGGTAGAGAAAAGAACTCTGGCACCAATAACAGGTACTCCTCCGTATGGTTACGATGCAAGCAGGCACTGTGAATTCCACTCTGGGGCGTCGGGCCACGATGTAGAGGGTTGCCATGCATTCAAGCATGTCGTACAGGATCTATTGGATAGTAAGGCTATCAATTTTGGAACGGCGGGTCCAAATATAGTGCAGAAGCCCATGCCTAACCATGGGGCAAACGCCATTCTGACTGAGGAAGGTTTGAATTTGATTATGAATGTCGACGATTTAAAGACACCGTTGTGTGAAATAAAGAGCCGATTATTGCAAGGGGGTGTCTATCCTGGATGTGACGAGTATTGTTTAGAGTGCTGGACCCTAGCTGGGGGGTGTGATGATTTAAAGAAAGGTATTCAGGCCTTAATAGATGGCGGCACATTGCAGTTTGACCGAGCAGCAACTGAAGAACCTGCAGGGGCATTAGCAGACGAGCAAAGTGATGTGGCCACTGTAACGATTCCTCGAAAGACAATCACTATAACAGCACTGGCCCAGCGACCACCGATCACCATCACTAAGGTCGGACCAATCCCGTACGAGAGTACAAAGGCAGTCCCATGGTCATATGGGTTGGAAGTGTATTGCGACGGAGTGAAAATTGATGTTAATAAGCAGCCAGCCGAGACTGTAGACAATGTTGTTGGTACCGGAGGTATGGCAAGGAGTGGTAGGATCTTCATCTCGCCTGAGGTAGAAGCCGAAAGACTGGCGAAGGGAAAGGGAAAGATGGTTGAGAATGTCCCAGTACAGGGGAATGAAAAAGCAACGGCATCGAAGGATGTAGAAGAGTTCATGCGCTTGATTCGTAAAAGTGATTATAAGATTGTAGAGCATCTGCAACAGACGCCATCCAAGATATCTATACTGTCGTTGCTATTGTGTTCTGAAGCTCACCGAAATGCACTGTTGAAAGTCCTGGATACTTCCTTCGTACCCCAAGATGTTTCCGTGAATCAGCTGGAAGGAGTGTTGGCACATGTAAATGCAGGCCATAGCTTGGGCTTTACAGACTTCGATTTGACCCCGAAGGGGAGGGAGCATAATATGGCGCTGCACGTATCTGTCGAGTGTAGAGGATCAGTCATGTCGCATGTACTGGTAGACACTGGGTCTTCCTTAAATGTGCTGCCCAAGAAAGCGATGATGAAGCTAGATGTCAGAGGAATCCTGTGCACGCCCAGTGACTTGGTAGTCAGGGCATTTGATGGGACGCGAAGAACAATTTTTGGATCTATAACATTACCTCTACAGGTGGGGCCGGAGGTTTTCGCAACCGAATTTTATATCATGGACATCCAGCCTGCATACAGCTGCCTCCTCGGACGACCCTGGATCCATGGGGCTGGGGCGGTCACGTCTACCTTGCATCAAAAGTTGAAATATATGGTAGGAGACAGCGTGGTCACTGTATGCGGAGAAGAAGACATCCTGGTCAGCCATCTGTCGTCATTTAAGTATGTGGAGGTCGACGGAGAGATTCACGAAACATCCTGCCAGGCATTTGAAGGGTTGCGTATTAAGGACAAAGGTCCCGGGCCGAGCAAAGCATCGGAGATAGCCGTCTCGTCATATAAAGAAGCTCAAGCTCTAGTAGAGACAGGTGAGACCAAGGGTTCGGGCAAAGTGCTGGATATTCCTGTGAAGATGGACCGGTTTGGGCTGGGATACCAACCGTCGTCATCAGCACCTGCTGTGGGGGCACCCCGTTTCAGAGGACCAATAACCATCACTGCCAGTGGAGTATGTCATGAGACCATCAACACTGCTTCGGAGTCTGACGAAGGAGACAGCGATTGTGATATGGACGCCTGGATTCAGCCGAGTGTGCCAGGACAGGGATTGTGCAACTGGTCTATTCAGGAGATTGTTCTTGTGACTCTTAAACAGTAATGCTTTGTTTTATTAATTGTTGAATAATCTGATGTCTTGCCCGAGGCATCATGATTTGCTTAGGGCTGTGCTGTTATGAACATTACGTGTTTATCATTAAATAAAAGGCGTTTTTCATGTGCAAATATTGCGATCTCTGTTTTTCTTGTTTTGTATTTTACAATAAAATGGCAACGCGGTTATTCGCTTTATACGCATTTTGAAGCATTTAACCGTTCCTTTTGCAGGATAACATTTTCAGATGACATCCTTGAACCACCTATGACTCGTCCCGACTTCGAACACCCGGTATTTCAGGCCGAAGAGGAGATTGTTGAAGATGGTGACGTTCCTGAAGAATTGTCATGGTTGGTGAAGCAAGAAGAGCGAGTCATTCTGCCTCATGAAGAGGTCATCGAAATCATTAACCTGGGGTCGGAAGGGGTTGAAAAGAATATTCGTATAGAAGCCGCGCTGCAGAGTGACGTCAAGCGAAGACTGGTTGAAATGCTCATAGAGTATAGTGATGTGTTCGCTTGGTCGTATGAAGACATGCCAGGGCTCGATACAGATATGGTTGTGCACCGTCTACCGTTGAAAGAAGAATTCCCGCCGGTCAAGCAAAAGCTTCGCAGAACTAGACCCGATATGGCAGTGAAGATTAAAGAAGAGGTTCAAAAACAGTGGGATGCTGGTTTCCTAGCTGTGACAAAATATCCCTCATGGGTCGCTAACATCGTACCAGTGCCAAAGAAAGACGGTAAAGTGAGAATGTGCGTAGATTACCGTGATTTAAACAAAGCGAGCCCGAAAGATGATTTTCCGCTTCCTCATATCGACGTGCTAGTTGACAACACTGCTCAATACTCCGTATTCTCCTTCATGGATGGCTTCTCGGGCTATAATCAGATTAAAATGGCGCCAGAGGACATGGAGAAGACTACTTTCATAACGCCTTGGGGAACATTTTGTTATAAAGTGATGCCCTTCGGGTTGAAGAATGCTGGGGCAATGTATCAGCGTGCAATGACGACTCTTTTTCATGACATGATGCATAAAGAGATCGAAGTTTATGTTGACGATATGATTGCCAAATCCCAAACGGAGGAAGAGCATTTGGTGAATCTGCTGAAGTTATTCAAAAGGCTTAGGAAGTGCAGGCTGAGACTGAACCCTAACAAGTGCACCTTCGGTGTGAGGTCGGGTAAACTGCTGGGGTTTATCGTAAGTGAAAAAGGAATAGAGGTTGATCCTGCTAAAATAAAAGCAATACAAGAGATGCCGACGCCTAAAACAGAGAAAGAGGTGCGCGGGTTTTTGGGGAGGTTGAACTACATTGCCCGGTTCATATCTCACCTAACTGCTACGTGTGAACCATTATTCAAGCTGTTGAAGAAAGACCAAGCTGTAACGTGGAACGAAAATTGTCAAAAGGCGTTCGATAAAATAAAGCAGTATTTGCAGGAGCCTCCTATTTTGATACCCCCGGTGGCAGGGAGACCCTTGATTATGTATTTGACAGTTCTTGAGGGAAGCATGGGTTGTGTTCTCGGTCAACACGACGAGACAGGGAGAAAAGAGCATGCGATCTACTACTTGAGTAAGAAATTTACTGAATGTGAATCTCGATATTCGATGCTTGAGAAAACTTGTTGCGCGCTAGCCTGGGCCGCCAAGCGTTTGAGGCAATACATGCTGAATCATACAACCATGCTCATCTCGAAGATGGACCCTATCAAATATGTATTCGAAAAGCAGGCGTTATCAGGGAGAATTGCCCGTTGGCAGATGGTCTTGACTGAATATGACATCCAGTATGTCTCGCAAAAGGCTATAAAGGGGAGTGTACTGTCTGAGTACTTGGCGGAGCAGCCTATTGAAGATTACCAATCGATGAGGTTTGATTTTCCTGACGAGGATATCATGTACCTAAAGATGAAAGATTGCGAAGAGCCGTTGCCAGACGAAGGACCAGAGTTGGGTTCCAAGTGGAAGTTGATATTTGACGGAGCTGTGAACGCCTACGGTAGCGGAATAGGGGCAATCATCACCACTCCACACGGGTCGCACATCCCGTTTACTGCCCGATTGACCTTTCCGGTTACCAATAATGAAGCCGAGTACGAAGCTTGTATAATGGGGCTTGAAGAAGCCATTGATTTGCGAATCAAAAATCTGGATGTATACGGAGACTCAGCTCTGGTAGTGAATCAAATAAAAGGGGAATGGGAGACACGTCAGCCCAACTTGATACCGTACATGAACTATGCAAGGAGATTGTTGCCTTTCTTTGACAAAGTTGAATTGCATCATGTACCGCGAGCGGAGAATCAGATGGCTGACGCCCTGGCCACTTTGTCTTCCATGTACAAAGTCAACTTCTGGAACGAGGCTCCCAGCATTGTTATCTCCCGACTTGACAGACCAGCCTTCGTATTTGCCATTGACGAAGCTTCTGACGACAAACCGTGGTATTTTGATATCCTTAATTTCCTGAAGAACAAAGAGTATCCGGTTGGGGCATCCAGTCAAGACCAGAAAACTCTCAGGAGATTAGCGGGTAATTTCTATTTGAATCCGGATGGTGTCTTATATAGAAGAAACCATGATTTGGTGTTGCTCCGTTGCGTAGATGAAAAAGAGGCGAAGCTGCTCATGGACGAAATACATGAAGGTACCTTTGGTACGCATGCTGGTGGGCATGCTATGACGAGGAAGCTGCTGCGGGTAGGTTATTTTTGGCTGACTATGGAAACTGATTGTTTCAAGTTTGCAAAGAGGTGCCACAAGTGCCAAATATATGCAGATAAGATCCATGTGCCTCCAAGTCCTCTGAATGTGATGTCATCGCCATGGCCATTCTCGATGTGGGAAATCAATATGATTGGAAAGATTGAGCCGACAGCTTCTAACGGGCACCGATTCATTCTAGTAGCAATCGATTATTTCACCAAGTGGGTGGAAGCGGCGTCTTATGCAAATGTGACGAAGCAGGTAGTAGCCAAATTCATCAAGAGAGATATCATTTGCATATATGGGATCCCCGAACGGATAATCACTGACAACGGTTCAAACCTGAACAACAAAATGATGAAGGAGCTCTGTCAGAATTTCAAGATCGAACATCACAACTCCTCCCCTTACCGACCCAAGATTAATGGCGCTGTCGAAGCGGCCAATAAGAATATCAAGAAGATCGTTCAAAAGATGGTGGTGACTTATAAGGATTGGCATGAGATGCTACCTTTCGCATTGCACGGTTATCGTACGACGGTACGCACATCAACCGGGGCAACCCCGTTCTCGTTAGTATATGGAATGGAAGCAGTGCTACCACTGGAAGTTGAGATTCCTTCTCTGAGAGTGCTACGAGACGTCCAACTAGATGAGGCAGAATGGGTGAAAGACAGGTTGAACCAACTGAGCTTAATGGACGAGAAGAGGCTAGCTTCTCTAGCATACGGTCGTTTGTACCAGAGCCGAATGAAGAAAGCATATGATAAGAAGATACATCCGCGGAGCTTTCAGACGGGCGACCTTGTGCTGAAAAGGATTCTCCCGCCGCAGGCAGATCACAGGGGCAAGTGGACCCCCAACTACGAAGGGCCATACGTTGTCAGAAAAGTCTTTTCAGGAGGAGCTTTATTATTGTCCACCATGGACGGTGAAGACTTTACGTCGCCTGTGAATTCGGACGCAGTTAAAAAATACTTTGCTTAAAATTGACCCGCTGGACAGAAAAAAGAGAGTCCAGGCAAAAATGGGGCATCCTGGCGAACCAAAAACAGAATGAAAGGTTCGGGCAAAAGTTAGGGATAAAATTGAAAAAATGTACACCCGCGAAGTTGAAAACCTACACTGGGCGGCTTCGGCAAAAAAGGGTATCCCGGTGAACTGAAAACCCGTAAAGGGCGGTTCACGCAAAAGTTAGGGATTTGAAAAGCAAATGACTGCGGTCCGAATTTGATACTGCATTGAGCATTGGTGCGGGAGAATATACTCGAGAGGTCGATTATCCGATACAATCTCTTCGGAAGTGTGGATACCGGGGAAAAGCATTAGAGTCGGGCGAGTCATAGGAGGATCAGTTCGTGATGTTCGTCTGCATCCCGTTGCCGACATATGTATACAAGATTAATTTGTCAATATATTTATGCTTCTTGTGCATATTTGTATATTTGTTGTGCGTAACTTCCTCTTTTCAGGAGTTACATCCCGTGTACAAAACTCCGCCCATTCAGGGGCCCAATCAATAAAATATGTCATTCAGTATTTGATGCTGTCTCTTTACTGTTTTGTGCATGATAAACGCCTAGGTTTGATGAAACTAGCATGTGTATAACGTCGCTGGCCCTTGCCAACAATTGCTAAAACTTTGAATTAACTGAAAACAATGTCACTAACGCTAACCTGAATAGATTTGGTTGCGTAGACTTGTCTTGTCTTGTTTGTCTTGTTGCAGGGTTCATAGCCGTGAAAGAGGACGATCAAAAGATTGCAGTAACGAAAGACTCGACCCCCACGCAGGTCGCATTCCCAAGATAGCAATGTTCCTCACTGAAGAAGGATTAAATTCTCCAGCTAGTCGTAGCTTATTCCAAAGGACATTCTCCAGCCAAGTCGTCTATCTTCAGCAGAATTGGCGATTCCAAGAGCGAAGGCTGTATTCAGATAGTGCATTTCAAGCAGAGTGGTTTAGCCTCAGAAGATTAATATTTCCAATTGGTGAGCTGTATTCAGGCAGTGTACCTTTCCCCGTAGGGTCAGTTACTCTCCCCCAGCGGAGTCAGCTGATTGTCCCCAAGAGAATCATTCCGTCCTCAGCGGAGTTCTCTTTCCAGCAAGTGTTTTCATTCCTCCCAGTGGAACTCGAAGATTAAGACTCTCCCCGGCAGAGTTGGTTGCGTGTCCTGGCATTTATTTTGTCAGAATACCGTGTGATATCCGTTCACTCTCCAGCAGAAGTCCAATCATACCAGGCGCATCTGCTATTCTCCAGCAGAGTTATATTCCCCAGCAGGGTGTTACTTCAATGAGGTTCTTGGTTTAAGCTCCCAATTTCCCAGCCGAGTCGACTTCACTCTTCCAGCATTTATTTTGCTGGAATAATTCTGTAGCACCTGGCTATTCCCAGCGGAGTCGGCATTGTCTTCAACATTTATTTTGCTGAAGCGGTTTTCTGCATCCCAGCAGTTCGAGTCTGCATTTGCATTGGCATATAGTGTCATATTTGCATCCACCCAAATAAAAACGCGTAGCATTTCCATGTCGATTGGAGTATTATATCATTGTCAAACATACGCATTTTGAAACATAAGCCAGGTTGGCTAACCGTTGTTTCAAGTATTTGCTCTCTTGCAGGTGGAAGGAGCTCTTGCTCCAATAAATCACTAAACATTCGAGGTCTTGACGCGAGACATTCAATGAAGTGTCAGCTTCGGCATTATTCCCCACAGAGTTATCATGATGAGGTTCTCTTTGTCTCCGAATAGAGTTATTTGTGAATTTCTCTTGTTTCCCCCGCCAGAGTTACCATGATGAAATATCTCCTTGTCTCCAAGCAGAGTTATTTGTCATTAAAGGGTTTCATGAATCAGAATTTCAGAGGCTGCCGCCGGTTATCAGAGCAGGCGTCCGGTAGTTTGGTTTCCAAATATCCCCATTAGAGTCCACCCCAAAGTCGCTGTCACGTCAGTGCTAAAAGTTTTGTGGTTTGGGGCCAATGAAAAATGAGTCCTGACGTGGACAACTTTATTGACGGGTTTTCTTCGTGCTAGAGAAGTGGGTGTCCTAACGCGGACAGTTTTATTTCCCCGGGTTGATAAGAGGTGCTAGTCCTAACGTGGACAGGTTCGATTTCTCAGAATTGATGGAATGAGAAGTCCTGACGTGGACAGATTCGATTTCTTGGTATTGATTGAATGTGAAGTCCTGACATGGACAAAGTTAATTACTCCTTGTGTTGGTGTCCTGACGTGGACCATTTATTTCCAGCAGATATCTTTCTTCGTAATGGTGAGATGTGCGTCCTGACATGGACAAAGTTTGTAGTTCTTTGTGATGACAAGATATGAGAGTCCTGATGTGGACAAATTTATCCTTCTTCGTGTTGTTGGCGAAGTGTGTGTCCTGACGTGGACGAGTTTTATTTCCCCAGCAAGTCGAAGACGTGTAAGTCCTGACGTGGACAAGCTTTATTTCCCCAGCAAGTCGAAGACGCGTAAGTCCTGACGTGGACAAGCTTTATTTCCTCAGCAAGTCAAGAGGGGAGTCCTTACGTGGACAAATCAAGAAGAGAGTTATTCCTAACGTGGAAAGGTGGGTCCTAACGTGGAAGATGTAGTCCTTACATGGACAAGTTAGTTTCCTTACGTGGAAAGATTGATTCCTTACGTGGAACAAAGGTGGTTTCCTAACGTGGAAAGATTGATTCCTTACGTGGAAAGATGAGCTTATTCCTTACGTGGAAAGATTGAGTCCTTACGTGGACATATCAAGTTGGGTTCCTTACGTGGAAAGATTGTGATTCCTTACGTGGAAAGATGGCATTCCTTACGTGGAAGAGTTTAGTCCTGACGTGGACAGATACAGAAGAGATGATTCCTTACGTGGATGGTGTTATTCCTAACGTGGAAGAGTTTATTCCTAACGTGGACGATTTATTTCTGATGAAATGCAGACGAATTATCCCCAGCGAAGTCGCCGAGATTGTTCCGGGTTAACAGCAGATGAAGTCCTAACAGGGACCAGTTCTAGTTGAGGTCTCTTTGTGTTGACGAGACAGGCGTCCTAACGTGGACAAGTTTGCGATGATAGAATCTTTTTCAGGCTGATGAAAATAATCCCCAACACGGTCGCTAAGGGATCAGTTGGTTGCCGTAACAATCAGATTCAGTTGATGAATGTCGTTCCCCAAGAGAACTAATCCCATGAGTAAACAAACTCAGGACAACAGCAAAACAATACAAGTTTCAGATCAAGTTTTTCAGTCTCTCAGTACTAAGGAAACTGCTACTGAATAAAATTGATAAAAGAAGGAGAAGAAGTGAGATAGGAGAGCTGATAATACATAAAATATGTCTTTTTTTAAAAGTGACAAAGCTCTCCTTTATTTAGGAAAACTTTGGCTAAAAAATATAACAATCCTTGGGCATGATTGCTTACTAATTGATTAGACAAATAACTTAATTAATTAGGTTAAGCCATAAAAGGAAACCTTAATCTACAAAATCACTTTGAGCGCTTTTCTTGTGCTTACTTCTTGACTGATGATGCTTGTTATTTATTTTTCTTATTCAGTTGACATCATCACAACCTTTAGAAGACATTTACATGCACAACACATAGAACCACAAATACATAATCACTTAAGAACTCTAGAACATAATTCCTAAATGAATGTTTACTTAACAAAGTCCTTAGATGCCTAAATCACAGTAAGAAACTTAAAGCCATTGTAATTTATGAATCTAAAGACTTGTTGTTGCACCCTAAAATTTGCTCAACCTATTCCTCTTGGTTTATGTTTCAATATCATTAGCATTTGCATATAGAGTCATGTATATAGCCTAACCATCTGCATAGCATAGCATAGCAAATCATCCAACAGGGACCAAGCACTATTCTCATCTCTAGGAGCCTATCAAGAGGTTACTATTCAAATTCAATCTCATTCAAGTCATCAGAAAGAAGTTGAGGTCTAAAGAAGTCATTGGATCAAGCAGTGCATCTATCTCCTATCTGAGGGTATCTGAGGATCATCAAAGAAATTGTGAGCTGTGGGCTGAGCATGGAGAGTATGTGGACATCATGGGAGACTTAGAAAGTCATTTGGATAAGGAGACAAGTCATTGATATGATCACAAGAGTTGCAGTTGAAGACAGTCAACTAGGGTTTCATCTGGGTCAACTCTAGGTCAACCCTAGGTCAATTGATTGATTGAAAGGCATTAAGGTCTATTGGAGAGATGTGGGGTTCATCATTTGACATGTAGAGAAGGATATGATGTTATGTCAAGAAGAAATCAAGAGAAATCAAGGAGAAGAGGAGTTTCTAAATTAGGGTTTCTGTGTAAAATCCCCTGATTTAGGTCAAACTTCCAAGCAAGATAAGTCAAAATTCAAGCTTCAAATGGATCCTTGGCCAACATGAAACTTGTAGAGGATCTCAATACCTTTAATTTTAGTGGTGTAAGACATCAAGGAGATTTATAGAACTCAAGTTATGATCCTTGCAAGTTACAGGTCATCTGGGGTATCTGAAATTTTGTCTGTGAAAGTTACTTGTCTTCCAAGCAATTGTTACCCCTCAAGGAGATTTCAAATGAATTTCTGGTCAACATAAGAGTTGTTCCTCATTGTCTTATCTTTCTAGAATGGTATGGTATGCCTTCATATGATTTGTGGAACTCTACTTATGGTCTTGGCAAGCAAAGGGTATTTTGGTCATCTGAGTCATCTGAGAATTACAGGTCATTTCAAGCCTATGCCCAAAACTCATACAAGGAAGCTTCAAATGGAAAACTTCACAACATCAAACTTGCTCAAAATGACATTTTGAGTCTATAAAAGTGACCATGAAAGATTGGAAAGACTCATAGCTCAAGGTTTCAAAATTGGTGAATTTAATGAATAAAAAATGACCTAAAATGGAGATTTTTCATAATTTGGCCAAATGGGATGAAATTATAGGTCATTTTGATTGGAAAAAATGTTTTAAGAACATTGGCAAAAGTAGAATTTTGAGTTTGGTTCAAGAATTGAAAGTTATGCATGGTTACTTACAAAGAAAGTTACATAATCCAAATCCAAGGGAAAGTGTGCATGGGAAGTTTCTCCAAGGTTCTAGGGCTTTCTATTCTCATCTATATATTGAAGGAAGTAGCTTCATGCCATGTTTGGTGAATCATTGTGATCAAAACACAAGTTATACACAATTCTTCCATTTTTGCAAAACCTCTCAAACTTCATCAAACTTTCATCAATTTCCATTTTGTTTGATCTGATCATCATCACCATCATTCATAGACCACAATTCACACAAGCATTTGGTTGAATTGAAGAGAACTCGTGCCATACAAGTTAATCATCCAAGAAGCAAGAAAGTTTCAATTACAAGATCCAAGAGGTTTGAGCCAGAATTTCTGCATACAGAATCAAGAATTGAGTGTGTGGATCAAGTTCCAATCATTGCAAGCATCAGATCCAGAGAATTCCATAGCTGTTTGCATCATTTGTACCAGGTAAGTTTTCTCTTCGAATTGACTGTTTTAGTTAGAATCATAGTGATTTGTTAGCATAGAACGGTTAAGATAGGTTAGATGATGGATTGTGCAAAGTTTGGAGAAGTTTCATGAAGGTTGATCATAGTGCACCAAATCTGTTAGGATTGATAACTCATAGGTTATGGCAAGATAATCCTAGATGAATAGCTCAGGTTGATTAGCATGGCTTGTAGATCATTTTAGGGTAAAGATTGGAAGGAATTGAAGAGGTTGATAGCAGGTGAAAATGGTGGAGTCAGCATCTTCCCCCTATCGGGTTTGTTTCTTGAGTGAGTTTTAGAAGAAGATAATGGCATGGTTGTGTAGAGGGAAAGAAGTAGAGTATTTTTGCTCTTTGAATCGTGTGATTTCATGGAGAGACAATGGAGAACAGAGGAGTATAAAATTCGTGCATGGTGAGGGTTTCCTGAATCTAGGGTTTGCTGGAGGTTGAAGACGAAGCCATGGCCACACGATTTGGTATTTGACTTTGACTGGGGATGTAATCTGATGGCCAGGATTTAAACTGAAAACGGAGGGAACTTCCAAGGGTGCTACGCACCGTTTCATTTATTTTTCTGACTGGGCCTCATATTCTCTTGCTAACGCCACCCCCAATTGCCAGGCCCAATGTGTTTTTAACTGAAAAGCTTGCTATTTGCACCGTTTAATGTTTTTTTCTTTTTTTCATTTTTTCTGAGTATGTGATGGGCCCAGACACGCTTGCTATGCGCGCCCCCCAGTCTGGGCCCATCCTTTATTTCAACTGCATTTAATTACTCCATGCACCCCCTCAGCCAAATTAATTCCATTTTATTTTTCTTAATTCATTTTAATTCTTTGGAAATTCATAAAAAATTGGAAAATGCATGTTTTTTAATGGTTGTTTTTGCATATTGTTCATATTTTTGTCAAGAAAATTATCATACAAAAAAATTCCAATTTCATTTTATTTCATATTTTTGGCATAATTTTCTTTTAAATAAGTGTAAATAATGTTTAGTTTGATACATGAATTTGTTAATTTTAGTTTGATTAAATGCTTTTATATTTTTGATCCATTCTTTTTAGGTTGATTAGTATAGAATGTTAGCTTGTATATACAATTTAGTTCATATTTTTAGGATTTAATCTTAGGTGATTTGTTTAGGTGTGAATAGCATGATCAAAACTAGGTTTTAGGAGATAACATAGGTGAATTAGTTCATTTCCCTTAGGAGTTAGAGATTGAATCTTTGGGGTATGGGACTATAGGGATTATGGGTAGTTAATAGATCCCTTAGAAATATTAGGATTCCCCTACTGCTATTAGTATACGGTCTGTATTTGCTTGACTGTGTGGTGTGCCCTCTCTAGGGTTATTTCATTTGTCTGTGTGGGGTATTGGGTTTGCTTGGGGATTGGGAGAGCTGAAGACCTGTGATAATGAAGGCCATGGGAGATCAAGAGAATGAAGACCAACTTCCAGAGTTGATGAGGAGCATCCTTTGCTGGCAGTTGTTGAGGAGTATAGGATTTAGGAGCTAGGCAGAGCTCTAGAGTAGAGGACTTGATTCACAAACATGGAAGGCCTTGTCTGCCTCCATTCTTTCTCTATGATTCAAAGTCTCTTTCAAATATCCACCTCCTTCCTTTGGAAGGATCAGTGAATGTATTTGAAAGATAGAACTTTTGAGAGAAAATTGTCTGTATAATGTTAACAGTTAATGAGCCACCCTTGGTAGGCAATTGACTGTTTAACATTCATTCCATCTTGTTGACTGATATTCATCTTGGAGATTGAGACCTGAAGAAAAGCCATTGCAGATGGAAGACTGATGACAAAGACCTTGCTTGAAGGCTGTGGAGATAAAGACTGAGGCTTGCTTGAAGCTTGTAGCTGATTGATGGTGACTTGAAGTCAGATGCTGATGCAGAGCTGCTGTGGCTGTTTCTTTTGCTGTTTATATTTTTGATGTATTGATTGGTTTTCCCTGACTGTATTGCTTGCTGTTTAACCTGTTGGGTTGAAAGTGAATCCTGTTCACTTTTACCTATTGTTTTCTAGGTTCGAGGTTGAGTGGGACTCCCTTGCCTCGCTTGTATTGCTGCATCCATGCATTTTACTGCTTTATTGTATATTGGTTATTGTTTCTGTTTCTGTCTATTCCCTTAGGATCTCTGTTTCTCTCTGCGCAAGAGAGGAGCATGATAGACATTAGGTCTTAACCCACGCATGATAACATTAGGTTAGTTTGATTCCCTTCGCAACCGTAGGTTAGAGTTCTGTCTCTTCTTTCTCAAAACAAACAGAAAAACACAATAAAATTTCAAACACAATAAAAGACACTTCTTCCGTAAAAGAATGTGAACTCATCAAAACGTCATTTTTTGTCCGCTTGGACCAGTAATCAGAATAACCCTTTTTCAGAATGACTAAAAACAATCAAGACAGACTTGTGTCGTACGTGGCCCGAACTACGTTTGCTCTGATCTTTCATGCTATATGAAAGTACGTAGGCATAGGATGTGATATCCTAGCGAGCAACCTTCCCCTCATTTCCCGTAGGTAGGCGAACTACGTAGACTCTGATTTCTCGTTCCAGACGGGAATACGTAGGCATAAAGTGCGATACTTTGCCGAGTCATTTTCTTTTATTTTTACCCCTGACCTGTAGAATAGATAGAATAACAATCCATACCCGAAAACAAGCGTGGATCCCGTCGAGTACAACGGACGTGAGGGGTGCTAATACCTTCCCCTTGCGTAACCGACTCCCGAATCCAGGTTTTGGTTGCGATGACCATTCCTTTCCCCGTCTTTGCGGTAGGTTTACTCTGAGCGTTTCCTTTCCCTCCTGTGGGATAAATAACGCACGGTGGCGACTCTTCTGTTCAGCCGGCGCCGATTTTCGCAGTAGCGACACTTGTCTTCTATGAATTTTTCTTTCTTGTTTAAAAAAATTGCAGGAAATTGAGATTAAACTAAAAGGTTGGTTGAGAATGAAGGACATGACAAGGAAAAGAAAAGTCTTGTGCACAAAATTAAAGAAGCCAAATATTTATAAACTAACGAAGGAATGAAACTATTAGTCTGAAAGTTTAAGAAGCTCATGGGGAATGAAAAGAAACCACAATAAGGATGTGCATAACATCTTGCATGTTTATAATTTTCCTAAGAATTAGTCAAGGGGGTTTGTTATTACATCAGATTGACAATATTTTATAGGCAACTTATGAAGCAAGATTTTTTGACAAGATGTGAGACATTTTGTCTCGAAGTGGTTAATGGCGTATTCGATGAAATCGACATGTTAAGTCAGATGTTTTGACATTATGTGAGACATTATGTCTCGAGATTTTTCCTTGGAACACAAGTTTTAATGGAATGTATCTCACACTTTCAAGATTTGTTTCCTTTTCTGTCCAATCAAAGATCTGACTGTAAAAACGTGTTCTCGTTTAGAAAAGATTTATCCTGAATCTTTTTTTAGCAAGATTGAAATTCTTATTCGTATTAGATTCAAATTTTATTGGATTTGTTTCAATCAAAATTCATAATCAAATTTATGAAGATTGATATTTTCTGCGCTCTTTCGTTTCCATACGCTCGCATTTAAAATCCCTCATGGGCTTTTTATGCTTGGAAACTATTGTTATTTAAGGAGACATTCTACATTATGAAGACTCAGACTTTGCATTATGTAGCTTGGTGTTTTTATTTATTATTGAGTTTTTGTGTTTTAGGTTCTAATACTCTATTCCTGGGATATCTTTCTAAGTTAGGAAAATAGAGTATTTGTGTTGTAATTGAGTTTCATCACTTCAAATACTATTGTTATTGTAAAAACACTTGGGAGAGTGTTTGAGTGAAAGTGAGATGGGCCTCAGATTCAGGGGTAGCTTGGATCGAATTTCACAGGTAGCATTAAGAAAAAAGGCATTAAACTAGGAGAGTTCATATAAAAGTGTTGTGGACTATTGACTTCTAAGAGTGAATTTTCTTTCATTTGGTTGACACATATTTTCTGTTAATTTTTTTTGGCATACACATTATTTTAACATTGTGTCTGACATCTTATCATCGGTAGAACATAATTTCATGAGTAAATGCTGATTGTCTCCTTATTACTTTACTTTTGTTTCCGCTCTTTCAACTTTCTCAATTTTTAAGATAGTTCATAAACATTGTCTCATTCAAGATGGAAAAAATTTATGACTGATGAAATGATGGCTTAAAATATAACCATACTTTTGAGGTTGTTCCACTCCTCACAAAAAATTTGTTTGGTTGCATGTGTGTGTTTAGTGTCAAAGTGGGGCACGATGGATAGATTGATCGAGAAAAGGCCTGATTAGTTGAAAAATGATATACTTGGTGTTGCAGTGAGAATCGGATATCAAGCTATTAATTGACTTGAATCACAAATCATAAAGTTCACCACCGAGATTTGATTTATCCAAAGGAAAGTGTAAAGATCGAAGAAAATCCTAAGTGCGCTATGTAACAACAAAGCTAAGAGATCTAAGGTTCGAGGGTTAGTTATACCTAGGGAAGGTGTTAGCATCCTAAGCATCTGTAGTACTCTATAAGAACCTCTTGTTAGTATTTGTGTTATGCTAAAGTTTGCTTGCTAAGGTAAATACCTAAAGGTATATACACTAAGTGTGCTCGCCAAGACATCACATCACATGCCTACGTATCCTAACTAGGATGGAATCAGAGCAATCGTAGTTCACCTAACTAGGGTGAAAGATCTCTTAACTATGGTCAAGGTTCCAAGGGGAATAAGTATCCATCACAATGATACTTATGTAGAGTTAACAAACTCTCTAAGTCTAAGTTGAAAGACTAGCTATGAGACTTTAACAAAAGTCAACAAGGGGAAGGTGAGTACCCATAACAATGGTACACACATAGAGTTAACAAACTCTAGGCCTAAGTTCTAAGTTGTAGGACTCCTAAAAAGGTGTGATAAAGGTTTTTACTTAACAAAGTCAATGGGATGAGGTTCTAAACCTAAAACCAGGTAGAAGGTCCTAATGACTCTAACAAGGTCAAGGAGGTGAGGATAAATGAGCTATCTATGGCATTGAGTCAATAGAGAGGCTTTCCTTTGGAACAAGGAACACAAGACAAACTTTAGGATGAAGGCTAACAAGCTACATTACTTAGGGAAACTTAAAAAAGTTTAAGCACACACATATATTCAATCAAACATGATGAAAATATAGTATCATTATACTATCATCAAATAGGGTGTTAAGTATATATATATACCCAAACATCATGTGATCACACACTTAAAAAAATTTCAAAAAACAAAGTGGTAACAAGAATGCATAGCTCTACAATGTGACAAAATACTTTACATGACTTTGCAAATGGCTCAAACATGTCCATATGTACCAAGTGTCGCATCGATGCGAAGAGGGCCGGTAAGGACAGAAGAGTCACCACCATTCGTTATTTATCCCAACAGAGGGAAAGGAAACGATTATAGAAAACCTACGAAAAAGGGAAAGACAGGTCATCGCAACCATATCTCGGGTTCGGGAGTCGGTTACGCAAGGGGAAGGTATGAGCACCCCTCACGTCCGTAGTACTCAACGGATCCACGCTTGTTGTCTAGTATATGGGTGAAAAAACAAACTATATATGGCTGCTACTGCTAAACGGAAAGAACTGAATCGATAGGATATCGTCGCCCTATGCCTACATATTCCTCGTGCAATGGGAAAGTCAGAGTCAACATAGTTCGGGAAACTACAGGGGAGGTTGCTCCCCAAGACATTGTCGTCTTGTGCCTACGTATTCTCATCTGGCATGAGAAATCAGAGAAGCTGTAGTTCGGCCAACTACAGGGAAGAGGGAAAAGTGCTCGCTAGGATTATTACAATCATATGCCTATGTACTCTCAACAGATATGAGAGATCAGAGCAGTCGTAGTTCGGCCAACTACAGGAAAGAGGGAAAAGTGCTCGCTAGGATTATCGCAATCCTATGTCTACGTACTCTCAACAGATATGAGAGATCAGAGCAGCCGTAGTTCGGCCAACTACAGAGAAACGGTCTCGATCGCACGAGGGCGAGAGAAAAGAGTCTCAATCGCGCGGGGCCGAGAGAAAGGATCTCAATCGCACGGGGCGAGAGAAATGGGGTCTCAATCACAAGGATGCGAGAGAAAGGAAATGGGTCGGGACGCACACGCTAAAACCTAAGACGTAAGAGCGAATGTGTCGCATATTGTCCAAAAGACATACGCTTAACACTCTAGATGAGAGAGAGGGGGCCCCCACTCATCATTTCCCATGTTTCTATTGACAACAACTCAACACTCGACGGTAATTAAATGATTTGACTTAGAAAGATGTTTACGAATGGAGTGGTTCCGTTGACCCTTTACATTACGTGCAAGCTCCCTTTCCAAGCTTCTCCTCCTTGATCCGTGTTGATGATGTTTCGATTCGGAACCAATGTGACGTTGAACCGTCGTAGTTCGACTTATAAGAGAAGTCAAACTATAGGAGGTCGCGTATTAATTTTCGTGCTATGGACAAGATAGAGAAATGAATTGAGGATCATTCTCCAATCGAATCGTTTCGCACTGACCAAAACGGTGGGATCTCGTCTTACGGATACAAGACTTCATCGATCCAAGAAAGTCAAAATAAAATCGGAAAGAAGAAGAAAATGAGGAGAGAAAGAAGGTGGTCTCGTATCCAACATTATTCACCAATAATTTGACTGGTAATGGTTTACGGAGGTTTCGTCGTCGACCAAAACAGAAAAATGGGATAAAATGTCCAATGATAAATGAGAAATAACATTCAATTTCTAAAAAGAAAATATTCTAACACAAAATAATATTATAAATTTCTAAAAAGAAAATTATATAATATTTTCATAATAAAATATTCTAAAACCTAATATAAAATATTGTAAACTTCTAAGAAAATATTTATAAAAAAAGTATATTATAAAACTAATATAAACTTATATACAATAATAACCAACATATTAATTTTAAAAAAGTAAAAACAAAAGGGGGCATGTATAGAAAATGGGGGGGGGGGGGAGGGGAGCCACACGGACACGGACTGTGAAGCCCAAATCCACAACATAATAAGAAATAAAATTAAAAACAAAATAACAGAAAGGAAAACAATCCTCTTCTTCTTCCAATTCGTTCAAAAACCTTTCCCTGTTCAGTTCATCACCTTTTCCTCTAACCACCATTCTCAGTTCACCACCATCCAGACAAAACTATTTGCATCAATCTCAATCTCTCCATCTTTTTGTTTTTTGTGTTACTGTGGGTTTGGAGTTTGTGGTTCGAATGGTTTGGAGAATGGGTTTGGAACGGGTTTACGGTGATGAAGAGGTTGTCGGTGAAGTTCAGAGAAATGGGTTTGAGGTTGGTCGCTGGTTTTTCTGGGTGGTTTGTTTGATGTTTGGGGGTTTGAGGATGAAATGGGTCGGAAAATGGTGGTTGTCTCGTTTGAGAGGTTGAGGTGGAGACGAGCTATGTGTTATGTTGTTTGAAGTTTGCTGGGTTTTTGAAGGCGAGCTTTGATTGGGTTTAACGATGAAGGTAGTTGTGATTTGGATGGGTTTACTGAACTGTTTTGAGATGGCGAAAAATGGACAAAGAGGGAGGGTTTCAGTTGGTTAAAGATGGGTATGACGGAGTTGAAGAAGACGGTTGAGGGTTTCTTCGAAAATGGTCTTGAAGAATGGGTTTTTGATAGTGAGTTTCTGATTTCTTGAATGGTTCTCCATGTTTCGCCAAAACTGTTTTGATATTCATCCAGCACCTTGTTAAGAAGAGAATAAGCACTCCGAACTGGATAGTGATCATCCATAAATCCCACTACACAGAGACCATTTTTGTTGAATGCATGCACCTTGTACTCTTCGTGCTGAACGAATTGACGCTGGCCTTAAGGGGTACAATTGGCTACGGTGCAACCTACGAAAAAAATGAAATCTTTGGCGCTGGAGTGTTGAAAGTAACCGAAGTGGCTCACATCTGAAGTGTTTTCTAGGAACACCGATTCGGAACCGTCACCGGTAGATTTAAGCACCAGCAGAGCCGTGATCTTCATGTTTTCTGTGTATTTTTCTGTCTTATTTCTCTCTTTCCTTCTGGAAACTTTTTCGCGGCTTTGTTTTGTTCTGCAAATGATAATGGTTCTGTTAAGGGTTGGTTGTGATAATGGAGGAAGAGTTGTTTGTGCATTTTTGATTGATTTTGAAGATGTTTTGTTTGGATTTTTCCGGTGTTTGCGGAAAGGGGATGATGAAGATGTTAATGGAGATGATGATGGAAGTTAGAAGGTGTTGTTTCGAAAGTTATATTTATGGGTTGTTTCGAAGGTTGAGATTGAAGTGAAGAGGAAAATGAAGAAACAAATAAATCTATTTAAACTAAATGAAAATGAAAATGTTTCTAATAAAATGATAATCTAAACCAAAATAAAACTATTAAAAATTCTAATAACTATATTCTAAAAAAAATTAAAATCCTATCCTAAATTCAAATAATAAAACTATTTAATAAAGTAAAAAAATAAAAAGAGAAATAAAGCAGTAAATAAAACTCACAAGAATGCAGCTAAATAATCGGAAAAAAGGCGGCCACCGAAATGCCACCGAAAATACCAGCACAGACTGGACCAACAGAATAAGAACAAACTCCACTCAATTCTGAAATAAGTCTCCTTATTCGAACTGGTTTAAATCTCCTGAAACGCGAGAAAAGGGGTTGTAATCCCGATAAATCGCCCCGACTGACAAAATGCATAGTATGCGATAAATGATGTGCAGATGCAAATGAAACGAAACATAAGCCAAGTACAAGAAAAGGTTGGCCATATTTTGGGGTACAACAGCTGCCCCTATTCAAACGACTTGGACCTGAATGGGTGAAAAGCGAACGACTTTCACACAATCAAGGTAAAAGACGGTTGAATACTAAAGAACCCAGAAATTTGCCAACCGCAAAACAGAACTGTAGAACGGTCTGCCATAGTAGGAACAGGATCCCTGGAGAAGTTACATCTGATAGTTGCAAGGACAATGAGCTAACTCATTACCAATTAGAAAGCGTCAACATGCGGTCGGAAGAAACATCTGACCTCGCTGTCAGGCATCTATTAAACAAAACAGGCATCGAACCCAAAGGCCGGCTCAACCCAAGTTGAGAAGAGACATTTGACCTCGCCGTCAGGCATTCGCTAAATAAAAGTGAGCATCGAAACCGAAGGTCGGCTCAACACGAAGTTGAGAAGAACATCTTACCTCACAGTCAGGCATCTGTTAAACAAAACAGGCATTGAACCCGAAGGTCGGCTCAACCCTAAATTGAGAAGAAAATGCGCCGATTCACCATCCGGGTGAAGAAATCCGTTGAGGAAATATGAACTTGAATAAGTAAACTCTGTTGGGGAGGATGATAAGATGGACGCATCTATCGAAGGTCAAAATCTGCCCGGGTCTGGATACCATATAGGCGAGAGAAAATTTTATAATCTACTAGGGTCTGGATACCACACGGGTCAATGAAAACAAACCATTGTCTGCTGGAGATACCACTGGAAACAAAAAGGTAACAACCTGGCTTATGTTTCAAATGCACATGTTTGAGTATGGCGTAATGCTCCATACAAAATGGAAATGCTACGCGTTTGAGAGGATGCTATGCACGATGCAAATGAAAAGGAACCACTCTAGCAAAATAAATGCTGGAGAGACAGAGCCAACTGTAAGAGCACAGATTGTGTCTTAGTAATATCTCTATGTTTTTATGATAACATTAATGATAATTTGTATACAAGAATTATACTCTCTAAATTTGTTCTAAACTGTTTTCTACAGGCACAAAAGATTTTAATCTTAAAGAGCAAATTTGATGTGAACAATAAATTCTGAATGGCTCAAGAGCATCTGAAGATTAGAAGAATCTGAAGTATAAGAGCTTAGTCATCAAGATTCTGAAGATACAACACGCTGCATATATTATCAAGAATCTGAATGAAAGAAGACTCTGAGTGAAGAGACTCTGAATGAGAGAAGACTCTGATCTGAGTGAAGACTCTGATCTAAGAGCATGTTACGCTTCAAGCACACAGCTGCACCAGACTCTGATTCAGCAACATCTGAAGAACATCTTAGGCTCTGAAGTTTCCAGAAGATTCTGAAGACTGAAGACTCTGATATTGATTGTTGATCTGAACTATCTGAAGAATTATTTGAAGAAGATTATTTTAATATATCCGTTGGAATATGCCAGCAAATCTTTCCTTAATTGGGATAGACATAAATCTCTGCAAGAATATTATTCCTCTGATACATTCCATATATGGTAAATTCACAGCTCAGCAGACAATTGCTACACCCACATTTTGTGCGCCGTCTCTCTGCTGCAATAGTACAAAGGACAGTACTATTTGATATTGGAAATATCTTCTCCAACGGTATTATATTCTCTCCAATATTCAAGTGGCTATATAAAGGATATCATAGCACTTTCTTCAGTGAGAGAGGACGAATTTTGACAAACTTATTCTCAAGCGAAGAAACTCTCAAGCTCTCATATTCTTTATAGTTCATACTTTGTTCTAAACTTCGAGAAATAACACAGTTGTGTTTATAGCTTTCATAGAAGCATTTTATTACTCTTACATTGTATTACATTAATTTGTAAAGGAAGTTTTCCTTAAGAGGATCTAGGTTAGATCAGTAGCTCTTGAGAAGACTAAGAACATTTGTTCTTAGGTGTTGCTATTTGTAATCAGTTGATTTGAATAGTGGATTAAGTCCTTGTTGAGAAAGGCAAATCACTCTTGAAAAGGGTGGACTGGAGTAGTTGAGTTCAACGAACCAGGATAAAAATACTTGAGTTTTTATCCTTGATTATTTTCTGTCATACTTATTCAACCCCCCTTCTAAGTATTTTCTCACCTTCAGTTGGCATCAGAGCTCCGGTTCTGCGTGTGCATTCACTTAACCGTGACAGATAAAGATCCAGTGAGAAGAATACTCTGTTATTTATTTGGTTGCTAATATGGGTGATATTCCTACATCAAGCAACAAATATGAAGGAGACAGAATCAGCACCAAACCTCCAATGTTTGATGGAGAAAAATTTGATTATTGGAAAGATAGACTTGAAAGTTTTTTCTTGGGGTATGATGCTGATCTCTGGGATTTAGTCATTGATGGATATGAACATCCTACTAAGGATGGCAAAAAGATTGATAGAAAATCAATGACTGAGGAGCAGAAGAAAGAATTCAAGAATCATCACAAAGCCAGAACCATACTTCTTAATGCAATCTCTCATACAGAGTATGAGAAGATTACCAACAGAGACACTGCTCATGATATGTTTGAGTCTCTCAAAATGACTCATGAGGGAAACTCTCAGGTGAAAGAAACAAAGGCTCTGGCGCTGATACAGAAGTATGAAGCGTTCAAGATGGAAGAATCTGAGAACATTGAGACTATGTTTTCCAGATTTCAGATTCTAACAGCTGGGTTGAAAGTTCTGGACAAGGGCTACTCAACATCTGATCATGTCAAGAAGATCATCAGAAGTCTTCCTACCAGATGGAGACCTATGGTGACTGCATTGAAGCTGGCCAAGGATCTGAACAAAATCTCATTAGAAGAACTCATCAGTTCTTTGAGAAGTCATGAGATTGAGCTGGAGGAAGATGAACCCCAGAAGAAAGATAAAGGTAAATCCTTAGCTTTTAAATCTAACAAATCTGTTAAAGCTTTGCAGGTAAATGAAGAAAGCTCTGAGGAATCTTCTTCTGAAGAAGAAGATGAACTATCCATGCTGTCCAGAAGGATCAACAAACTCTGGAAGCACAAAGGGAAGAAGTTCAACAACTTCAGAAGATCTGATCAAAAGAGAGAATCTTCTGGACACAGAAGATCTGGCAAGAAAGAGGTCACTTGCTATGAATGTAAAGAACCTGGACACTACAAGAGTGAATGTCCCAAACTTCAAAAGGAAAAACCCAAAAGGAAGTTTGATAAAAAGAAAAAGGTTCTGATGGCTACATGGGATGACTCAGATGAATCTGAATCATCTTCTGAATCTGAGGAAGAATGTGCAAATTTTGCGCTGATGGCCAACACAAATGATCAAGATGAAGGAACGTCATCATCTGAATCTGAGTCAGAATCAGACTCTGACTCTGAAGAGATGTTCTTAGCAGCAAAATCCAGACACCAATCATGGTACCTGGACTCTGGATGCTCACGACATATGACGGGCGAAAGGTCTATGTTCCAAAGCCTGGAACTTAGATCTGGAGGGGATGTGAAATTTGGAGGGAACCAGAAGGGCAAGATCATTGGCTCTGGTACAATAGGTAATGGTAACCTACCCTCTATTTCTAATGTTCTGTTAGTTGAAGGATTGAAACATAATCTATTGTCCATAAGTCAATTAAGTGACAATGGTTATGATATCATCTTTAATCAAAAATGTTGCAAAGCTGTATGTCAAAAGAATGGTTCAATCCTATTCAGTGGAAAGAGGAAAAACAACATTTACAAAATTAACCTTTCAGAACTTAAAGTTCAAAATGTAAAATGCCTTTTATCTGTGAATGATGAGCAATGGGTCTGGCATAGAAGATTGGGACATATTAATATGAGACGTATATCTCAGATTAATAAACTCAATCTGGTCAGAGGACTCCCTAATCTGAAGTTCAATTCAGATGCTCTGTGTGGCGCATGTCAAAAGGGTAAATTTTCAAAATCTCATTTTAAACCAAAAAATGTTGTTTCCACTTCTAGACTATTGGAATTACTTCATATTGATCTGTTTGGACCAGTGAAAACTGCATCCATCAGAGGCAAGAAGTATGGGTTAGTCATTGTAGATGACTACAGCAGATGGACATGGGTAAAGTTTCTAAAACACAAGGATGAGTCTCATTCTGTGTTCATTGACTTCTGCAATCAAGTCCAGACTGAAAAAGAATGCAAAATTATTAAAGTCAGAAGTGATCATGGTGGTGAATTTGAAAACAAATATTTTGAAAAATATTTTTCTGAAAAAGGAATTGCACATGATTTCTCCTGTCCTAGAACTCCACAACAAAATGGAGTTGTAGAGAGGAAAAATAGAACATTGCAAGAAATGGCCAGAACCATGATCAACGAGACAAATCTGGCAAAATACTTTTGGGCAGAAGCAATAAATACAGCATGTTATATTCAGAACAGAGTGTCTGTAAGACCTCTTCTGGAAAAGACTCCCTATGAATTGTGGAGAAACAGAAAGCCCAACATTGCTTATTTTCATCCATTTGGATGTATTTGTTATATGCTTAACACTAAAGATCATCTGAACAAGTTTGATTCCAAAGCACAGAAGTGTTTCATGCTTGGTTATTCTGAACGCTCTAAAGGCTACAGAGTATTCAATACTGAAACACAGATTGTGGAAGAATCTATTCATGTTAGATTTGATGATAAGCTTGGCTCTGAAAAGCCAAAGCAAGTTGAAAGTTCTGCAGATAGAGAAGTTATTCTCACAGACTCTGAAGGCTCAGAGGCAGACAAGACTGAAGACAAAGACTCTGAAGCAAACCCAGATGCTACGCCTCTAACTTCCCAACTTGACAATCTGCATATTTCTGAAAGACCAACAGTCAGAGGATCTTCTTCCAGAATGAAAGCTTCTCATCCAGAGGATGTGATAATTGGAAAGAAAGATGATCCAATAAGGACAAGAGCATTTCTCAGAACTTCTGAATCTTCCTTCTGTGGCTTAGTGTCAATTATAGAACCAACATCTGTTGATGAGGCTCTGGAAGATAATGAATGGATTTTAGCTATGCAAGAGGAGCTGAATCAATTCACAAGGAATGAAGTCTGGGATCTGGTTCCAAGACCTAAAGGTTTCAATGTCATTGGAACAAAATGGGTTTTCAGAAATAAACTTAATGAGAAAGGAGAAGTTGAAAGGAACAAAGCAAGACTGGTTGCTCAAGGCTACAGTCAACAAGAAGGCATAGACTACACAGAAACATATGCTCCTGTTGCAAGGTTAGAGTCTATACGCTTGCTTATTTCATTTGCTGCACAACATAACATCACTCTTTATCAGATGGATGTTAAAAGTGCTTTTCTTAATGGAATTATAGAAGAGGAAGTGTATGTCCACCAACCTCCTGGTTTTGAAAATGAAAATTTTCCAGATCATGTTTACAAACTGAAAAAATCTATTTATGGACTAAAACAAGCTCCCAGAGCTTGGTATGAGAGGTTGAGTAATTTTCTTCTGAAGAAAAATTTCATCAGAGGAAAAGTGGATACCACACTATTTTGTAAAACCATTAAGAAAGATTTGTTGATTTGTCAAATTTATGTAGATGATATTATTTTTGGATCAACAAATATTATGCTTGGAAAGGAGTTTGCTAAATGTATGCAGGCAGAATTTGAGATGAGCATGATGGGAGAACTGAGATTCTTTCTGGGAATCCAAGTAAATCAGACTCCAGAGTGCACCTACATACATCAGACCAAGTATGTTAAAGAGCTTCTGAAGAAGTTTAACATGCTGGATAGCAAAATGGCAAAGACTCCAATGCATCCTACAAGCACTCTAGGTAAGGAAGAGGTAAGTAAGAAGGTAGATCAGAAACTCTACAGAGGTATGATAGGATCTCTTCTTTATTTGACTGCTTCTAGACCAGACATTCTGTTTAGTGTTTGTTTATGTGCTAGATTCCAATCAGATCCTAGAGAATCACACTTAACTGCTGTTAAGAGGATTCTAAGGTATCTGAAAGGTACTGCTAATGTTGGTTTGTGTTACAGAAGATCTGACGAATATTCACTAGTTGGATTCTGTGATGCTGACTATGCTGGAGATAGAGTTGAGCGCAAAAGTACTTCTGGAAGCTGTCAGTTTCTTGGAAGTCATTTGATCTCGTGGTACAGCAAGAAGCAACCAACAATTGCACTATCAACCACAGAGGCAGAATACATTGCTGCTGCTGGATGTTCCACTCAGATGCTCTGGATGAAGAGTCAACTAGAAGATTATCAAATCTATGAGAGTAATCTTTCTATCTTCTGTGATAATACTTCTGCTATATGTTTATCCAAAAATCCAATTTTACACTCTAAGGCCAAACATATAGAGATTAAACATCATTTCATCAGAGACTATGTTCAGAAGGGTGTAATAAATTTAGCCTTTGTTGATACAGATCATCAATGGGCATATATTTTCACAAAACCCCTTGCTGAAGATAGGTTTAAGTTTATTCTGAAAAATATTTGTATGGATTTTTGTCCAGAGTAATATTTCTCAGAGTCAACTTCTCAGATGCTAAGTGTTTAACACTCTGAAGTATTTCATCCGTCTTGCTTGTTTAATTTATCTGTGAATTTTTTTTTGTGTGAAACTCTGAACTGACCATCTTAGAGGATCTGAAAGTTGAAAACGTTTCATTTCTTAAGAGTTATAGAATCACATGCAAGCAAACACGTGTCACTCAGAATCTGAAAAGATGGAGTACACCTACTGATTATGACGTTTAAGGTATTGCTTTGAAAATCTCAATCTGTCTTGATTTTCCCCCAAATGTCATATCATAATTAAAAATGATTACTTTTCATTTAATGCAAACGTGCGTATGTGTCCTATGTGTGTCTGTTGTGTTTCCCATGCTTGCTTTATTTGTCTATATAAACCATTCTCATAACACATTCACACTTTTCACATTCTCAAACACATATGCGCTTTTGTTTGTTGTTCTCTCTCTTTGCAAACCCTAAAAGAACTCAGAAACCTTCATCTTCTTCATCATCGTCAACAATGGCATCTACTTCAAACGCTGTTACTACCAAGAATGCTACCACTTTCAAAGAACCAGTACGCACTCTCCTAACTGCTGTTGATTCACTAGAAGTTCTGTGTGAAAGTTTCGTGGACTTAGAAGATCTTGCTGAAAATGGGTTTGATCTGATTTCTTCAATCAAAGCACAAGGCTGGGACGGTTACTTTGACAGGCTTATGGGTCCTGTGTATCCAACGTTAGTGAAGGAGTTCTGGATCCATGCATATGCTACTCCAAAGTTCATTCACTCCTCTGTGCTGGGAAAAAAGATAGTTATCACTGAAAACCTGATAAGGAAACTCATAGGTTTTAAGGCAACTGATGGAGTAACCTCTCTGTCTTCTGCGCGTGAAGACCTGAAAGATGTATGTCAAGAAATCTGTACTACTGGTGAACCTTGTAAGAAGGTTAAGTTCTTGAAACCCACTTACAAGATATGGGCTAAGATTTTCATGAGCACCATCTTTCACAGACCCTCTTCAAACTCTTCTGATTATGTTAATGCTGAACAACTTTACTTCATGTATTGTTTACACCAAAACATTCAGATTGATCTTCCATATTTGTTGTTTAATCATCTGGTGTCTCACGTCAAGGAAACAAGGGAAACAGCCAGAGATAAATCTGGAAAAGTCAGAACATGGATCCCTATGGGAAGGCTGATTTCAGATATTCTGATAGAAAACCAACTTGTGGCGCATCTGCAAGAGGCTGGGTTGACAGAAGATCTGACTTATATCATTGGCTCTGAAATAAACGGTTTAACTCTGAGAAGGATGAAACTGGTTGATGATTTATCTGAGAAACCAAGGAAAACTAACTCTGAAGAAGTTAGGGGAAGAAGGATTCCTGTTAAGGATTTTCCTTTATTCACCTCAGATGAACTTCGAGAAGTTATTGCTGAGTATGTTGCTCGCTGCCTAAGAGATGGTGATGAGATTCCTGCCAATCTTTTGCAGAAGGAAGGCCAAGTTCTTCCTGATTTGACAAGGGAAAGAAGACGTAAGAGAAAAGTTGATAGTGAAGGTCATCAGAAGAAAAGGAAGCATTCAGATGCTGAAAAGAAGAAGAAAAGGAAGAAGCTAAAGAAGGTTCAACCAAATCCTCCTGCAGCAACTTTTGAAGAAATTAGAGATACTCTGAAACAGGTATTTAACACTGATTCTAATCCTGTTCATCATTCTGATACCCCCACACCCTCTGACTCCCCACTTAGATTTAGAAGATCCAGACCTTCTAAAACTATTATCTCTAAACCATCTTCTGTCCCCCCTCATACACCACAATCCAAGCAACCAACAAACATACAAACAGAAATTCCACAACAAACTCAACAAACAACACCACAACCACAAAACACTATCCCAGAATATACCATTCCAGAGGATGTTCACCCTGAACACTCTGACCAACCTGAATATCTCATTGATCCTGATGAGATATTAGATGTCACACCTTTAAACCAGTCTGTCAATTTATCTTCAACTTCTGAAAAATCTAACCACTCTGATGCATCATCTGATGATGAATCATCTGGTTACATTAATGAATGCTTGAATGATCTCAAACAACCTCGTTCTGAGAGTGTTTGGAAACAGCTGTTTAAATCTCCAACTTCTGAACATCCACCTTCTCCACAAAATTCCCCAACTCAAACTCTCACTCCACAACCTCTTGAAATCCAAAACACTCCACAACCAACAGAAACCCAACCAATTCCCTCAATACCTCAACCACAACATTCTGACCAACAAACATCTGAACCACAAACCAACCAACCAACATCTGAACCACAAATCAATCCTCAACCTTCTGAACCACAAACATCTGAACATCCATCTTCACAACCTCAACCTTCTGAACAAACACCACAAACACAACTAACCCAACCAAGAAAACCCAGAATCCCTGATGAAGCAGAATTGGGATCACGTGTTTATACTCTGTTAAGAGATTTTGATAAGGATAATGTCTCAGACTTTGCTGACATTATGGATGTTTGCATGACTACTATGGACAAAGAGGCTGCTGACGCTGTTTGGAAGAAATATCTTTACAGACTGAATAGGGAGGCTTTGAAAATCAGGACTCAATGTCTTAGATTGTCAAAAGTAAGGTTTGCTGCTTATCAAAAACGGATTAAGAGAAACACTCCTCCTATTCTTCTTCTAGAAGCTCCTCCACCTCTAGAAATTCCTGCACCTGATGTTACTCAGACTGTTTCAGAATCTACTGTTTCAGAATCTACAGATCTTCAGAAGGATGTCAAAGAACTTAAGGATTTTATGGTTGATCAAAAGAAAACAAATGAAGAAATGAAAACTTGGATGGCTAAGCAAGATGAAAATTCAGAAAGGTTTACAGCACTGCTGCAACTCATTGCTTCTCAACAAGCCTCATCTGCTAAACCTACTTGATGTTTTGCACAAGTTTTTCATGTTTTGCTTTGTTTTGATTTTCTTCTGATATGTTTTGTATGCTTTTATCTGAATCTGGATGTTCTCTTGACTTAATGACAATGATCTTTTTTCTTATCTGGATATGTGTTTCTTCTGCATCTTTACTGTCTTTTAAAATTCTTTTTGATTATGACAAAAAGGGGGAGAAACAAAATAGAATCTGATTGGTCAAATCTATAAGCAATTATCTGAACTAAGTCAGACATGTTACTAACATTCTTTGAATTTAAGTGTCCCAGATATTATTAAAAAATCTGACAAATTTCATTGAAGTTTTTTCCTGAGATCTATCTTTTCAGAACCTGATCAAAAATAGCTAAATCTGAGTAGACCAGACTCTGATATCTAACCTTGAGTACTATGATCTAAAAGATAACTCAAGACAGGAAATGGCAAGATAAACAACCAGGTGTTCTGAAGTTGTTCATCTGGCATCAAGCTTTAATATGGCATCAAGCTTTGACTCTAGAAGTCAAACATATGTCAACCAGGCTTCAATCAGGCTCTGAATCTGAAATGTACTCAACCAGAAAGGGAAGTATCTAATTCCATTAGAGTATTCATTTCAGGGGGAGATTGTAAATCTCAGGGGGAGTAATTTTAATTCATATTTTTATTGAACAAATTTCTCATGTTTTGTCATCATCAAAAAGGGGGAGATTGTAAGAGCACAGATTGTGTCTTAGTAATATCTCTATGTTTTGATGATAACATTAATGATAATTTGTATACAAGAATTATACTCTCTAAATTTGTTCTAAACTGTTTTCTACAGGCACAAAAGATTTTAATCTTAAAGAGCAAATTTGATGTGAACAATAAATTCTGAATGGCTCAAGAGCATCTGAAGATTAGAAGAATCTGAAGTATAAGAGCTTAGTCATCAAGATTCTGAAGATACAACACGCTGCATATATTATCAAGAATCTGAATGAAAGAAGACTCTGAGTGAAGAGACTCTGAATGAGAGAAGACTCTGATCTGAGTGAAGACTCTGATCTAAGAGCATGTTACGCTTCAAGCACACAGCTGCACCAGACTCTGATTCAGCAACATCTGAAGAACATCTTAGGCTCTGAAGTTTCCAGAAGATTCTGAAGACTGAAGACTCTGATATTGATTGTTGATCTGAACTATCTGAAGAATTATTTGAAGAAGATTATTTTAATATATCCGTTGGAATATGCCAGCAAATCTTTCCTTAATTGGGATAGACATAAATCTCTGCAAGAATATTATTCCTCTGATACATTCCATATATGGTAAATTCACAGCTCAGCAGACAATTGCTACACCCACATTTTGTGCGCCGTCTCTCTGCTGCAATAGTACAAAGGACAGTACTATTTGATATTGGAAATATCTTCTCCAACGGTATTATATTCTCTCCAATATTCAAGTGGCTATATAAAGGATATCATAGCACTTTCTTCAGTGAGAGAGGACGAATTTTGACAAACTTATTCTCAAGCGAAGAAACTCTCAAGCTCTCATATTCTTTATAGTTCATACTTTGTTCTAAACTTCGAGAAATAACACAGTTGTGTTTATAGCTTTCATAGAAGCATTTTATTACTCTTACATTGTATTACATTAATTTGTAAAGGAAGTTTTCCTTAAGAGGATCTAGGTTAGATCAGTAGCTCTTGAGAAGACTAAGAACAGTTGTTCTTAGGTGTTGCTATTTGTAATCAGTTGATTTGAATAGTGGATTAAGTCCTTGTTGAGAAAGGCAAATCACTCTTGAAAAGGGTGGACTGGAGTAGTTGAGTTCAACGAACCAGGATAAAAATACTTGAGTTTTTATCCTTGATTATTTTCTGTCATACTTATTCAACCCCCCTTCTAAGTATTTTCTCACCTTCACCAACTCCGTTGGGGATCAATTTTGCTGAGGAAAGCGGCCCTGGATGGCTCACCAGAATACAACTCTTCTGGGGGAACAAAAGACTTGGTCGGGGAAAACAAATCCACTCTACTGGGAAAATCAACCCAAGATAGCCTTTTCAGAAAATGACTCTACTGGGGAATTAAAGCAAACTGTGGGAACCTACTCCATTCTTCCAGAGATTCCGCTCTGCTGAAAATTTGAATCCACTCTGCTAGGGATAATAAGCACGATTTACTGAGACGACATCCCAAACTTTCTGCTGAGGATGGAGAATAACCATTCTCAGGGTCAATCCCATTCTGCAGGGAGGAAACATATTCCGCTGACTTTTCTGGGGATCTGCAGAGGATGAATTAACTGGAGATATCCCGAAGGAAACTCACTCTGATGACCCACTGGATTCTGCTACGGACCACGACTCCGCTGGGGATCGCCCAATGAGGGAATCAGCATCCACCTCTACTTGGGGAAACGAGCAATAAACTCAACAATATCAACCTCTGCTTAGGGAATTGAGTCAGTATCATAGACGACCTCTGTTTAGGGAATTGAGTCTTAGACTCTATGGGGAAACAACACTGAATTTGTCCCACCACTGGGGGAATAATCTCAAATACTTGCTGGGGATAACCACAATCTCAACCTGCTATAGAGATATTTCTGATCTGACGACACCATCCTGTGGGGATACAGAATCTCAACTGAGGGGAAATGAGACCAATCGAGCCTCGTGTCGAGGGATGTGATAACATGTGAGCCACTGGGAATGATTGTGCTAAGTACAGTTGGGATTTTTGATTTAGAGATGGGACCAGGTTTATGGTGATTGGATTTATTTATGGTTACCAATGCAATTGGATTTTAAGGGGGAAATACTATACGAGAACCAACATTCGAAGGTGGACTACTAGATGAGAACTAGTGGCAAAAGGGTTAAGTCGTCAGACGAGAACTGACTTCTAATTTTGATATTAGACGGGAACTGATTTCTGGTTTTCCAGACGAGAACTGGACTTTGAAATTGTGTTTACCAGACGAGAACTGGTTAAACAGTAGGCTAAAGAAAGGGTGACCAAACGGAAATGGTATAAAGGTTTGACATGTACCAGGCGGGAACTGGTGGTTACTGAAGGGTTGACAAGATGAGAACTAGTTTGAAGGCTTTCCAGGCAAGAACTGGGCTTTGGAGGTTTGATTTTGGTTACAAGGTTTTGACAGGTAACAGGTTCAGGTTATTTGATAAGGTGATGGCACGATTCCCCGATACTCAACTCCTGTTGACGAGAATAAACTTGCTTGAGTAACTGCCCCAGTGTAGTTCAACTTGCCCCTGTCTGATCCTTGGGAAAGTTCACCTTGAAAAGAAGATAGCTTGCCATGAGACGACCTCGAGATGGCTTGCCCCAGAATTTGTACCATGAAAAGATCTTGACTAAAACAACCCTCAGAATGGTTGGCTTCAATATACTCTCAAAGTGGCTTGCCCCTGAATGAGCGTTAAAGCGACTTAACTCGTCCTGGTCGAATACTGGAGGGATCTGCCCTCAACTCAACAGAATCTCTAGGTGACCTGCCTCTGATTGGTAGTCTCAAAATGATTCACTTCGGATCAACTTCTTCTTGAATGATTTGCCCCATAATCAACCGGTGCTTGGGGATTTGCCTCAGACTGACCGATTTCAAACTCACTGGATGTCAATGCCCCAGATCCACAAGGTTTCCAAGTATACATCATTCTGGTCCAGACTACTGAATGATTAAATCATGTTCGACTGTTCCCTGTTGGAATTTTCTCCATGTCAACTACTGACTTGCAATTAAAATTGTTTGCTCACGAATGGTAATTTTAATGCAGTGTTCATGCAGATTTTGAAAGAGATGTCACTTATTAAGTGTCGTGATAGTGAGTGACGAATGGACCAAAAGTCCAAACGTAGTGCTGATTTGATTAGTGAAAGATACAACAAGGATATGATTAGCAAATCATGTAGGAGTCAGGTTACTCAACCTCATTGTAGTATACTTTCAGAATAAACCCCGCCTCAATTAGGTCTTTTTAAGGGTTGAATTATGGTCGGGTTCACGGTTATTGAAACAAAGGATATTAGGCTCAAAGTTTGATTATTACCCACCTCTTCTCCGTGATGATCTCCAATCCTACGTTCAGTTAACTAGGCACAAGCGCTGACGCTCAAAAGGTTTGTCGAATGGTGGAAGTGACAGTTAAGGAACCCACAAGGTTTCTGGAGTGACAGTTACCCCTTTTGTCTTCTGTGTCTGTAGTCACACGACTTCGTTCTTGTTTGAGGATTTTTTCTTCTGAAATCCTTTCTTTTTATTTTTTTATTCCCTAACTTTTTCCTGGACTAATTCTTTCGAATTTTCTGATTTTGAAGTCCAGCGGGAGGCCCTAAATTTGCCTAAGTTTTGCTTTCCAGCTTTTCAACTTAGCGGGCTCTTTTCTTTTTTCTTTTCTCCTTTTTTCCTGAAACAAGTCGTGTGACACTGGTTGTCTTGATTTCTCCGAAAGGGTTGTGACTGTCTCACTCCTGATTCGCAAGGTTTAACCATTGTGGTTGACGAGGGATGACCTCTTGAGAGGGATAAGATGTGATTGGTCCTCGAATGGGAACACTCCTCTATAAAATTTGAACGCTCGGTCAAATTAACTGACAACTACCCTGCCCCAGGTTAAGATGTGAGGGTTTGTATATCCGAAAGAAACTCCTACTTCTAGGCTCGAAGTGGTTAGCTAGGGACTAACTCCTATCTCTCTGGTGTTTAGGGGACTTGAAACAATGTATGTACATCATCAACAGGATTTTATCCGAAAGCATACGATCATCAGTTATGAGTATTCAATTTTCGTCACCCTCCCTCCAATCTTTGCTAAACAACAGTGATGAAGTGGAGTGGATAAAAGTGCATGTGTATGTGCTTTGTGATAAGAATGAGCGAATGCGAAATGATTAATTCAGAAACATGCATAATCACTTCATTAATATTACCATTCAAAACAACAATGTTTAAAAGCAAGTAGCAATTAACAGGAAAGAAACTATAAATGAAAATGATAAAAATGTCCAAGGACTGCCAATGTTGAGGACGTCTACCTGTCTGGATCATTGGCTTCTGCAGATAACCCTCGGGATCTGCGAGCTTATACAGCTGAGAGGTTGACATGAACAACCAAACTTCCCTCTGGAAAAGAAATGCACCCTTTGTCAATTAATTGTTGCACCTTGGCTTGAAAGGCTTTGCAATCTTCGGTTGAATGCCCCGTGGATCCGCCATGATATCCACACTGCACATGGGGATTGTACCCAGGAGGGTAAGGTTCTGGCACAGGCTTAAGAGTCTCAGGCTCCACCAATGAGTTTTGAATCAGATGTGGCAGAAGTTGACTGTATGACATAGGAGCTGGATGAAAAGGAGTATTCCTTCTTTCCAAGTTGTTGCGAGGCATACTCTGATTCTGGCGCTGATTCAGATAACCTCGGCCGTGGGCTCATTGATTTGCATGAGGAGCGACCCAAGGTTTCTGATGTGGTGCCCTATGCACAATTGTCTGTCCAGAATACCGTGACACATAAGATGATGACCGCTGAGAAGATGAAGAACCAAAAGATTTCACCGATTCACCCCAAGAGTAACCAACATCTGCCATGACTGCATTGATTACATCTTCTCCTTCATCCTGAGAGTTTCTGAGGGATTCAGCTTCACTGGCCTGATTGCTCGAGACATTCTGAATTTTCCCAGTCTTTATGCCACTCTCAATGTGTTCTCCTGCCATTACCAATTCAGAGAAATTTGGTGCAATTCCGAGCATCCTCTCTAAGTATGGGCTCTGCAACGAGTCTATGAACATGTCTGCCAATTCTTGGTCTAGAAGCGGCGGTTGCACTTTGGAAGCAAATTCTCTCCATCTCTGAGCATACTTCCTGAAGGGTTCATTGTTCTCTTGAGACAAACCTTGCAACTGCATGCGACTAGGAGCCATGTCAAGATTATATTCATACTGCTTTAGAAAAGCCTTAGCCAAATCCATCCATGACCGGATCTGATTACTTTCTAACTGCATATACCAACTCAAAGATGCCCCACTCAAGCTGTCCTGGAAATAGTGAATCATCAACTTGTCGTTATGCACAAATGAGGTCATTCTTCTGCAGAACATCACCAAATGTTGCCGCGGGCAGGTATCCCCTTTGTATTTCTCAAACCTCGGCGCCTTGAAATCTGGAGGTAACACTAGGTCGGGAACCAGGCACATGTCTGAAGCGTTGAGACCAAACGTATCTTTAACTTCCAAGGCCTTGAGTTTTTCATCCAACACATGAAACCTTTTAGCATACTCAAGAGCTCTCGGGTCCTTAATCTTCATCATTGGAACTTTCGTTTTGGAATTCAGCACAGAGAAAGCAACATCATGACAATCTGTGGTATCAGGAGAAGAAGAATGTTCACTTCGAACAACAAACTGTTCATGTAAGTCTTCATCCTCAATAGAGGGCTGCATAGGCTGAGCTTCAGTGAGGTTGTTCACTTACGGAAAGTCTTCATCGGGCAGGGAACCATACAGAGGATTGGTCATCACAGTAAAACCTAGCGGGCTATCAACATTCTGGAGGTCGTCTCCTGACATAGCTACCAACAGCTTCCCAACTTGACTTCACTTCTTAACACTACTTAATCCCGCTTCAACCACTTGGTCGTCTTCTAACAATCACCACTTGCTCTGAACAAACACCGGGGAATCAACTGGCTGAATCAAAAACAAAGGCTGGATAAGAGCTCTGGCCAGATGAAGAATGATATGCAAAATGATGCAGATATGCTTATGCAAATGCAATGCAAGATTCAACAAACATGGGATCACATCCTCCACAAAGCTCTGAATAACTGCTGTGCTGCTGACTGGATAAGTTCAAAAGTCTGCTCTGAAGAGAAAACCAAAATACCGGGTTGGTTGAAGGTCAAAGTCTTCTTGCAAAAACCCACCCACTCACAGGTATGGACCTAATTCGATAAGGTCTGCCATCCTATGCGGTCGTCAGTGTCACAGACTTTTGAGAAATGATGATACGTTCACCATTTCTGGTTCGGCATCATAGTCAAATGAAGCAGCCTCACTTAGCTGACTCCCAGATGATCGGTCTCCAGAGTCGACAGTTTCCTGATCCAACATCCCCTTCCGACTAATGTACAAGATAAGATGTCTTCAACAGAAAACCTCGTCTGAACGCGAATTTTGTGGGGACTGTGCATGCTAAAACATACAGGTCCATCGCTACTTTCCGCTCTAATGCTATGGATATCCTCAAGCCTGGGTTTTGGCTTATCTCTCAAAGGAACAACCACCCAACAGCACCACAGCAACAGATAATAATAAATTGAGGAAAATGTAAATACAACAATATACAAAATACAACACACAAATATATACACACCCACAAACAAAGACAGACAAGCGCTATGATTAACTCGCATAGGGGATGGGAAAAGTCCCCAGCAGAGTCGCCAATTGTCGTATCGCTGCGAAGAGAGCCGACAAGGACAGAAGAGTGGTCACCGTTCGTTATTTATCCCAACAGAGGGAAAGGAAACGATCAGAGAAAACCTATGAAAAAGGGAAAGACAGGTCATCGCAACCATATCTCGGGTTCGGGAGTCGGTTACGCAAGGGGAAGGTATGAGCACCCTTCACGTCCATTGTACTAAACGGGATCCACGCTTGTTGTCTAGTCTATGGGTGAAAAAACAAACTATCTACGGCTGCTACTGCTAAACGGAAAGAACTGACTCGATAGGACATCGCCGCCCTATGCCTACGTATTCCCTTGTGGAATAGGAAAGTCAGAGTCAACGTAGTTCAGGAAACTACGGGGGAGGTTGCTCGCCAAGACATCGTCGTCTTGTGCCTACGTATTCTCATTTAGCATGAGAAATCAGAGCAGCTGTAGTTCGGCCAACTACAGGGAAGAGGGAAAAGTGATCGCTAGGATTATCGCAATCCTATGCCTACGTACTCTCAACAGATATGAGAGATTATAGCAGCCGTAGTTTGGCCAACTACAGGAAAGAGGGAAAAGTGCTCGCTAGGATTATCGCAATCCTATGCCTACGTACTCTCAACAGATATGAGAGATCAGAGCAGCTGTAGTTCGGCCAACTACGGAGAAACGGTCTCGATCGCACGGGAGCGAGAGAAAAGAGAGTCTCAATCGCGCGGGGTGAGAGAAAGGATCTTAATCGCACGGGGCGAGAGAAAGGAGGTCTCAATCGCAAGGATGCGAGAGAAAGGAAACGGATTGGGACGCACACGCTAAAACCTAAGACGTAGGAGCGAATGCGTTGCATATTGTCCAAAAGACATACGCTAAGCACTCTAGATGAGAGAGAGGGGGCCCCACTCATCATTTCCCACGTGTCTATCGACAACACCTCACGACACCCGATGGTAATTAAAAGGTTTGAATTAGAAAGATGTTACCGAACAGAGTGGTTCCATTGACCCTTTACATTGCGTGCAAGCTCCCTTTCCAAGCTTCTCCTCCTTGATCCTTGTTGATGATGTTTCGAATTGGAATCAATGTGATGCTAAACCGTCGTAGTTCGACTTTAAGAGAAGTCAAACTATAGGAGATCGCGTATTAATTTCCATGCTATGGACAAGATAGAGAAATGATATTGAGGATCATTCTCCAATCGAATCGTGTCGCACGGAGCAAAACGGTGGGATCTCGTCTTACAGATACAAGACTTCATCGATCCAAGAAAGTCAAAATAAAATCGAAAAGAAGAAGAAAATGAGGAGAGAAAGAAGGTGGTCTCGGATCCAACATTATTCATCAATAATTTGACTGGTAATGATTTACGGAGGTCTCGTCATCGACCAAAACAGAAAAATGGGATAAAATGCCTAATGATAAATGAGAAACAAAATTCAACTTCTAAAAGGAAAATATTCTAACACTATAGAAAAAATAATATTATAAATTTCGTAAAAAAAACTATATAATATTTTCATAATAAAATATTCTAAAACCTAATATAAAATATTGTAAACTTCTAAGAAAATATTTATAAACAAAAGTATATTATAAAACTAATATAAACTTATATACAATAATAACCAACATATTAATATTGTAAACTTATATTAAATAATAAATGTTAAAATATATTTAATATTGAATTGAAAGTAAATATAAACTAAATTATTAATAATGTTTTAACAAATTAAATTAATATTAACGTTTTAAAAATGTTGATATTAATGTTTCAGTTTAATATTAACCTGTTAATATTTAATTATAAACTAAAATTAATATTTCAGTTAAATAATGTCAATATTAATGTTAATATTTAATTATTTAATTTTTACTATCAATTTAATTTTTATTTCAATTTTTTAATAGTAATTAAAATATTAATATTATAAACTAAAATTATATAGTATTTATTTGTGTAATAATGCTAAATATGTATTATAACGTATTTAAAAAATTAAAATTAATATTTTAGTTTATTTTTTAAATAATAAATGTTAAAATTTATATTTGATGCAAACAATTAAATATTTTCTTTACATAAAACTTTATACAAATATTTTCATTTAATAAATATATTTTAATATATATTTAAATAAATATATCATTTAATATTTTATAATATGTTAATTATTTCACTTTATTTCATCAAAATACGTTAATATTAATTTGGTTTAGTTTAGTTAAAACATTAATATTAATTTAGTTTAGTTTATTAAAAAATTAATATTAATTTAGTTTATTTGAAAAATTTATATTTAATTCAATTAAATATTAAATATATTTTAATATTTATTTTTAATATAATTTAGTTTATATTAAATATTTAAATGTTTATGTTATAGTAAATATTTAATCAATATTAAGTGTTGAACCCCTTTATTTTTTATTATTATATAATATTAGTTTAGTTTATTCAATGTTTATGTTACAGTAACAAACAATGTGTAATATTTATATGAAATTACACAAATAATGTTTATGTTACAATAAACAATGTGTAACATTTATACATTTGAAGCAAACAATACACAACAAACACGTAGCAACTTAGTGGAAGGACTTGCCCCTTGTTTTAACATTTTAACATGTAAATAATAAAACAATAATAAAAATGACAATATCACCGATTCTGTTGACCAAATCTAGTGAGAGACGTATGGTTTTCTACCTGTATAATTTTTTTAAAGATGTTTAGTTCTGTAAATAAATTCAATTATTCAATATTTAAGTTTTTATTATGTTTTATTGTTCAAGATTAAGATAATATTCTTTTAACTTTTTATTATTTAATGACATTATTTTCTCAATCCTTAAAAGAAATCCAGAAATATTATTAAACAATTTAAATTGTTCAAACCTATTTTTAAATAAAATAATTGCTTTTTATACTATGTATAAAATCTCATATGCTTTATCTACTATGCTAAAATCACTTATGTATAAAACCTATTTTGAAATCAAGTAATTGTTTTATCAACTATGCTAAAATCTCTTTTTGAAATTTTTCAAATGGAGATTTAACAACTTTATTATCGATAGTCTTATCAAATTGTTGCTTTCTATGAATAATTTGTTTTTCTCTAAATTGGTTTCTATGTCCATTTCAAAAATAATTTTTTAGTAGAAATCATCGATTCAAAACCTACCAAATTAAAAGCAAGATAAATGTTTTAAAATTTGAAAACTAAAATAATTAAATTAACAAAAAAAATAAAAATGATAACCGAAAGAACTGAATTAAACACAAAGCTCTAAGCAAATAAACAAACTTAACAAATTGAATAATTCAAGATAAATTTATTGGTAAATAGTGACGTAAAACAAGATAAAACTTGTGATTTGGGGAGAAAAACTTAATAAAATATAGAGTTAAAGAGACTTGAGAGTAAAACCATGAAATTGAAAGTAATTGAGGAAGAGAAAGAGAGAAAAACTATATATATATATATATATATATATATATATATATATATATATATATATATATATATATATATATATATATATATATATATATATATATATATATATATATATATATATATATATATATATATATATATATATATATATATATATATATATATATATATATATATATATATATATATATATATATATATTGCATTCCATATTGTATTTCCATATTTATGTCCAAAAGAAACACATGCAATATTATATGCAATATTATAAGAAATGCTAAATTTTAATAAGGTGAGAGAGTATTAAAAAAATTATGCCTAAAGAAACTACACTTTGAAAGTGAGATAGTAATTTAGGTAGTGCTGAAGAACATACATGGTGATATTTGTGCATGGACGATTCAAAAAGAAGATATGAGTAATATTGTTTGATTATATGCTTGATTACAAAAGCAGAACAAAAGAAACGGGTACATAAATGTTTGAAATTTTGGTAAGCCATTTAGAACATAACTTTTCATATTCCAAAACTTGTTAGTAATATCGATAAGTATTGAAGAAGGTATATAACTGTCTTCACAGAATCTTGCTTAATTCAAAATTCAAGTTCTGAATGTATTATCAGTAAGTTCTGAATGCATCTTTCTTGATTTCATATTCTTAAATTTATGTTACAATATAATGCACAAATTTTTTAGACCTATACTTATTTATATAGAACCAAGAAATACAGTAGCTAGTGACAAAACCTACATCACAATAGACCTTGGAGTTATAACCAATGAAGAATTCGAATGTGGTTTAAAGCTAATAAGAAGGGTTTCAGGCATCTCCCAACTAGATGAGATGCATTTTCAGCTGGTGAAAGGGAGGAAGCTTCATCTTCTTCCATTTATTTTTCTGAAATTCTAGATAGGATAAAGGCGGAAGACGTATTCGAATAGTCCAGTTGCATTGGTGATATCGTTGAAGTTGTGATTCTATCTAAACACAACAAGATAGGGAAGAAATTTGGTTTCTCGAGATTCAAGGAAAAGGAAAATATTAGGCTTTTAAGCTATTAAATTAGATAATATCATCATTGATGGTAAAAAAATTCACGCAAACCCACCTCGTTTTAGTAGAATTGATTTGGAGCAGAAAACTGATACTGGGGCATTTAAAGTCAATGGAGATCAAGTTGGTGTTTCAGAGAATAGGAGATGGAAGGTGTTAAGTGTAAATTTTGACTTGCATTGAACCATCTTTCTTTGCATTTTTCAACTCATTTCTCACGTTTTAATAGATTTATTTCATCTTCTTGTATGATTCTTCAATTATATTGCAAATACCTTTGGATTTTTTTATGTGTATGTTATTGTGCATAATATAGGTATAAAACATCAATGATTAAGACACAAAGGATTGGACAAGGAAGCCAAATAATTGATGAAGAATCAGCATGTTCGCTGGACGAATAACAACAAGCAGCCCGCGAATATTCGTTGGACGGAGTTGCAGCGAAGTCCCAGCGAACCAGCCCAAATTAGAGGTCGTGGGAAAAGAACCTAAAGTTCGCTGGGTGAAGTTGAAGCAAAGAGGTTCACTGTGCGAAGAAGTGTTTGCACAGCGAACTCAGATATTTTCCAAGGGCGGTTTAACTGTTCCTGAGGCACTTGAAGTGTCCAAAAGTAGTCTTCGTTGAGCGAATAGGGTGTTCGTTAGGCGAGCAGGACATATTTTTAGTTTACTATATATGTACTTTTTCTCACTTTTTAGATATAAATGTTCATAACTTGTACTTTTTGAGATCGAAACTTTATCTCTCTTCATTTCAAGCATATTTTAGAGAGAGAAACACAAACCATAAAAGGGAGAAGGTAAAATCTTCGATCTCTTGTTGGGTTTAGATTTAATCTTTTGATACCTTATTTATTTCATCTAATATATGTATTGTGAACTAATTTTGATTCAATATTGATGTTGTCTTTGATTTCTTATTTGTGGGTCTTGATAAAACCTTTTCAAATATTAGACCTTAGATATTCATCTATCAATGAGTAAACTTTTGACATAGTCTTGTAAGTTGATATTCACTAGTATTACTTTTATTTTATCTTGTGAGGATGCATGATAATAGTGATGAAGAACTATGTTCACATACATTTGAAAAATTAGGTGAATGCATGTAAAAAGGGTTAAATGTATGTACTTATTTTAATCATGGCGCTTTATGTGAATCAATCATGAATCTGATATGAGTGTCATCTATGAATACTTGTTAGGTTCTAGACTCTAGACATAGATTTAGGCTTAGAATTTGCGTGAGTATTAGTTCTTAATGCTCTGTGTTGTTGAGTTGCGTGAGACATCACCAATGAGACAATACAATTGTTCTCTCGATGTTGTGTTAGACATAACCTCTGTTGTGGGTGATACGTGAGGATATTAGACGAATGATTGATTTGTGATTAACTAGTTATAAGAATGCATGTGTTATCAATTTATGAGATCCAATCCCAATAAGGCTCTGTTTATATTTTAAGTTTTTACTTTATTTTTTTCGTCTTTATATTTTCTGCTTTTATTTATGGTATCGTTGATCTTTCAACCAAATTTTCACAACAAACTTAGAAATATAGAGACCGTTGAACGACATTCTTTCCCTTGCACCGATCCCTGTGGAGACGATATAAATCCTGGAGGAAATCCTTCCAAATCCAAATCTTTTGCTTCTTACTGCTTTACTGTAGTTCAAACATAATGGTATGGTTAATTAAGGTTTAGATCATTTACTGAGGTAGTGGGAAACAAGGTGGTTTAGAGATACATGTTTGATGCTTCCATTTCCGAATCAGTTCTGTCTTTTGATGTCAATGAGGAGGCTCTAAGAAGGTTTAAAAATGTGTATATCAGAGAGGTGATCAACTTAGGAATGGCGTATAACATTCAAACATGTTTTAAAGTGGAAGGTTTTTTCTCTATCAAAGTAACCCCCTTAGACGCTAATCTTTGTATGTTGGAAGATATAGAGGATGAAGCTATATCGGATTTGGTAAAAGAGGGAAGAAGTTGGTGGGGACAATGATTTTCGAACATTAGAGCTTGGAGGGAAGATGATGTTGATAAAGAGAGAGTTACGTGGATTAGATCTCATGGGATTCCTTGCCATGCTTGGGGTATCGATGTTTTTGTCCTTTTGGTTATTACGGTGGGAGAATATGTTTGTTCTGATGAACGTAGGCTGAAGGCTAATAATATGGATCTTGCTAGATTTATGGTAAGAAACTCTTGTTCGGCAGTGATTGACAAGCTCGTTAAGATTAAGATTAATGACTTCTTATACACGATTAAGTTGTTTGAAGACTCATATGGTCCTTTTCACATAAACTTAACCAAGGATGTAAAAGCATCTTCTAGTTTGGGATCTTTTTCTTCTGATATAGACGAAGAGTGGCTGGATCTTCATCCGGAATATCAGGAGGAAGGAGATGAGGAAGAAATGAGGGTCACTCTGGTTGGCTCAGACGTCGAGGCAGTTGGTTCTTTTAGAAATGAGGTAATCAAAGAGGATGGTGTAATCAACAAGTTAGCAGGAAGCATCACTTCTGAACCTACGTTTAGATTGGAGAGAGAAATGACTAATGGCAGATTTGATGAGGCGATAGGGTCGGCTAAGTTAGCAATAGTCAATAAATCTGCAGATGACAGGTCTCCTAGGATCTCTTGTTTATCCACTAAATCTTCTAACACTAGAATCATTTGCACTATTGGCTCCTTTAAGATTGAAAAGGACCATGGTGATAAAAAAAACTCTCTTTTTAAGAGCAAAAAAGTAAAGAGCATATATGATTTCAGTGGGCCCATTTTGAACAAAAAACGTAGACCCAAGAAGAAAGCGCTTAGGTCCATTCTTTAGTGGACCCCCTTTTCGCTTCGGGAGAGGGAAAATTTTACTCCATACCCCCACAATTATATTCATACCCCTACAATTTTGCAAATATTTAGATTTTACCCTTTTAATTTATTTTGTTTTACTTTTTTATTGCGCAATCAAGTGAGTAAAAAACAAATATTTAAAAGTACACGAAAAGAACCGAATAACTACCGGTAAAGAAATCTGATTTGTATTATTATCAAACCGAAAAACTTGATGGTCGTACATTCGGCGTGTTATTTTACTAAACCGGATAACTTGTATGCTAGTTATCCAGTTTGATTTTGAATGACAGAAAAGCTCCGGATAACATTGTACAAGTGATGTGGTTTGAATTTTTTTATAGTTTCGAAAAACTTATCTTGAAGTGTTATGGTTTAATAATATTCTAAATCGGATATCATGACATCAAGTTATTCGGTGTGGAAAACAAATAAATTGAATAAAACGATCACAAGTTATCCGGTGCAAAATAACTAAAAAAACAAACCAGAAAACCCACTTGCTAGTTGTTGCACCCCAAAATGTGCCCAACCTTTGCTTAACCTAGCTTGTGTTTCATTGCAATCATTTTTTGCATTATCATCTACATTGCATTGACATGTGTGTAGGAGATCAAGAGGTATGACTACCAATTAAGGGATACACAAGGCTATGAAGCTAACTAAGAGGTTTATTCAAGTATTCAAGGGTTGATATCCTCATCAAAGAAGTTAAGGATCCTCAGAGAGAGTGGTTGAAGCCAAGTGTGTACATCTCCTAACTTGAGAGTTGTGGGAAGTCATCAGATGATTTTGAACCCATGGAAGAGGACTTGAAGTCTTAATAGAGTTCATGAGAAGCATTGAATATCATTTTGAAGCCTAGACAGGTCAATATGCAAAGGATAGGAAGCTACAACCAAGATGGGTGCAACTAGGGTTTCATCTGGTCAACCCTAGGTTAACTGATGATTTGAAGAAGGTTGGGACTTAATCCCAAGGCCATGTGATCATGTATCGATGTATAAAGATGCCCAAGGGATGATTTCAAGGTCAACTCATCATGAATCAAGAGTGTGAGGAGTTCCTATGCTAGGGTTGTTATGCTTGACAGTGTAAAATCCCCTAGTTTGGTGCCTAACTTCAAGACCACATAACTCAAGATGTGATTTTCATATCACCTTGACCCCAACATGATTGTTGTAGAGAATGATCATAGTCTTAATTTGAGTACTATAAGTCCTTGATAGGGTTTATAGAACTCAAGTTATGGATCAGACAAGTTACAGGTCATCAGATGAATGTGAATTTGGAGCTTGAAAGCCAACCAACTTGCATGACATTTTTGACCTATAAGTATGATTCTCATGAACTTTTTGCCAACATGAATGTTGTTCCTTATCTTCTTAGCTTTCTAGAAAGTACTAGAAGTACATGATTGGATTTGTAGAACTCAAGTTATGAGCTTTGCAAGATAAGGGTATTTTGGGAATTTAGAAGTATAGGTCATTTTTTATTATGGGTCAATTTCATCAACTTAGACACCTCAAATGGACTTTTGATCAACTTGAAAATTGTCCAAAATGGTGTTATTTGTCTAATCATGACCCAAAGATTCATTGATATGGATTGAATTGAGAAGTGAAGGAAGAAATTTTCATGGAAGAATAATTAAAAGGCATAAAATGAGAAAATTCCAAAATAATTCATTTTTGTGCAAAACATCACAAGTTTGTGCATTTTTTGAAGGTAAAAGACATTTGGAGTGAATTGGAATTGTTACATTTTCAAGTTGAAGTTTGGTTCATGTCCATTTCAAGTATTGCTTAAGGTTGAAGTTACATAATAAAGATCCACCATTGGTTGGATTCAAGGAACAAATCATGGCCCTTCATCCTCACTAACACACCAGCAATGGATTTGGGTGAGAATGAAGCTGAAACAGAGAGGAAATCATGACTGTCATGAAGGAGTTTTGAAGAAAACTCAGAAAATGGAATTGGATGAATTGGGCCATAATTGGGCCAGATAATGATCCAAAACAATTCTATATATTGCCATGATGGATTTCAGAACAAGTTTGGTGATTGGAAGAGCTTGAATGAGGTAAGAAGCACTTGAAAAAGTTAGTTACAAAGTGAAAATCGTTTTTCATCTTGGAGGCCATTGTAGAGGGAATTGAAGATCCAAGAATCTTCAGCAAGCATCACTGAATGTGTCTGAGCAAGTTTGATCAAGGTTTGGAGGTTGTAGCACTCTCTGTGGAAGCTCAAACCAGGTTTATTTCTTTTCATAATTATGCTCTGATGAGAATGAATTAGGATGAATATTGCATGTGGTTAGGTAGAGTATGAACCATAGATGGATTTAGGCAAGGTTTGGAAGCCATTGGTGAAGGTTCTTGATCATGGATGAAATGTTTAGGGATTCAGATTAAGCTTAATCTTGATGGATAGCATGTTTTATTAGTGGATTCTTGATTAATGATGAGTGTAGAAGAGATCTGTGCGCTTTTGGTAGAGTTTGGTGATGATTTGCCTAGATGTGATTTTTCTGTTCACGATCGTATATGGTTATTCTTTGAGAAGATGGAAAAATGGAGAGTATCATGATGATCCTCGTGAGAAAACGAGTGGATCTGGAGATTTTTGTGGAGTTTGGTGCCATCTGATGGTTTGGCCACCGTGAACCCGCCGGAGAAGACGGCCAGAGTCTTCTCTGGCCACCCTGAATTTCCACCATTTCCATGTTCAGTTCAAATGAAGAAGACGAATGGTGAACCATTGGATGAGGTTGGACTCGTAGACTTAGTAAACAGATCCAAGGCTCATGATTGAGTTTTGAGTATATTGACCTTTGACCAGATGAGGTGGCACGCTGAGGCCCATTGGATTATCATACTTTTGGCATGAACACTCCAGATTAGGGACTATGGTGATCCATAGTCAAACCAGCCACACGCAAGCGTTAATGAAACGCTGCGTTTCATTTAGAGGGCTTCTGAGCTACGTGGAGCCCCTTTTCCCATTAGATGTGTGGACTGGTCATCTTATCCAACGACTGTGTTTTATTTCCCAGTTTTTAATTCTTTTAATTGCTTTTTCTTATTTCTTTTAATGTTTTAATCATTTTTAATTCATTAAAAATAGAAATAATTGTCATAAAAATGTGGGGAAAAATCATGACTGTTCCTTGGCTTATTTCTGATTTTTGTATGCCATTTATTTGGAATTTTAGTTAATTTTCCATTTATTGTCTATTTTTCCATTTTTATTACATGATTAAAAATGTTCAAAATGACTAGTTTACTTTCTGATTTTTGTACTATTGCTTGGATTAAAATTTAGTGCTGAAATTTCGCATGCTTGTTATAGATTCCTTGATAGGTTTGTGTGATTTTTATTGTATTTTTTAGATGATTCTAAGTTTGAGTTTGAGATAGGTTTTTAGAACTTTCCCCTTATGGATTCCTTTTAGCACACCTTGAGATGTAAAAATTGTTTAGACCCCTTAGATTTAGGTTTTGACCCTAAATTTTCTACTATGGTTCCCTAACACATTTAGGATCATCTAAGATTTTCCTTAGCATTTATAGAAGTGATCTTCTATTATTCCCCCATTTTACAAGTTGATTATGGTTTAGGTGACCCTAACTAGGCTTACTTCATAGATCAGTCTTTTAAGTGAATATTAGTTGACTCTAAGCTTCATATCCTTTCTTGATAGAATAGAAATTAGGTAGATACCTCTTTAGAGCATTGATTAGGCCTTGATAGAGCTTGTGAATCCCCTTAGTTCAGGTGATCCTTGTAGCTAGTCATTAGGGCTTCTTAGAAGTTGTTGTGGTGCCTTTTTTCCCCTATGTGATTCCTTCCCTGGGCTTTGCCCTATCCTCTTTCTCCAAGTCTTGAAGAGGATCCCTCTTGGGAGAGCCTAATGCTTCCCTTGGTTGGATTCTGTGCATTCCTCAGGAGGTTGAGCCTTGGATTGACATTCCTCAGTATAGTACATTCCTTTGGTTTGTACTATCTTTCTCCTACAAGTCTTGATGAGGAGCCCTCTTGGGAGAGCCTAATCCTTCCCTTGGTTGGATTCTGTGTATTCCTCAGGAGGTTGAGCCTTGGATTGACATTCTTGGCATGGTATATTCCCTTGGTTTATATACTGTCATCCCTCTCCAAGTCCCTTTCTTAGGATCCCTCTTGGGAGAGCCTAATCCTTCCCTTGGTTGGATTATGTGCATTCCTCAACAGGTTGAGCCTGAGATGGACATTCTATGTTGATACACTTTAACCAGATACCTTAGATTGACATCTAGGACTAATACCCAGTTTCTCTGTTCTATTGACATAGGATCCCTCTTATGAGAGCCTAATCCTTCCTTTGGTTAGATTCTGTGCATTCCTCAAGAGGTTTAGCCCATGATGGACTCTTGTGTTGACACACATCCAACCTGGTGTAGCCTGGGATGACTTCCCTGTTGCTCATTTTGGTTTCATTTCTCTTCCTTGTTTGACATTGCTTGATGCATTAGAATAGGTTCATGTTTAGAGTATTGTAGGCTAGGAGCATGACTGCATTAAGAGGTTGAGTGGGTCTCCCTCCGCTTGCTTGCATTAAGGGTTGAGGTGATCCTCCCCTTGCTTGTGTGTTGCTTTTTATTTTTATAGCTGATATGTTTGCATTGAAAGGTTGAGCTGAGCTCCCTTTGCTTGTCTGTTTTGATTGTTTTCTTTGCTTGATTGCTTAGAGGTTGAGTCTCTCCCTCTGCTTGTATTGTTGCATTGCATTTGCATCTTTACTGTTTGGCTTTGCTGTTTTATCTGCTTTAATGATTTTTGCAGTTGTTTTCTGTATCCCATTGACATGATCCCCTAGGACTCTCACTTCCTTTGATAAGGAAGTGATGATAGAACTTTAGGTTGAAACCTTTGCATGATAATATCTAGGAGTTCCCTATTTCAAACTCAACCATATGATGAATCCTTGGCATGACAACATTAGGGCTTAATAGTTTCCCCCGTAGAGTTCGTTCTCTTCTTATCTCCAAAACAATAGTAAAACACATAATAAAGGCAAGCTGGTACAGGGTGTTACGAGCCTTAACCCACTTGGGAAATGATAATTGAGCGGTCTCCTCTCAATTGTCTAGAGTGTTTAGTATACGTCCTTTGGACGATATGCGACGCATTCGTTCCCAAGTCATAGTCTCTAGAGCTGTACGAACTACAGACATCCATAAAAAAAACTTCTTCCGTAAAAGACAAAAAACAAACTTCAAACCTCTTTTTGCCCCGTGGGCCCATTAATCAAGGAAAACTTTTCAGAAAAAGAGTGCCGTTAACTCCCAATTCTACCGCAAACGGTAACGCACGAGTCTCCGACGAGCAAGCTGCATACACCAAACTTCTGGAATTGTTTGTTAACCCTACTCGAAAAACAGATGAATCTAAACCAGTAATTCGTATTATCCCGAACTACGTAAGCTCTGATATCTCACACCTGTTGAGAGTATATAGGCACAATACTTACGTATTGGTGAGCCACCTACCCCCATCATTTTACCCGTAGTTAGCCGAACTACATTGACTCTGATTTCTCGTTCTCTGACGAGAATACGTAGGCACAAAGCGTGATGCTTTGTTGAGTCATTTTCTTTTCTTTTCAGACCAGCCTTGATAGGTAGATAGTTAAAACCAACCCGTCAGATAAACACAACAAGCGTGGATCCCATCGAGTATGATGGACGTGAGGGGTGCTAATACCTTCCCCTTGCGTAACTGACTCCCGAACCCAGACATGGTTGTGATGACCTTGTCTTATACCTTTTCGTCAGGTTTTTCCGATCGTTTCCTTTCCCTTTCTGTGGGATAAATAACGAAAGGTGGCAACTCTTCTATTTTGCCGGCACCTTATTTTCGCAGTAGTGATAGCTGGCGACTCTGCTGGCGACTTAGCTGCTGGGGACTTTTCTCATCCCCTATGCTGGGACCGTTTCCCATCCCCTATGTGAGTCAATCCTAGCGCTTGCGTGTTTATCTGTTGGGTTTGCATTTATTTATCGCACTTTACTTTCCTGCACTTTACTTTCAGTATAATATGATTATTTGTTGTGCTGTTGTGGAACGGGGGCTCTGATGAGTGATAAGCCAGACCCAGGATTGAGAGATACATAGTATTAGAGTGGATTAGTGGTGGACGTGCTTTCTTTGCTTGCATCTGTTCCCATGTAATCCACACTCAGACGAGGTTCTCTTTGATGACTTCCTATCGGTCCTTTGGACTCGAGAGGATTTTGGATCTGAGGATTGTCGACTCTGGGGACCGTTCATTTGTGACTCAGCTAAGTGAGGCCTCTTCAGGGAGTGATGATGTCAAACCAGAAATGGTGAACATATCATCATTTCGTGAAAGTCTGTGACACTGGGAAACGCATAGGATGTCGAACCTTGTCCGTGATTAGGTTCATACCTGTGAGCAGGGTCGGGTTATTGCAGGAAACTTTAACCTTTAGACTACCTAGTTTTCTTCATAGTGAATCAGTATTGTTGTTATCAGAGGGTTCTTATCATCAGAGGTGTGTTTGTTCTTGACAGAGCAGAGTTTTGATCCTTCTCAACCAACAGCACAGTCATCTTGATCTCCTGCAGCATGATTACATTTTGCATTTTTGCATCCTCATTTGCATATCATTAACGTGTGTCTGTGTTGCAGGTGCATACTTCTCCCCTGGTTCTAGTGATCTTGATCCTCATGGATGACATGGCATATCTGAAGAAGACAGTGGCTTACAAGCTACCAACACCTGACATTCGATAGTTACGGAGTTTGATATCTCTGGCTGATAAAAAAGTGATGGAGGACTTCAGAAAGAGTTATGGGAGACTTCTGAGTATTGTGTGTAAGCTTTCTACGTACGAGTTGAACGGCCTCTATGCTCTTCTGCAGTTTTATGACCCGCAGCTCAGATGCTTCGTTTTTCCAGACTATGTCCTAGCTCCGACCTTGGAAGAGTATTCTGACTTGCTGGGGGTACCTTTGTTGAATCAGATGCCTTATTACCGTGTTGATGGTGAACCTGACTTGGGTAAGTTGGCTACTGCTCTTCATTTGGATGACTCAGAGTTGAAAGGGATGTTGTTCAGAAAGATTGGAGTTTATGGTTTCTCTTTGCCTTTCCTGGTGGAGAAGGCCCAAAGGTTTGCCAAGAAGGGTTGTTGGGTTGTATTCAATGTCATCTTAGCCCTTTGCATTTACGGAATCATGCTATTCCCAAGTCATTCGGACTTCATAGGTATGAATGCCTGCCACATATTTGCTTCTGGGAATCCAGTGCCCACTCTCCTCGGAGACGTCTATCATTCAGTTCACAGCAAGAATGAAAACAGAAAGGGGAAGAATGTGGCATGTTGTGCTCCTTTACTGTATAAGTGGTTTTCCAGCCATCTTCCTAAAACGGGTCCGTTCATTGATTCTGCTGAGTCTTCACCTTGGTCTGCATGTTTGATGGGTTTGCCTGCTGACAATACCATCTGGTTTGATAGAGATCTACTGGGCAAAGAGACTGTGCATAGTTGCGGTGGCTTTTCTAACGTCCCCCTAGTCAGAAGGAACGGGTGTATCAATTACAATCCCTCTTTGCTGGTACGACTGTCGCGGTGAAATTTGGATACCAAACTATTGATTAGTTTTGAATCGTTAATTTAATTTGCAACCGAACTTTGATTTGTCCAAAGGAAGGGATAAAGATCGAAATTCCCACAATGCAATGCAAATGCAAGGTTTAGAGAGTTTTAGGTTCGGGGGTTGGTTAAACTTAGGGAAGGTACTAGCATCTTAAGTTTCTGTAGTACTCTACAGGAACCTCTTGTTTTATGTTTGTTTATTGCTACGTTATCTGCTTAAGGTTTAAAGACCTAGGGGTTTATTTCTAAGTATACTCGATAAGATGTCGCATCTTATGCCTACATATCCTTACGGGAGTGGAATCAGAGTACTTGTAGTTCCCCCTAAAGGGTTAGAGGAGTTCTTTGACTGTGGTCAAAGTTCCTACGGGTTTAGGGTAGTTAATTGATTGATTTTAGGAGAAGAGATGAGTCTTCATTTTAAGGGAGATGTAACCGCCACAGGTTGTAGGAAAATAGTCTTTGCTTCGTCTTAAGAAAAGGGCTTAAGTACTCGGATTGTTTGACGAGTATGCCTTTATTTCTCTTAAGGCAAAGTCCCTACGGCTTGATTGTATTGTTGTGGGGTGGAGATTCTATCTCGCTTAAGATGATTGACATCTTTCTCTAATGTGTTTGAATATTGTATTGTGTTGAATTGATTGTTGAATGTTTGAATATTGTTGTTTGTTTTCCTATGTTGTAAAGATAGAAGACACGGTCCTTCCTATGGGGTAGGTTCTATCTTAAGATCGACTTGAGTGGGATCAAGGATCAAGCGGGAGTATGATGCAAATGATATGCACTACACACAATTGTTGAATCATGTGTAGGTTTTTCCTTTGGACAGATGCAGTGCGAGAATGATAAATAACAATAATGTAAATTACTGTAATGTAAATTGCTAAAGGATAAATTGCAAGGAAAATAAACCATACACACGCATGAAAGCGCTAAGGTGTATGTGCAAGTGTCGTGGAGTGGGTGTGCACGGTCGATTTGTATTTACGATGTTGATTAATTTTAATTGGTTGATTTTTTTGGAGAAAAAGTTGATGTTAGATGAATTGATTTTAGATGGGATTAAATATAATTAAAATTCTAAAATTAAATAAAGCTACAATGATCTAATTTTAAAACTTAAGTGAAATGTCTTATTTTTTATTATGGCTATTATTAAACTATATTGATTAAACTAATATTGGTTATGGAATAGTAAAAAAGGTATTCATTATTATTATCTCTAAAAGAGCTAATTAAGTACTAAGAATTTTTATTATAAAAGGAAAAATAGGTATAATCATTTATAAAAGTTATTATAGTGAACGAATATTATTTTAAAAGGCTAAAATAAAAAGGTTAAAATTAAATTAGCAAAACTATTTTAATGGGAATTAAATTAGCAAAACTATTTTAATGGGAATTAATAAGATTTTAAAAGGTTATTTTTTAGTTGTTAATATAAAGAAAAATGTAAGGTTGAGTAAATTGGGATTAAAAGATAAACAAATAATTATTAGATAGAATACATTATTAAAAGGTTAAATAAATTAATTAAAAGATAAAACTAATTTTTGATTAATAAAAGGTTATTAATTTGTTTTAAAAAGTATTAGTTAATAAGAAAAAGCGATTAAAGAGTGATTAACGAACAAGTGTAGTGAGTGTGTGGTTTGTGTGGTGAGTGATTAAGATTACATAACAAATAATAAAAATAAAACAGCAAAAAAAAGAAAGAAAGAACCGGAAACCCTAGATCCCCCCCAAAACCTTCTGCGCTGTTACTCATCCCTCTCAATATCCTCGATCTCGCCCCTCTCTCATGGCTTCGATCTCGCTTTCATTTTCGTCATTTACACCACCTGAAACAATAACAAAACAAATCAACACGTTCTATGGCTCTATAAAGAAATGATTTTTACCAAAGGGGGTTAATAGCAGCGCTGGGGGTGAGGCTTCGTCGGCTTTTACTTGCGGCGGCCGAAGGTGGCTTCATCAGCTAAAAGAGATAAGTTATCCTCTACTTCGAAATCTCCTTTCGCGCACTTAGGTTTTATCGTAATGATTTTTCCTAGGGTTTCGAATTTGCGGTTGCTCATGGTCCCTCTTCTTCTCCTTAGTTTCTTATATAGGCTCTTGAGGGGAAGCGATTCTGGAATGAATTTGAATGCTGATTTGATTGTTGATTATAATTTTCCATTTTGGTACCTACTGATTTGAAAACCTTCCTATTTCGTGTGATTGTAATAATAGCTTGGTAATCTTCTGATTTGTGCTTTGATTGAAAACGGATTTGATTTGATCTCTCTCGGAATCGAATCTTCTACCCTTAGGGAATATGCTTTAACGGTTATTTTGATGACTCTGACGTGGATTTCATTCTGATTTGGACTTGGTTCTACCTGATGCAATTTTGCTTCGATACTTGGCTTTCCGTTTTGACTATGCCTTAATTTTCTTCTTCTTCTTCGCAGGAAATAAAAACTGGTTCGAGCTCACATACTACTCCAATCTTGAGCTTGCTGAGAAGGGTTTTAAACTGGCAATGACGATGTTTTGTCTGAGCTGGGAGAGAACACAGTTGTCGTTGTTTACTTTTTGAGTTACCCTTGAGATGCTGGAACTGTGTTGCTAGAATTGTTCGCTTATGCCCGATGATAGATTGAACTGAGGGCTGAGAAAGGTCCAACCTGCCTCTCTTTCTTTGCTTCTTGCGTGATGTTATATTGACTGGCTGAGCTGCTGGAACACTCAGGACATTCTTCAATGTGGCAGGTGGTTTTGAGGTTTACCGGTAAATGTAGAACTTGTACCCATGTTGAATGGCCACTCGAGTCTTGCCCAGTGATGAATCAAACCTGAGGGTTAAGGCCCTTATACCTTTGCTCATAAATTTTGAATTATCTTTCATAGTCAATACATTGTCGTAGATGATGAATCGAGACCATTGATGTTGCCCTGTAGTTAGTTGATGTGCCTGTTGCGGCTGTTCTTTGTTACTACATAATACTCTTGCTTGTTCTTGCTTTTGTTGCTGTTGAACTGACATGGTTATTGTTGCTTGTAGCTGATGTTATTGATGTTGTTATGCTGCGCTGTTATGATTTGCAGAAGATGACGTGATGTTGCTTTGCTTCTTCTTTCAGGATGTTGTTAGGAGTTCAGCAGTTGCCGGTCTTGTGTCATCGGCGAGAAGGGTATAACGGTGATGATGACGCTATATCTGAACCGAAAGATTTTTGTGAATACCGTTGCCTTTGAATATTGTTGGATGCTTTCGAAATATGCTGAGCCACCTGAGCCTGGTTGCTTTCTGTACTATCTGAGGCTTGTTGAACTAGCGTGTTTGCATATAGGGACCAAACGATTGTTGCTGGTGTTTGCTTGTTGTTATGCCATTGGCGTTGATGTTGTTTTGTACTGCAGCGGCATTGCCTTCTTGCGAATGTTGGTTGATGCTTATGCTCGATATACTCGTTGCTTGTACCCGTTATGGTTGCACCATTATTGTTTGTAGCTTGTATGGTTGCTAATGTTGATAGCAGTCTGAAGTTGCTTCTCATGGCCTGCTGCGAACTCATGCTGAGATACCCGGTTCTGTTATTGTTTTTTAATTTCTCTGGGGCAAAATCTTGAGCTGTTAGAAATATACTGACTTTGCTCTTCTTCTTTCAGGACACCATAGAAAAAAAAGGTTCAGATATTGCCCGTCGGATGCCGTCAAGAAAGGTTATAAACTTGGTTATGATGACTTAATGGTCTGAACTGCGTTGGTGTTGTTGAATGCAGTTGCTCATCTGTGTTCCACACTATTGAACTATCTGTTGGTTGTCTTTTGCATTCGAATTCTAATCATCGATGTTCAGTAGGAAGCCGGTGTCAGCTTCGGCTGTTACCCTCCCGGCTGCTCGAAACTGCCCGATGATGAGTTTTCTGAGGGTTGAAGTATAACTCAATTCATTCCTTCTTATCTTGCATTTCGCCTCTCTAACCGTATTTGATTGTTGGTTATAATTTTGCAGGAAGCTGAATAGCTATAGTTCTTCGTATAGTGATTTGTATTGACATTCACGCATTTGCTTTGGTTGATTTCACAGGTAGTTTACGCATCCTACAAATACGGTTTTCCATACTCAGAGATCAGAATGCCTTCGTGACCGAAGGACGCTTTGGGATGTCGGATTAATGCTCATGATGATGGTAGCAGGGTAACACTTTTGAATTATGAAGGCTTATCTCGTGCCAGTTCGTCCGTATGCAAAAAAACCTACATCGTCCACCTCAAACCGAAGTTGTACACGGTGCAACACTGTTGAAGTGGTTCTAAGTGCAATGTAGTGGAATGAATATCATTGTTCTTAGGTATGCCAACGTTGATGCCGTAGTGTTCGCGGCATGCCGTAATTAGACTCAAACCAACTTCACAGTTGTCTTGGAGACGAGGTAAATCAGGATTCGGTTGAAAATCTGTATCAAATATTGCGGCAAATTCGAAGCTCTTCACAGCTCAATGCGGAAGCTTGATACAGCGGCTGCCACGTCAGTTTCCATTGCTTCAAGCGGGACTTGCGATTATCTTCAAAAGACTTAGGATTGTAAAGGATAATTTAGAGCTTATTGTAAACAATGATTCTGTATTTGGGGTTAATCTCTATTTTGAATTTGTCAACAACTTGAATTTGAAAACTCTCGAGTAAGAATCATAAGTCCTGGCACCTTAATTTACGAATTAAAACTTGATGCAAATCCCATGAAAAATTCCTTTATCTCCCCTTTAAATAACCAATGGATGGAATATAGGACCTTTTGAAAATAAGTGGCTCGATTTGAATTCCCACTTCAAATGATGATAAGTTTCAAACTCGGGGGTGATCTTGAGTGACCTTGCTCTTGTGCACCTCCATTTCATCACGATCTACATGACATAACCGAAGCTTGTATTCGACTTGGAAAAACGAGAGAAAGATTCTTGGATCCTTATAATCCAACAGTCACACCTTGAAGTGTTTGACATCGCTGCATCTGCAAAAATCTGTTAGCCGTAATAAAATTCACGTAATAAAATAAACAAACAAAAAGTACACACAAAGAGACAAAATCTTATGGTAAAAATTAGAGTGTGACAGATGCCCCTATTTAAGTTACTTCTATTCGGAGGTATGGAGATCGAAATCTCCGTCTCGACGAGATAGGAGGGACTTAAATACAAACATTGCGCGAATTTTTGGCCTTAAGAAGCCACCGAATGCACATGATATGCGATGATATGGAAATGCAAGACAAACAGGGGGTACTGTGGAGAAATGGAGACACAGGGGAGTAGTTAGACACAACACACGAAACTCCACGGGGACAGGAAACAATCACCAATGGGAAATCTCCAAAAGTATAATGGTGACACATACACTAAGGATATGGTGATTTAAACAGCCGGTGAGAAATTTGTAATCGGAGGGTAACTTGTTACCCACATGGAGCAATCCAGACGATGATAATGATGCATGCTGACAGGGTCCGTAATCTAGTTTTGTTTTTGTATTATTTTCTTTTTGTTTTTTTCTTTTGAAATCTAACTGGAAATAGTAAAATGTAAAACCTCCCCGAGCATCATGGTATAGGAACCACGAACTGGTCTCAGTTTCCGATGTAGAACTTCCCCGAGCATCATGGTATGGGAACCATGAGCTGGTCTCAGTTTCTGATGTAAGACTTCCCCGAGCATCATGGTATGGGAACCATGAGTTGGTCTCAGTTTCTGATGTAAGACTTCCCCGAGCATCATGGTATTGGGAACCACGAACTGGTCTTAGTCCCTGATGTAGAACCTCCCTGAGTGTCATGGTATAGGAACCACGAACGGGTCTCAGTTTCTGATGTAAGACTTCCCCGAGCATCATGGTATGGGAACCCCGAACTGGTCTTAGTCCCTGATGTAGAACCTCCCCGAGTGTCATGGTATAGGAACCACGAACTGGTCTTAGTCCCTGATGTAGAACCTCCCCGAGTGTCATGGTATAGGAACCACGAACTGGTCTCAGTCCCTGCCCAAAATGATGGAAACTCGTGAGAGCATCTTCACAAAGGGGTTGTAGATTTTGTAGATTGTAGATTGTAGATTTTCGGCTGTGAGCCATAATGTCATTGTAGATTGTATATTATAATTTGTTGTAGGATTGTAAATGTTGATGTAGATGTCATTGATGTAATTTGTAAATTGTAGAACTCTGTAGATGTAATCTTGTAAATGTAGAGTTTGTAGATGTAGTTTGTAGTGTATTGGCAATTTGTAGAACATGCACCGGGGATCTTCAAAGGAGTTGTAAACCGGTTGATTTGTGGAGTGGCCTCTTGTAAGGAGATATGTCGTTGATAGTACTTGTAACGCCCCGATTCTGAATTCCCATTAATTGTTGAGTCTTTTAATTTATTTAATTGATGTTTGTTTAAATTGAGAAATTATATATTGTTATTATGTGGTGTTTGCTTATTTTATCTATTTTACCGATTCGGAGAGTTTTCGGGGAATTAGAGTAAAAAGGGCATTTTAGACATTTAGCATTTTAGTGTGAGAATTGATTGATAAGTGTTGGAAAGAATTTGAGAGGAAAGAAATAGAGTTAGAAATAGAATAAGAGAGGAAAAGAAAGAAAGATAGTAACATAAGAAGAGAAAGAAAAGAGGAGAAGAGAAAGAGAAGAGAAAGTGGAGAGGAAACCTAGAATCATCAAGGAATCATCACCAAAGCTTGCGATCGATCGGTAAGGGTGTGAAACTCCATCATCTCTTTAATGTGTATGATTGTATGTGTATGTGTGTGGATTTTGTAGAGTTTCTACTCTTTTTCCACTTAGGTTAGAAGTTGGTTTTGTGAGTAGAACGAAGTTTTAATCGGTTAGAAATCGGATTAGACGATGTGGTTTAGTCGGGTGATGGTTGGGTTGTGCTACTGTGATTGGTTTGGATTTAATCGGTTGGTTGTGTGGAGTTTGGGCTTTGAGACAGCCATGGAAGTTCTGTCTTCGCAAGTTCGCCAGGCGAATGGCAGCGAAGCTTCGCCAGGCGAAGCCCAGCGAGCTGTAGCGAAGCAAGTCAGAAGCTAATACCCTGTATTCGCTGGCAAGTTCGCCAGGCGAGGTGAGTTGGCGAAGGTTCGCCAGGCGAGTGGGTAGCGAGCCTCAGCGAGTAATTCCAGAATTACTCCCAGTGGACTTCGCTGGGGAGTTCGCCAGGCGAAGGCCAGCGAGCATTCGCTGCGTGGCTTCGCCAGGCGAAGGTTGGCGAACCTGGCAGTGTTATTTGTTTTGCTGTTTGTTCATGGCATGATGTTTGGTTGATTCAATTATGATTAATGCCTATATGAATGATTGATGTGTGAACTGTTTCAACATGTTGTGCTGTGGGTGGCCGAAAGGCGTGAATCCTAGATTGTAGAGTAAATGATAAATCTTGAATATTTGATAATCTTGTGTATTTGCTCGAATTGAATAGAAATGCATTGATAGGCTGATATGTGTGTAAACCATGTGTGGAATGGTGCATAATGTGAATGCATGATAGATATATGCGATGTATGTGATAAATGCAATGAATATGTTTGTGAGCATAGTATGCATTTTTGTGTCGATTGATCCCTCGGAGGATTTGCAGAACCTCGTATGATACGATGGTTATATTTGATTCCTTGGAGAATCGGTTGCATTGTGTGATTCCTCGGAGAATCGGTCATAACATGTAATCCCGTGGAGGATTGGTTAGAGTATTTGATTCCGTGGAGAATCTGCTGAGTACTTGATCCCGTGGAGGATCTGCTGAATATTCGATTCCGTGGAGAATCTGATGAATATTTGATTCCGTGGAGAATCTGCTGAGTACTTGATCCCGTGGAGGATCTGCTGAATACTCGATTCCTTAGGGAATTTGTTGAATGAGTCGGTACCGCATTTGCATCTGCATAGGGTCGTGTGTCGGTCTCTATGAGTTGCATGAGTCATCTGTGTATGATGCATTGGTTGTGTGAATATAACTGTGTATGTTATATGTGATTGTTTGGAGGAAATATAGTGAATGTTCATGTGTATGTGTAGAGACATGATTATTTGTATATGCTTAATGTGGTGAGAACATAATTTGAGTATAACTTGTACCAATATGAGTATATGTATATATACAATTTTATGCATTAACTGTTATGATGTTGTTTCTCACCCTTCTGCTGTTTTATAATGCTCTATGAGGCATTGCAGAGTAGGAAGCTGGAGGTTCTTTTTGTGAAGCGATGTCTTCATTCTTTTTGGTCAATGGCTCTGATATGTAACATCTGGGTAGTTAGGAAGTCTTTGACTCTTTTGGAGTTACATTTGTTTTGATTCTTTTGTGATACATATGTGTATGTATCTGCTGTGGATATGTTGTAAAGCATGAATTAACTGATGGTTGTATATACCTTTATGAATGTGATTGATTCAATATTTGGATGTTTCCGCTTTTATTCTAAATATTGAGATGTGGGTTACCCGTTGTTGCATATCTATTTTGAGCAGGTATCGTATGTGTTTAATTTCATGATAATGTGATGCGCCTCTTTTATACCATGTTTTAATTAAACTCTGATGAAATAAATTTTCTAAGTGCCTAATTGATTTATTTAATTTATTTGAGGGTATAAAAAGGGGGTGTTACATTAAGTGGTATCAGAGCCAGTGTTGAGTCAGTCGTGTCTGTCTTGTTGTTGTGTTGGTTGAACGGTTGTTTAACCTTGTTGATTTTTGGGAATCCTCAGAATATGGCAGGTCGTAATGACAATGCTATGGCAGCGGCGTTAGAGGCTATGGCCAGAGCTGTGCAGGGTGCACCTAACGTGAATGCGAATGATGAGTTCAGGAAGAACCAACCACCGGTGTTTAAAGGGAGATTTGATCCGGATGGTGCTCAGATATGGTTAAAGGAAATTGAGAGAATTTTTAGGGTGATGGATTGTGCTGAAGGGAATAAGGTGAGACTAGGGACTCACATGCTGAGAGAAGAGGCTGATGACTGGTGGGTCAGCATGAGGCAAGTTCTTGAGGTCGACGACGAGGAGATTACGTGGGATTTATTTCGTGCTGAGTTTCTAAGGAAGTATTATCCCGAAAGTGTTAAAGGGAAGAGAGAAATGGAATTTCTGGAGTTGAAACAAGGTAATATGTCGGTGGTGGACTACACCGCTAAGTTTACTGAGTTAGTGAAGTTTCACCCTCACTATGATGCGGTTACGGCGGAATTTTCCAAATGTATCAAGTATTAGAATGGCTTGCGTCCGGAGATAAAGCAAGCGGTGGGGTATCAAAGGATACGAAGATTTTCGGATTTGACTGAGTGTTGTAGAATTTATGAAGAAGATAGTAGAGCTCGTTCTACTCATTATAAGAGTTTGAGCGAGAGGAGAGGGAAGCAGCAAGTACGAAGCGGACCTTATGTGACGCCTGCTGATAAGGGCAAACATAGGGGAAACTTTGATAGGAGACCCGGAGGAGGTTCCGGTGCGATCAAATGTTTTAAGTGTGGCGTGATGGGCCACAAGTCTTATGATTGTGGAAAGTTCAAGGCGAAGTGTTCCAACTGTGGACTCTTTGGTCATGATGCAGCAGAGTGTAGAAAGAATGCTGTGAAGTGTTTTAATTGTGGCGAGGTGGGTCACATTAGCCCGAATTGTACCAAACCGAAGCAAGCTCAGGCGGGCGGAAAAGTTTTCGCATTAGCAGGTTCAGACGCTACTAATGCAGCGGATCGTTTGATTAAAGGTACATGCTTTATTAATGATATGCCTTTAGTTGCTATTATTGATACTGGAGCGACTCACTCGTTCATTTCTCTTGCGTGTGCTAAGCGGTTGGATTTGTGTATGGTTTCTTTGAGTAGTGGTATGGTTATTGGGACTCCCGCTTCGGGGTCGGTAACTAGTTCTTTGGTGTGTGCAAGTTGTCCTTTGACCATGTATGGTAAGGACTTCGTTATGGATTTAGTGTGTTTGCCGTTGGAAGGTTTGGACGTAATCTTGGGTATGAATTGGTTGCAATTTAATAGGGTTCATTTGGATTGCTATCACAAGTTGGTAAGGTTTCCTTCTTTGGAAGATGGTGAGAACGAGAGTTTTCTTCCACTAAAGAGTTGAAGAAACTTTTAGCGGACGAAGCTCAGTTGTTTGGTTTGTTTGCATCGTTGTCGGTGGAGAGCAAAGTTGAGCTCGACGTGTTTCCTGTGGTTTGTGAATTTCCTGAAGTGTTTCCGGAAGATGTTGCGGATGTGCCGCCAAAGAGAGAGGTTGAATTTTCTATTGATCTAGTTCCAGGTACTAGACCGATTTCGATGGCCCCGTATCGGATGTCGGCATCGGAGTTGGTGGAATTGAAGAAGCAGTTGAATGATTTGTTGGATAAGAGATTTGTAAGACCAAGTGTTTCTCCTTGGGGTGCGCCGGTATTGTTGGTAAAGAAGAAGGATGGTAGTATGCGATTGTGTATTGATTATCGGCAGTTGAATAAGGTGACAATTAAGAACAAGTATCCGCTTCCAAGAATTGATGATCTGATGGATCAATTGGTTGGAGCCCGTGTTTTTAGTAAGATTGATTTAAGATCCGGTTACCATCAGATTCGAGTTAAGGAAGAAGATATTTCGAAGACGGCTTTTAGAACACGATATGGTCACTATGAGTATACGGTGATGCCATTCGGAGTTTCTAATGCGCCGGGTGTTTTCATGGAATATATGAACCGTATTTTCCACGAGCAGTTGGATCGTTTTGTGGTGGTGTTTATCGATGACATTTTGATTTATTCTAAGTCTCGAGAGGAACACGAAGAACATTTAAGGATTGTGTTGCGAATTTTGAAAGAGAAGAAGTTGTATGCAAAGTTGTCTAAGTGTGAGTTTTGGTTGTCGGAGGTGAGTTTTCTTGGACATATTATTTCCGGCAATGGTATTAGTGTGGATCCATCCAAGATCGATGCGGTAATGCAATGGGAGACTCCAGGATCGGTTACGGAAATTCGAAGCTTTTTGGGCTTGGCCGGTTATTACCGGAGGTTTATCGAAGGATTTTCGAAATTAGCACTCCCGTTGACGCAGTTGACTTGTAAAGGAAAGGCCTTTATTTGGGATGTTAATTGTGAAGAGGGTTTCATGGAATTAAAGAGAAGGTTAACAACAGCGCCAGTTTTGATTTTGCCGAATCCTACGGAACCTTTTGTGGTTTATTGTGATGCTTCTTTGTCAGGATTGGGTGGTGTATTGATGCAAGATGGGAAGGTCGTGGCGTATGCTTCTAGGCAGTTGAGAGTGCATGAAAAGAATTACCCTACTCATGATTTGGAGTTAGCGGCCGTGGTGTTCGTTTTGAAAATTTGGAGGCACTATCTTTATGGTGCAAGATTTGAAGTTTTTAGCGATCACAAGAGTTTGAAGTATTTGTTTGATCAAAAGGAATTGAATATGAGGCAAAGGAGATGGCTAGAACTTTTGAAGGACTATGATTTTGGTTTAAATTATCATCCGGGTAAGGCGAATGTGGTAGCCGATGCCTTAAGTCGGAAGTCGTTGCACGTGTCTACTTTGATGGTTAGAGAGTGGGAACTCTTGGAGAACTTTAGAGATTTGAGTTTGGTTTGTGAGTTAACGCCGAGTAGTGTGAAGCTTGGTATGTTGCATGTCACGAATGATTTCCTTGCTACGGTGTGTGAAAAGCAAAAGTTGGATTTGAAATTGGTGGATTTGATGACGAATGGAAATGAAGATTTCAAAGTTGATGAATTAGGAGTTTTGAGGTTTCGAGGTCGTATTTGTATTCCCGATGATGCAGATTTGAAAAAGATGATATTGGAAGAGGGACATCGGAGTAACTTAAGTATTCATCCGGGAGCGAATAAGATGTATCAGGATTTGAAGAAGATCTTTTGGTGGTCTGGATTGAAAAGCGATGTTGCTCGTTTTGTGTACTCGTGTTTGACTTGTCAGAAGTCTAAGGTGGAGCATCAGAAGCCTAGTGGATTGATGCAACCGTTGGATATTCCGGAATGGAAATGGGATAGTATATCGATGGATTTTGTTACGGGATTGCCGAATACGCAAAGAGGACATAATGCTATTTGGGTGATTGTTGATAGGCTTACTAAATCGGCTCATTTTATTCCGATTGATATTACTTATTCTTTGGAAAGGTTGGCCGAGATTTATGTTGGCACTATTGTGAAGCTTCATGGAGTTCCTAAGAGTATTGTGTCGGATAGAGATCCTAGATTTACTTCAAGATTTTGGGAGAGTTTGCAAGGTGCCTTGGGTTCTAAGTTGAGATTGAGTTCAGCATATCATCCGCAAACGGATGGTCAAACCGAGAGGACGATTCAATCGTTAGAAGATTTGTTGCGTGCTTGTGTGCTTGAACAAGGTGGTGCATGGGACAGTTATTTAGCGTTGATTGAATTCACCTATAATAACAGTTTCCATTCGAGTATTGGTATGGCGCCATTTGAGGCTTTATATGGACGGAGATGTCGAACACCTCTGTGTTGGCATGAGACGGGTGAAAGGTCGGTAGTTGGTCCTGAAATGGTACAGCAAACGACGGAAAAGGTGAAATTTATTCGGGAAAAGATGAGAGCTTCTCAGAATAGACAGAAAAGTTATCATGATAAAAGGAGAAAGGATCTCGAGTTTCAAGAGGGAGACCATGTGTTTTTGAGAGTTACACCGGTTGCGGGTGTGGGTCGTGCCTTGAAGTCGAGAAAGTTGACTTCTCGTTTTATTGGTCCGTATCAGATTGTCGCACGAGTTGGTGCTGTGGCGTATCGTGTGGCGTTGCCTCCGAACCTTTCGAATTTGCATGATGTATTCCATGTCTCGCAACTTCGGAAGTATGTTCCGGATCCGTCACATGTGATCCCAATGGATGAAGTTGAAGTAAGAGATAACCTTACAGTTGAAGTTTTACCGGTTAGTATTTTGGACCGTGAAGTTAAGAAACTAAGAGGCAAGGATATTGCGCTTGTGAAAGTGTCCTGGGGAGGTGCCGCGGAAGGCAACATGACTTGGGAATTGGAGAGCAAGATGCGAGGATCGCATCCAGAGTTGTTTGAATAAGGTAATATTTTCGAGGACGAAAATTTCTAAAGTGGGGGAGAGTTGTAACGCCCCGATTCTGAATTCCCATTAATTGTTGAGTCTTTTAATTTATTTAATTGATGTTTGTTTAAATTGAGAAATTATATATTGTTATTATGTGGTGTTTGCTTATTTTATCTATTTTACCGATTCGGAGAGTTTTCGGGGAATTAGAGTAAAAAGGGCATTTTAGACATTTAGCATTTTAGTGTGAGAATTGATTGATAAGTGTTGGAAAGAATTTGAGAGGAAAGAAATAGAGTTAGAAATAGAATAAGAGAGGAAAAGAAAGAAAGATAGTAACATAAGAAGAGAAAGAAAAGAGGAGAAGAGAAAGAGAAGAGAAAGTGGAGAGGAAACCTAGAATCATCAAGGAATCATCACCAAAGCTTGCGATCGATCGGTAAGGGTGTGAAACTCCATCATCTCTTTAATGTGTATGATTGTATGTGTATGTGTGTGGATTTTGTAGAGTTTCTACTCTTTTTCCACTTAGGTTAGAAGTTGGTTTTGTGAGTAGAACGAAGTTTTAATCGGTTAGAAATCGGATTAGACGATGTGGTTTAGTCGGGTGATGGTTGGGTTGTGCTACTGTGATTGGTTTGGATTTAATCGGTTGGTTGTGTGGAGTTTGGGCTTTGAGACAGCCATGGAAGTTCTGTCTTCGCAAGTTCGCCAGGCGAATGGCAGCGAAGCTTCGCCAGGCGAAGCCCAGCGAGCTGTAGCGAAGCAAGTCAGAAGCTAATACCCTGTATTCGCTGGCAAGTTCGCCAGGCGAGGTGAGTTGGCGAAGGTTCGCCAGGCGAGTGGGTAGCGAGCCTCAGCGAGTAATTCCAGAATTACTCCCAGTGGACTTCGCTGGGGAGTTCGCCAGGCGAAGGCCAGCGAGCATTCGCTGCGTGGCTTCGCCAGGCGAAGGTTGGCGAACCTGGCAGTGTTATTTGTTTTGCTGTTTGTTCATGGCATGATGTTTGGTTGATTCAATTATGATTAATGCCTATATGAATGATTGATGTGTGAACTGTTTCAACATGTTGTGCTGTGGGTGGCCGAAAGGCGTGAATCCTAGATTGTAGAGTAAATGATAAATCTTGAATATTTGATAATCTTGTGTATTTGCTCGAATTGAATAGAAATGCATTGATAGGCTGATATGTGTGTAAACCATGTGTGGAATGGTGCATAATGTGAATGCATGATAGATATATGCGATGTATGTGATAAATGCAATGAATATGTTTGTGAGCATAGTATGCATTTTTGTGTCGATTGATCCCTCGGAGGATTTGCAGAACCTCGTATGATACGATGGTTATATTTGATTCCTTGGAGAATCGGTTGCATTGTGTGATTCCTCGGAGAATCGGTCATAACATGTAATCCCGTGGAGGATTGGTTAGAGTATTTGATTCCGTGGAGAATCTGCTGAGTACTTGATCCCGTGGAGGATCTGCTGAATATTCGATTCCGTGGAGAATCTGATGAATATTTGATTCCGTGGAGAATCTGCTGAGTACTTGATCCCGTGGAGGATCTGCTGAATACTCGATTCCTTAGGGAATTTGTTGAATGAGTCGGTACCGCATTTGCATCTGCATAGGGTCGTGTGTCGGTCTCTATGAGTTGCATGAGTCATCTGTGTATGATGCATTGATTGTGTGAATATAACTGTGTATGTTATATGTGATTGTTTGGAGGAAATATAGTGAATGTTCATGTGTATGTGTAGAGACATGATTATTTGTATATGCTTAATGTGGTGAGAACATAATTTGAGTATAACTTGTACCAATATGAGTATATGTATATATACAATTTTATGCATTAACTGTTATGATGTTGTTTCTCACCCTTCTGCTGTTTTATAATGATCTATGAGGCATTGCAGAGTAGGAAGCTGGAGGTTCTTTTTGTGAAGCGATGTCTTCATTCTTTTTGGTCAATGGCTCTGATATGTAACATCTGGGTAGTTAGGAAGTCTTTGACTCTTTTGGAGTTACATTTGTTTTGATTCTTTTGTGATACATATGTGTATGTATCTGCTGTGGATATGTTGTAAAGCATGAATTAACTGATGGTTGTATATACCTTTATGAATGTGATTGATTCAATATTTGGATGTTTCCGCTTTTATTCTAAATATTGAGATGTGGGTTACCCGTTGTTGCATATCTATTTTGAGCAGGTATCGTATGTGTTTAATTTCATGATAATGTGATGCGCCTCTTTTATACCATGTTTTAATTAAACTCTGATGAAATAAATTTTCTAAGTGCCTAATTGATTTATTTAATTTATTTGAGGGTATAAAAAGGGGGTGTTACAGTACTTGTGTAAACAACTCACTGGGGAAGAATCATTCCTGAGGAGTATCATTGTTGTAGTTGTCAGATGTGTGAAATTGTTGTAGTGGAAATCCTCAAATGGGGAAGTATCTGTAATGTCCTTTGCTTTGACTTGATAATCTTGAAATAATCCACTGGGGATGGACAGGTTGTCTTGGGGAAACTGCTGTTTGTCATTTTGAGTACAGATCTTGATCAAAACGAGTCGCTCAAATAAAGAGATCTTCTGTTATTCAGCTGTAAGTTGTTGAGGAGATCTTGTATTGTTGGAGAAATGTTACGTCTTCAATGGTGATCCTCATAGTGTCGAAGTGCAAAATAAATCCACTCTTGATTCATGCTCAAAAGCTAGAGATGTTCATAGTGTGATTGCTAAAGACCGAAGTTTAATTCGGGAAATAACCGAAGAGAAACTTGTCAAGCAAGACTCAACCATAGAGGCATAAACTCCAATGGGAATGTACTGAAACAACCGTTTTCCACGAGGATCGAACTTCGTGGGGAAATATAAATATTGAGCTTTTCCTGCTTAGGGCTGACACTTCTATTTGGAAGGAATAAGACACGCCCAAATACCCAGGGGTAAACGCGATCAAAAAGATAGAGTAAAACATACGAAGGATGCAAAAATGCACATGTTATGCTTTCTATTTATATGTTATGTGTATGCTTATGTTGACAAGACAAGACGAAAAGGCAAATAGAGATGAGACAAATATCTCAAAGCAAACATCCGACCAATCTTCAAAGATAGAAGTATCATTGGGGATAGATGGAGAACTAAATATAAGATCCCAATCCTGCTTCAAAGCTTCAAAAACTTTGGGGAATAGAAAGCATTCCACCTGGGGACGTAACATCTTGATAAGTTTTGAAGTTGTAGACGGAGGTGCCCAAACCGAAGTTTCATAGGGGATAAAATAAATATCATGTGTCGTCATAGTTGTTGAACATGTTGGAGTTGTGTTTCCTGGGGATGAAATAAACATCTTCTTGCTTCGATCTTCAAATGCCCCAAGTCACATGGTTAAAGAAAGGACATCTCGAGAGGATTTTATAGAAAACATGATGTCCACATGCCCCACTGTTTTCAAACTCTCAGAGAGATTCGCTGAATCTCGACGTAACTGCCCCTGATTGGCGATATAACTAAGTCTTCCAATTTGTGCTTTAGATGAAGCCAAGACTGGTACGAATCAAAACCTCTTGGAAAATAACTTGCCTTAGGTTGGCAAAGTCTTCAAATCCATCAACGTCCGTATGTAACCTTTCTAAGACGCCAAGCGCATTTAGCAAGTCAGAAATGTTAATTTCGAAATGGGTAATGCAACACACGTTTGTCTTGAAGTTTTGAAAAGGGGTATCGCAATAACTTGTGATCGAAACCACTAGTTAGGATACAAATTGAACATTATTTATAAAGCCGATTTAATTTGAGCATAGCTCAAGGAGTCAGGAAACAATATCTTATTGAGTATGCTTTCAAACTAAACCTTACTTCCATTAGGACTTTTGAGGGTCGTATATAGGCTTATTTTGTGACTTGTGAAGTGGAGGAATAAAAGGGTTAGTATATTTGTGCCCACCCAATTTTTGAAAGATGTTCATCATTTTTGATATCACCCTGCCCCAGGCTAAAAAAAAATGAGATTTCGGTTTGGGAGAAAAAAACAGATATTTTCTCAAGGCTTAAAGAAAGGTTAACTATTTTGGTGTTTCTGAGGTTGAAAAAATGCCTTACATCATCAGTAGGGTTTTTATTCGAAGCATACAACAAGAGATCACGCATTTTACTTCATCATCCTCCTTCCAATTCTCTGTCAGAGCAAGAGATCGGGTAAACGTCGGCATTATAAATAATTTTGAAAAACAATTTGAGTGAAAACGAATGGATTTCTTCAAGACAAACAGTTATTGCATTACTTATTCAAAATAGAAAGTTCTTACACACCAAATATGCTTTCAACCAAAGAAATAAACATGAATAAAATAAAATAAAATTCTTCAGAGAGTCCTTTCTAGGATCTTTATTGTACTTTCATGTAGATTGGAGAGACATGCAGAAATGTCTGGTGCGCAGCTTTCAGACGCAGTGTTGACGACCTTGAATCATGAACATGGAGGACGAACCTTGTTGAGATATGGGACTATCTCGCACATAAGGGATGGAACCCTCAAAGAATAAGATTCCACACTTGACCAAACTTTGAAAGTCTGCTTTCATACCGTGACAACTTTCAATGTCATGCCTCGGAGCACCTCGACGGTACAGGCAAAATCTGTTAGCTTTGTACCAGTATGGAAACTTCTTAGGTACCTTAGGTGGAGCTCTTGTCTGGATATGACCTCTTTGAATTAGAGCTGGAAACAAGTCAGCATACTTCACAGGGATGGGGTCAAACTGGCGAATTGTTTCTCGTGGAGTATCCAGAGGCATCTCCTGATACTTCCTACGAAATTGTCGACTCTGTGGTTGATCTGGATAGGCCAGCATCCGCTTAGGAAGTAGTTGTTGTTCGCGCTGAGCGGGCATTGCATACTGATGTTGAGGACGGGATATCGGAACCGTGAATTCTCTAGAAGGTCCATTGTCATCTCTATTATCTGGAACTATACCCAAGTTGTAATTGTATTGCTTCACAAAAGCAACAGCTAAGTCTTCCCAAGACTGAATGTGATTCCTTTGTAGCTTCATATACCATGTTAACGGTGCTCCACACAAACTTTCTTGAAAGCAGTGAATCATTAGTTTGTCGTTCCCAAGGTAAGCAGTCATCTTCTGACAAAACATCATCAAATGATACCTTGGACAAATCGTACCTTTGTACACTTCGAAGGTGGGCATTTGGAATTCCGGGGGGACAACTAGGTTTGGAACTAGGCGCAGGTCATGAGCATAAAAATCAGGTGCACGGTTCCTCTTCATCATTTTCCATCGTTCTTTGAAGTCACGAAGTTCATTATCGAATGCTATAAGCCCAGGATCGTCCACTTCCTTCTCGGCATGAATATTCTGAAAGTCAGCAAACAGGTTGTCTCGCATAGGCTGAAGTTGCGCAGGCACAAAGTCGTCAAAGGGACGGTGAAATGTCGGTTTAGACCTTACTCTGAAGCTAGTCATGCGATCCATATCTTTGTTCTCTTTACTATCCTTTAGCACTTCGATCTTGGTCAGATGGTCGGGATATCAACTGACAGGCAAAGACGGAAAATCGAAATGAGCCACAACCAAGGAAAGACACATGCACAAAGGTAAAATGCCATGCAAAATGCTAATGCAAAAAAATGCAGATGTAGGAAGGAACTTCAAGAAATTCAAAGTGTTTTTCAGTATTATAATGTAGAATAATTGAAAAACTTTTTATTTTTGAGAAACAGTGAAAACAAAGTACTCTTTCCAAGAGTTTATTACAACGAAATCGAAAAGAAAACTTAGAACTCTTATCCCACAGTCTTCCCCTTTGTACGGAGCTCCTCGGTCAGCTGATCAATACGCTCCTGCAGCGCCGCTTTCTCGATGATGAGTCGTTCCACACACTTCTTCCAAGCTATGGTAGTTGAGGGGAAATCATCACTGGTGACAGCACTTGAAGAGGCATGAGGAGAAAATAAATCTCCTCGCGCCTTTCTCTTTCTGGTAACTTCTACTTCCGGAGTCCTTTGAAGTCTTTCCTTCTCTACCTTGAGGGTGAAGAACTTATTCTTCCAAGCAGTCCTCAATTTCCGGACTTCATCTAAAGCAATCCTTACTTGTTTAATTTCGTCCACATCGAACCAGTCGGGGTCATGAGGAGATAATACCATAGGTTCATGAAAAGGAAAAGGCATCTTGAGATCGAGAGCCCTTTCTCGCACCCAATGCAGATAATCCTCAGAAACAGCACAACTGGGGTATCCTGAAGCAGTTGTTCCTTCCATATCAATATATTTCCATGCATAAATGATGACAGTCCTTAGATCTAGATCATCTTCTCCTTTGAAATAGACTCTTCCAACGAAGCCGGGTCAGGTACTTGGATCATGGGGTGGCCAAACTGTCTACGGGCCAAAGTGGGATTGTAACTTATGCATCCTTCTCTCCCAATAAGCGGAACATTGGGAAATCCTCCGATGCTAGGAATCATAGGCACGCCTTCATAGGCGGGATCATACCAAACAATGTCCGAATGGGTAAGGGCCATCAGTATCTCAGACCAACGAGGTGTCACTACCTTATTCCAAAGGGATGAATACCAAGTCAAACGAGCGATGAACCATGAGTACAGCAAGGCGGTACAACATACAATGTGTCCTCCTCCTTCGGAGTTCTTCGAGTGAATCGAAAAGTACGTATCAGCAAGCAAGGTGGGTACTGGATTCTTGATTATGAACAGCTTGATTGCATCCATATCAACAAAACCGTCAATTCTTGGGAACCAGAAAGTCCCATAAACCAACAAAGCAAAATTGGCTTCCAAGATGAGAACCTCCTTTCTTTCAGCATAGTAACGGACTTTTTCAATCAAAAAGTCAGCGGGGAACCCAAGGACTCCTTCCTTGGTGATCAGGTGTGTTTGAACATCTTCAAGGCTAAGATGAGTGGCATTTGCAATTTCTTGGTGACTAGGCGTGTCTTCCCTTCCGGTGAATAGAGGTCGGACAGTCACAGGTATCCTCAAGAATTCTGAGTACTCTTCTAGAGTCGGCATCAACTGGTAGTCTGGAAAAGTGAAGCAATGATACATCGGGTCGTAAAACTGAACCAATGTCTCCAATAGTCCTTCTTTCATCCTTAGCTCAAGGAAGCGGAATACTCCTCCATATTCTTTTGCAAAGGCAAAGCGATCTTTGACGAGTTCGGCCAGTTCTCTCAAACTTTCGATGTTGGGACTCTAAAAAGTGTGCTTCAAAGTTTCCCTTCTGGAATCCATGATTATAATACCTACAAGACGAAATTGAGTTTCTTGAAGTGAACAAGGAAAAAGAATGCAATGCAAGATGATTAGGACTTCATGGGATTCCTCTATTTAGAGGCATTGCGGTAAAAGGAAACGTTTTATTAAATTTGAAACGGATTACATAAATATTCTTTTAAATAGTCCCAAATAAAAGCTAAATAAAAGCTAGTAAAGACACTAAGGACGCTTTGAATTTTGCTGCTTGAGATGCTCCTCCAACTGGGTCTTCTCACGGGTGAGATTGTCCATAATCATTCCCCAAAGGGCACACTGAGAGTCGGAGGAAAATAAATCCTCTAGAATCTTCCTCTTCTTGTAGGGGAGTAGCTCTTCGTCCTTCAATTGTAGTTGCTCTTGAAGTTTGGTATTCTTCTCTTGAAGCTCACTAATCTCTGCAACAACCACTTGATATTTGTTTTTCCACGCCTCTGACTCACGCTGTGATTTCCTTAAGGCAACTCCCAACTTCTCAGCATCAGACATAAAGACATAAAAAGGCTCTCTCTTCGGAGGTATGGGGTCTTGGCGAGAGTAAGGCATCCTCAGCTTGATTGCCCTGTCTCTCACCCACTGGAGGTACGGTTCTAAAGACACACAATTAGGCCTTCCTAGACTTCTCTTCCCCTTCTTGTGTACACTACGCCATGCATCTAGAATCTTTCCTCGGAGTTCCATATCACTTTTGAAGAATATACCCTCTACTTGAACACTCTTGGGAGGTTCCTTCACGGGTATCCCAACTGTCGACGAGCTAAAACAGGATTGTAGTTGATTCCTCCATCAAAGCTGAGCAATGGTACATTAGCAAAGTCACCACAACTATCAATGATTAATACTCCATCATACACTCGGTTGTACCAATCAATGCCAGAATGGGTCAATGCCATAACTCTTTGAGACCAAAGCTCTTTGCCAATATTTGTAAAAGAGCTAGACTTCGGCAAGTGCGAAATAAACCACTTGTAAAGTAAAGGTACACAGCAAGTAATCATCCCTCCACCACGAAGGTTTCGGAGATGTATAGAGTGATATGCATTTCCCAACAGAGTTGGCACTGGGTTGTTCTTCATAAAGATCTTGAATGCTTTGAGATCGATGAAACCTTCAAAACTTGGAAATAGAAACACCCCATAAACAAGTAAGGCGAAAATTGCCTCAAACGGAGCCTTATTTGAATAATCAACATAAAGCAAAGCCTTCTCGACTAGAAAATATGTCTTTAAACCGCGAATTCCATCCTTAGTAACCATGTTGGCCTTGACATCAGCTACCTTTAAACGAAGGGCTATAGCAATATCTTTCTCGTCAGGGTCCTTTTCCAAGAAGGGAAAAGGAGATTCTTCCAAGATAGGTAGACCAACTAAAAAGGAGTACTCTTCCAATGTAGGTAACAGCTGAAAATCTGGGAAGGTAAAGCAATGGTAAAGAGGATCATAAAACTGTAGCAGAGTGGCAAGAAGTCCTTCATCCACTGAGCGACCCAATAAAGATATCAACTTTCCATATTTGTTCTTGAATTCCTCTTGATCTTTGATGAAACCCCACAACTTCTTTAGGTCATCCAATTTGGGACTCTTAAAAGTATATTTCACAGTACGTCTTTCATTTGAAGTCATAGTGACCTACATGTTCATAAATGAAAGTGAATCCCATGAAGTCCAATGCAGAATGATGTTATATGAATGCAGCAAACACAAGTATTCACATAAGGACACAAAAACAAACAAAGGGGAACCCTAGGTTCACAACGAGCATGAAGAAAAGGTATACCCTTCCCCAAAGGTTATGGACTAAAGGATGTTTGTACCTGCAGAACAAGGTTCTAAAGGGACTCAAAATCATCAGCCCATCTATCGGATATTATCAATTTCCCAATTACTCGAGGATTAATAATATTCTCAAGAGAACTTCTTTTGAGTGTAGCTTCGCGTAGCACTATTTCGGAAGTACTCCCTCATAGTCTCGCACTACATCCTAATAAAGGCCAAAGTTGGGTTTAAGGTAACTACGGTTCTCAATATCATGGGCTCCAAGGTTGAAAATAGCAAGTGTCTTCATGATTACTCGTTCAACAGTACTACCTCGAGAGGGCCTCAATTGAGCGGGATTCTCGATTCAACTTAGTCGGGATTCAACTCCCTATAAGCCTCCTCGACTATACCACCATCCTATCTTAATTTCTCTCAAGTTCGGGTGTAAAACTTTATCTCACCACTCAAGAATAATACCCAAAAAGGACAAACATAAGAGAAAGTATACAAATAAAAAAGCTAAGCAAGTAAGCAGATATATAAAGCAGTAAGCAAATAAATAAAGCAAGGTAGGGAAACCCACTAGGGAGGGGTCCCCAGTGAAGTCGCCATTTCTGTCGCGGTGAAATTTGGATACTAAACTATTGATTAGTTTTGAATCGTTAATTTAATTTGCAACCGAACTTTGATTTGTCCAAAGGAAGGGATAAAGATCGAAATTCCCACAATGCAATGCAAATGGATGACAAAGGGGTTTATTAGCATCCTAAGTTTCTGTAGTACTTTACAGGAACCTCTTGTTTTATATTTGTTTATTGCTACGTTATCTGCTTAAGGTTTAAAGACCTAGGGGTTTATTTCTAAGTATACTCGATAAGATGTCGCATCTTATGCCTACATATCCTTACGGGAGTGGAATCAGAGTACTTGTAGTTCCCCCTAAAGGGTTAGAGGAGTTATTTGACTGTGGTCAAAGTTCCTACGAGTTTAGGGTAGTTGATTGATTGATTTTAGGAGAAGAGATGAGTCTTCATTTTAAGGGAGATGTAACCGCCACAGGTTGTAGGAAAATAGTCTTTGCTTCGTCTTAAGAAAAGGGCTTAAGTACTCGGATTGTTTGACGAGTATGCCTTTATTTCTCTTAATGCAAAGTCCCTACGGCTTGATTGTATTGTTGTGGGGTGGAGATTCTATCTCGCTTAAGATGATTGACATCTTTCTCTAATGTGTTTGAATATTGTATTGTGTTGAATTGATTGTTGAATGTTTGAATATTGTTGTTTGTTTTCCTATGTTGTAAAGATAGAAGACACGATCCTTCCTATGGGGTAGGTTATATCTTAAGATCGACTTGAGTGGGATCAAGGATCAAGCGGGAGTATGATGCAAATGATATGCACTACACACAATTGTTGAATCATGTGTAGGTTTTTCCTTTGGACAGATGCAGTGCGAGAATGATAAATAACAATAATGTAAATTACTGTAATGTAAATTGCTAAGGATAAATTGCAAGGAAAATAAACCATACACACGCATGAAAGTGCTAAGGTGTATGTGCAAGTGTCGTGGAGTGGGTGTGCACGGTCGATTTGTATTTACGATGTTGATTAATTTTAATTGGTTGATTTTTTTGGAGAAAAAGTTGATGTTAGATGAATTGATTTTAGATGGGATTAAATATAATTAAAATTCTAAAATTAAATAAAGCTACAATGATCTAATTTTAAAACTTAAGTGAAATGTCTTATTTTTTATTATGGCTATTATTAAATTATGTTGATTAAACTAATATTGGTTATGGAATTGTAAAAAAGGTATTCATTATTATTATCTCTAAAAGAGCTAATTAAGTACTAAGAATTTTTATTATAAAAGGACAAATAGGAATAATCATTTATAAAAGTTATTATAGTGAACGAATATTATTTTAAAAGGCTAAAATAAAAAGGTTAAAATTAAATTAGCAAAACTATTTTAATGGGAATTAAATTAGCAAAACTATTTTAATGGGAATTAATAAGATTTTAAAAGGTTATTTTTTAGTTGTTAATATAAAGAAAAATGTAAGGTTGAGTAAATTGGGATTAAAAGATAAACAAATAATTATTAGATAGAATACATTATTAAAAGGTTAAATAAATTAGTTAAAAGATAAAACTAATTTTTGATTAATAAAAGGTTATTAATTTGTTTTAAAAAGTATTAGTTAATAAGAAAAAGCGATTAAAGAGTGATTAACGAACAAGTGTAGTAAGTGTGTGGTTTGTGTGGTGAGTGATTAAGATTACATAACAAATAATAAAAATAAAACAGCAAAAAAAAGAAAGAAAGAACCGGAAACCCTAGATCCCCCCCCCAAAAAAAAAACCTTCTGCGCTGTTACTCATCTCTCTCAATATCCTCGATCTCGCCCCTCTCTCATGGCTTCGATCTCGCTTTCATTTTCGTCCTTTACACCACCTGAAACAATAACAAAACAAATCAACACGTTCTATGGCTCTATAAAGAAATGATTTTTACCAAAGGGGGTTAATAGCAACGCTAGGGGTGAGGCTTCGTTGGCTTTTACTTGCGGCGGCCGAAGGTGGCTTCGTTAGCTAAAAGAGATAAGTTATCCTCTACTTCGAAATCTCCTTTCGCGCACTTAGGTTTTATCGTGATGATTTTTCCTAGGGTTTCGAATTTGCGGTTGCTCGTGGTCCCTCTTCTTCTCCCCAGTTTCTTATATAGGCTCTTGAGGGGAAGTGATTCTGGAATGAATTTGAATGCTGATTTGATTGTTGATTATAATTTTCCATTTTGGTACCAACTAATTTGTAAACCTTCCTATTTCGTGTGATTGTAATAATAGCTTGTTAATCTTCTGATTTGTGCTTTGATTGAAAACAGATTTGATTTGATCTCTCTCGGAATCGAATCTTCTACCCTTAGGGAATATGCTTTAACGGTTATTTTGCTGACTCTGACGTGGATTTCGTTCTGATTTGGACTTGGTTCTACCTGATGCAATTTTGCTTCGATACTTGGCTTTCCGTTTTGACTATGCCCTAATTTTCTTCTTCTTCGCAGGAAATAAAAACTGGTTCGAGTTCAGATACTACTCCAATCTTGAGCTTGCTGAGAAGGGTTTTAAACTGGCAATGACGATGTTTTGTCTGAGCTGGGAGAGAACACAGTTGTCGTTGTTTACTTTTTGAGTTACCCTTGAGATGCTGGAACTGTGTTGCTAGAATTGTTCGCTTATGCCCGATGATGGATTGAACTGAGGGCTGAGAAAGGTCCAACCTGCCTCTCTTTCTTTGCTTCTTGCGTGATGTTATATTGGCTGGCTGAGCTGCTGGAACACTCAGGACATTCTTCAATGTGGCAGGTGGTTTTGAGGTTCACCGGTAAATGTCGGACTTGTACCCATATTGAATGGCCACTCGAGTCTTGCCCAGTGATGAATCAAACTTGAGGGTTAAGGCCCTTATACCTTTGCTCATAAATTCTGAATTATCTTTCATAGTCAATACATTGTCGCAGGTGATGAATCGAGACCATTGATGTTGCCCTGTAGTTAGTTGATGTGCCTGTTGCGGCTGTTCTTTGTTACCACATAATACTCTTGCTTGTTCTTGCTTTTGTTGCTGTTGAACTGACATGGTTATTATTGCTTGTAGCTGATGTTATTGATGTTGTTATGCTGCGCTGTTATGATTTGTGGAAGATGACTTGATGTTGCTTTGCTTCTTCTTTCAGGCTGTTGTTAGGAGTTCAGCAGCTGCCGGTCTTGTGTCATCGGCGAGAAGGGTATAACGGGGATGATGACGCTATGTCTGAACCGGAAGATTTTTGTGAATACCGTTGCCTTTGAATATTGTTGGCTGCTTTCGAAATATGCTGAGCCACCTGAGCCTAGTTGCTTTCTGTATTATTTGAGGCTTGTTGAACTAGTGTGTTTGCATATAGGGACCAAACGCTTGTTGCTGGTGTTTGCTTGTTGTTATGCCATTGGCGTTGATGTTGTTCTGTACTGCAGTGGCATTGCCTTCTTGCGAATGTTGGTTGATGCTTATGCTCGATATACTCGTTGCTTGTACCCGTTATGGTTGCACCGTTGTTGTTTGTAGCTTGTATGGTTGCTAATGTTGATAGCAGTCTGAAGTTGCTTCTCATGGCCTGCTGTGAACTCATGCTGAGATACCCGATTCTGTTATTGTTTTTTAATTTCTCTGGGGAAAAATCTTGAGTTGTTAGAAATATACTGACTTTGCTCTTCTTCTTTCAGGACACCATAGAAAAAAAAGGTTCAGATATTGCCTGTCGGATGCCGTCGAGAAAGGTTATAAACTTGGTTATGATGACTTAATGGTCTAAACCGCGTTAGTGTTGTTGAATGCAGTTGCTCATCTGTGTTCCACACTATTGAAATATCTGCTGGTTGTCTTTTACGTTCGAATTCCAATCATCGATGTTCAGTAGGAAGCCGGTGTCAGCTTCGGCTGTTACCCTCCCGGCTGCTCGAAACTGCCCGATGATGAGTTTTCTGAGGGTTGAAGTATAACTCAATTCATTCCTTCTTATCTTGCATTTCGCCTCTCTAACCGTATTTGATTGTTGGTTATAATTTTGCAAGTAGCTGAATAGCTATAGTTCTTTGTATTGACATTCACGCATTTGCTTTGGTTGATTTCACAGGTAGTTTACGCATCCTACAAATACGGTTTTCCATACTCAGAGATCAGAATGCCTTCGTGATCGAAGGACACTTTGGGATGTCGGATTAATGCTCCTGATGATGGTAGCAGGGTAACACTTTTGAATTATGAAGGCTTATCTCGTGCCAGTTCGTCCGTATGCAAAAAAACCTACATCGTCCACCTCAAACCGAAGTTGTACACGGTGCAACACTGTTGAAGTGGTTCTAAGTGCAATGTAGTAGAATGAATATCATTGTTCTTAGGTATGCCAACGTTGATGCCGTAGTGTTCGCGACATGCCGTAATTAGACTCAAACCAACTTCACAGTTGTCTTGGATACGAGGTAAATCAGGATTCGGTTGGAAATCTGTATTAAATATTGCGGCAAATTCGAAGCTCTTCACAGCTCAATGCGGAAGCTTGATACGGCGGCTGCCACGTCAGTTTCCATTGCTTCAAGCGGGACTTGCGATTATCTTCAAAAGACTTAGGATTGTAAAGGATAATTTAGAGCTTATTGTAAACAATGATTCTGTATTTGGGGTTAATCTCTATTTTGAATTTGTCAACAACTTGAATTTGAAAACTCTCGAGTAAGAATCATAAGTCCTGGCACCTTAATTTCCGAATTAAAACTTGATGCAAATCCCACGAAAAATTCCTTTATCTCCCCTTTAAATAACCAATGGAAGGAATATAGGACCTTTTGAAAATAAGTGGCTCGATTTGAATTCCCACTTCAAATGATGATAAGTTTCAAACTCGGGGGTGGTCTTGAGTGACCTTGCTCTTGTGCACCTCCATTTCATCACGATCTATATGACATAACCGAAGCTTGTATTCGACTTGGAAAAACGAGAGAAAGATTCTTGGATCCTTATAATCCAACAGTCACACCTTGAAGTGTTTGACATCGCTGCATCTGCAAAAATCTGTTAGCCGTAATAAAATTCACGTAATAAAATAAACAAACAAAAAGTACACACAAAGAGACAGAATCTTATGGTCAAAAATTAGGGTGTGACAACGACAATTTAGGTATGCACTAAGAGACCCTTCTGAAGAGGAAGAGATACAAAATCTCTGTATCTCACAGGGTCGCTTGAAGGTGACATTTTGGCTAAGGTAGAGAATGCTTGGAGCAAAATTCGTAGAAAGGGAAAAGTTTTGCTAGGAAAAAGCAACAACAAAGCCTTTGATCCCTATGTGGCCTGGATTTGAGAAAGAGCCGCCAAGTTTCTAATGCCATTTTCTGCAGTGGAACCATTATATCCTACCATGGTCAAAGAACCCACCACAGTTGACATTCAGAAGTTCAACCAGGTTCTCCGAGAGAAAGAAGAGCTACGAAAAGCCAACGAAGAGTTGGAGAAAGAGATTGCTCAACTCCGGAGCGAGAAGAGCGAAGCCGTATACACCTGCAAGAAGCAGACAGAATTGATAAACCACTTGGGCGCTAATTTGACCAAGGAGACTGACTCTAGAGAACATCTTGGATTAGACCTGAAGGCTGTGCACAGTGTGTTGACCACCAAAAAGCAAGATCTGGATATGGTGTATCTGAAGTTATCCAAATATGAGACATTATGGAGCAACACCCTAACCAAGTACAAAGAGCGAGAGGAAAAGCTGAAGCAACAAATAGCCAAGCTAGAGGTCCATATTGAGATCAAGGACAAGAAGATTGAGGCTGAGGCATCACTTCGACGCGACGCTCAATACCGGTTAGTTGAAACTACGGTAAACCTGAAGGATTGTCAACTCAGGGATGATGCTAAGAGGTGTAGAGTGGAAAACCATTCTGGAGAAGGTGTTTATGGGGATGTTGCCGAGGATCTCCCGAATACCATCAGGCAGAGGGATTTGCTGATTCAGGGTCTGCTCACCCAGCCTGACCATCCCACTACGAAGAAGTTATTAGAGGATTTTCGTGCCCGTAGCCGCACTTGATTTCTTTGTATTTCTTTGTACCTTTTATGCATTGATATGCTGACCACCACCAGGCTTATTGGTTGGGGTCACGCTTGTTGCTTCAGTTGTATTCGATTACTGTTGTACGCTGCCTACGCGGGTTTTTCAGATATATATATATATATATATATATATATATATATATATATATATATATATATATATATATATATATATATATATTTTATATATATATATATATATATATATATATATATATATATATATATATATATATATATATATATATATATATATATATATATATATATATATATATATATATATATATATATATATATATATATATATATATATATATATATATATATATATATATATATATATATATATATATATATATATATATATATATATATATATATATATATATATATATATATATATATATATATATATATATATATATATATATGAGGATTTTTTTCCATGATTGGAGGTTGGAATTTATTTGTCTCGGAAACTAGGATCGGGGGGAATCTCTCCAAGGCACAGACACACAGTTGCATTTGCATGAATCATTTGCATAACAGGTACCTCGAGCTGTTTTTCTAACCCTTTGTGCTTGCAGGTTATTTCAGGATTGAACGAAGACAGATTCACCGGTATTCTACCAGAGCAAATCAAGTCAGAGTAATGGAACAGGTTCAGGCTGACATTCAAGAGCTCAGGGAGAGGATGGATCGTTTTATGGATCTCATGCAAGTGGTTGCTAACGGCCAGGACCGGCTCAGAACTCTGGTGCAACCTCTGATTGCACGCGTCGACAGCAACGATGTGCTACACAGTGGGAATATTGTAAACCCTCCACTTGTTGAGACCCCTCATGCTGGCATCCCTGTTACTAGGGGGAACGGAAGTGGCAATGGTAATGTTGTTACTAATGTTGGAGCTAACGGGAATACGACTGGAGCCGGAAATGGCAACTTTAAGGCCAATGGTAATGCTGGTATAGGCAATGGCAATACTGGAGGAACGGGTAATGCTGGGAACGCTGGTGCTGGTAATATGTATGGTCTTGATGCTGATGGGTTTGCTCAGGGTAATGGTCATTAACCATGGCAAGAGGATCGTCAAGAGGACTTATTCTCGATGAAAGGAGCTGAGGGTGAACTGAATTCTGAAGCCCGTTTAAGGTTCAAAGAGCTCGAAGACAAGATGAAGAGTTTTGAGGACTTGAATACCATGGGCGTTGACATGACCAAGCTGGGGCTAATCTCAGACTTCAAGGTGCCTCCTAAGTTTAAGGTACCCGACTTCGAGAAGTATAAGGGCACCACTTGCCCCCGTGTCCATCTGAGGTCATACTATAGAAAGATGTCTGCACATTCTGAAGATGAGAAGTTGTTGATGCACTTCTTCCAGGACAGTCTGTCAGGCCCCTCGTTGGAGTGGTATATGGGTTTGGAACCCACAAGCGTACATACATGGAAAGACCTTGCTGAAGCATTCGTACGCCACTATCAGTACAACAGCGATCTGGCACCCAACCGGGTTCAGCTGCAAAATTTGTCTCAGAAGAACAACGAAGGATTTAAAGAGTACACCTAGAGGTGGCGTGAACTGGCAGCAAGAGTTCAGCCACCGATGGTTGAGCGAGAACTTGTCGAGATGTTCGTGGCTACTCTTCCAGGAGTTTATTATGAGAATCTTGTTAGTGGTATATCGGGAAGCTTCTCCGACCTCATAATTACTGGAGAACATGTAGAGAATGGCATTAAACTCGGAAAGATTCAGGGTGTAGATGTATCCTCAGCTGGAGGAGGAAAGAAGCCTTACAGTGGTAAGAGACGTAAAGGTGAGACGAGCTCAGTGTCTAATGCTCGGGGAAAAGGAAAAGGCCAGCGCCAGCAGGTCGCTAGCATTACTATTCCTGCTGTCCAACAACCTCAGCAGCAGCAGCAGAACCAGCAAGGGTACCGGAGGTACCAGAATAAAGCACCATTGTCAAGTCGTCATCTTGAAACCCCACCTATGTCATATGCCCAGCTTTTGCAGACTTTGATTTAGTTGCAGCTAGTTCAGAAGAGAACTTTGGCTCCCTTGACAGGGACACCTCCACCGGGCTACGATGCGAATGCGAGATGTGAGTTTCCTTCAGGGGCACCTGGCCACTCGATTGATAACTGTAAAGCATTTAAGCACAAAGTAAAAGATATGGTTGACGCTAAGATAATCAACTTTTCTGATAATGCTCCAAATGTTACAAAGAACCCTATGCCTAACCATGGGGGAGATGGGGTTAGCGCCATCATTGAAGAGGAAGACTCGGACTTATTGACTGATGTCAAAGACCTAAAAACACCACTTGGTTTCGTTAAAGCCAAGTTGATGAAGAAAGGTATTTTCCCGGGCTGTGGAAAGTTGTGTATGGATTGTGCGAATCATTCAGACGGCTGTGATCAGTTGGTAGCAGGGGTCCAGAGCTTGATGAACAAAGGAATTCTGCAGTTTAGTCGGAGGGCTGAGAACAGATTAGGGGAAGTAATGCTGAAGCAGAAGGACGAGGTTGCCACTATCACCATCCCTCGTAAAACAATCACCATTTCTGCATCAAGGCCACCTACGATCACTATCACGAAGGCTGGGCATATACCATTTAAGAGCACTAACACTGTTCCATGGCACTATGGGGCCGATGTCTACTGTAATGGACAGAAGTTGGAGTTAGAACCATCTGGGAAATTTGTTGATAACCTAGTCGGAACTGGGGGAATAACGCGTAGTGGAAGAGTGTTTTCTCCACCGAAGATTGTGGCTGACAAAGCTGACAAGGCCAAGAAGAATGACAGAGGTAAAAGTAAGGTCGTTGAAGAAACCTCCCGTGAGGTAGAGAAAGACCTTCTTGTGAAGGACGCCGAAGAATTTATGAGACTGATCAAGAAAAGTGATTATAAGATTGTTGATCATCTTCATTAGACACCGTCTAAGATCTCTATCCTGAATCTGTTGTTGTGTTCCGAGGCGCACCGCAATGCCCTGCTGAAGGTTCTGAATGTAGCGTATGTACCGCAAGAGATCTTCGTCAACCAGCTAGAGGGAGTGGTTGCTCATGTGAATGCTGGGAATGGATTAGGGTTTATTGACTTAGAGCTGACGCCAAACGGAAGGAACCATAATAGTGCCTTGCATATCTCAATAGAATGTCGAGGAACGGTCATGTCTCATATGTTGGTGGACACGGGATCATCTCTGAACATTCTCCCTAAGAAAGCTCTGATGAGGTTGGATACGAGAGGGCTGATATGTACACCCAGTGATCTGGTGATAAAAGCTTTTGATGGAACTAAGTGGACCGTCTTTGGAGAGGTAACTCTACCCATTCAAGTTGGGCCAGAGACATTTGACGCGGTTTTCTATATCATAGATATCATGCCTGCCTATAGCTGTCTATTGGGCCGACCTTGGATCCATTCTGCAGGCGCAGTGACTTCCACATTGCACCAGAAACTGAAGTATGCTGTGGGGGGCAACATCGTGACCATTGTTAGATGCCAAATTTCACTTATTTGATCTATAATATATTGGCACCTTTCACTCATTGTTGTCATAAAAGTGTTGAAAACCACTCTTGTTTTGTTTAGTTTGCAATATATTGTGAAAATCTCTTGGTACCTTTGATTTGTGTGCTATTGTGCAGGAATCAGGCACAAAACAAATGGAAAAGTAAGACACAAGAAATGGACAAAGGAACCAAGAAAACAAGCAAACAAACAGCAAGCTCGCTAGGCGAAGATGCGGCGAGGAAAGGTAGCGAAGCACTCGCTAGGCAAAGGTGCAGCGAGTCTCCAGCGAACACTTCTAGTAGAAAAATGATGTCAGCTTGCTAGTAGCTCGCCTAGCGAGCAGGTAGCGAACGAGCCCAGAATTGAACAGATCTGAAAGTGCCAAAAGTTCGCGTTCGCTAGTTGTTCGCCTAACGAACATGACAGATCCTGAACGTGTATTTAAGTGATTTTCTTGTATTTTTAGGTCAGAACTCCATTTTTGGGAGAGAACTTGGTATTGTAAAATTTTGGAACATCAGAACTCATCTCTCTTCATTTCTTGAGAGAGAGAAACACAAAACCCTAAGAGGGAGGAGGTAAGATCTTCGATCTCTTGTTGGGGTTTGGATTGTAATCTTTTGATACCTTGTGTATTTCATCTAATTTATGTTTGTGAACTAGTTTTGATTCTCTATTGATTGATTATCTTTGATTATGTATTTGTGGGTCTTGACAAAACCTTTTCACATCTTTGATCTCAGATCTTCTTCTATCAATGAACAAACTTTTGACATGGCTTTGAAGTTGATATTCATTGTATCTTCCATGGTGTTGTGTTGATTAAGTAGCATGAGTAGCATGGGTAGGATCGATATGATATTGTATGGGTATGTGATAATAGTGATGAAGAACGATGTTCACCGATATTTGGCGAATTTGATGAATACATGTAAAAAGGGTTAAGCGTGTGTACGTATTCTGATCATTGTATTTTATATGAAACAATTGTTTATCTGATATGGGTTTCATTCTTATTTACCTGTTAATCTTTGATTTGAATCGTGATAGAGATATACTTTTTGGATCTGGATCTAGGGTGATTGCCGATTAGGTCCTAAACGCTAGAGATAGATTTAGGCTTAGCATTTGCGCGAGTATCAGATCTTAATGCTCTGTGTTGTATTTTTGTTGGGTGAGAGATCACCAATGAGACAACATGGTTTTTCTCTCGACGCCGCGTTAGAGATAAGCTTTGTCGTGAGTGATACGTGATGATATTAGGCGAATGATTGCGTTGTGTTTAATTTGATCAGAAGAATGCATGTGTTATCAATTGATGAAACCCAATCCCAACAAGGCTCCGTTTATATTTCAGTCTTTATTTATATTTTCTATTTTTATCTGTGGTTCCTTTAACCTCTTTAACCAAACCTTTTGAACAATACGATTGGAAATATGGAAACCGTTGAACGGCGTTCAGGTCTCACTAATCCCTGTGGAGACGACAAAACTGGGTACTTAATATTTTTTGCTTGCTGCTTTACCGCACCAACAATCGTCTGTGGAGAAGAGGACATAATGGTGAGCCATTTGCCATCTTTTAAATATGTTGAGGTGGATGGCGAGATCCACGAAACTTTGTGCCAGGCGTTTGAGGCCGTTAAAGTCAAGGATGCGATTCCTGTAACGCCCCATATTGCTTTCCAGGATTACCGACTGACCCCACAAACCAACACGGGTCTTTTCAGCATGCTTTTTCCTCACTCACACGCTTTCCGGGAAACTTCCCAGAAGGTCACCCATCCCAGAATTGCTCCAAGTCAAGCACGCTTAACTGTGGAGTTCTTATGAACGGGCTACCGAAAAGAAGATGCATCTTGGTGGTATAGGTAGTACCAATTAATCCTTATAAGCCTTCATTCAACCATGCAGTCCCATACCTGCATAGCCTCAGGATCCCTCTCATTCGGATGTGAATTCAGTTTTCCCCTAGAAGCTGCTAGGAGTGTCCCATTGTCATGCCTCATGACACCGACAACCACTCCCTCGCCCACGGGTGTTACATGTAACCACCGTTCTCTTTCACCTCAGGTGTTACATGCCCACCAGCTTCCGCTTGGTTCGTCCCCGAACCACATCGTACTGGGAGAGGTATGGCTCTGATACCATTTGTAACGCCCCATATTGCTTTCCAGGATTACCGACTGACCCCACAAACCAACACGGGTCTTTTCAGCATGCTTTTTCCTCACTCACACGCTTTCCGGGAAACTTCCCAGAAGGTCACCCATCCCAGAATTGCTCCAAGTCAAGCACGCTTAACTGTGGAGTTCTTATGAACGGGCTACCGAAAAGAAGATGCATCTTGGTGGTATAGGTAGTACCAATTAATCCTTATAAGCCTTCATTCAACCATGCAGTCCCATACCTGCATAGCCTCAGGATCCCTCTCATTCGGATGTGAATTCAGTTTTCCCCTAGAAGCTGCTAGGAGTGTCCCATTGTCATGCCTCATGACACCGACAACCACTCCCTCGCCCACGGGTGTTACATGTAACCACCGTTCTCTTTCACCTCAGGTGTTACAATTCCGACGATGATCGAGAAACCTGAGATGAATCTCTCTTCCTTCATGGAAGCTCAAGCTGGTTCAGCCCCGGGCTGGGGGCAAGTCCTGGATATCCCTAACAAGCAGGATAGGTTTGGGTTAGGGTATTCTCCTTCTGCTGATGCTTCATCCTCTCGCAGCGCGCCGTGCGTCAAAGGGCCGATTCAGTTCACAAAACGTGGGGTGATATTTGAGAATGTCAATGCCGTGTATGAAGACGACGAGGATAGTGACTGTGACCTGGACTCTTGGATTCAGCCGTGCAAACCAGGCCAGAGCCTCAACAACTGGTCCGTCCAGGATGTCATCCAAGTGACGCGTAAAGAGTAATGCTTTGTCTTTTCCAATTATTGTACAACCTTATGCTCTACCCGGGGCATAACGGTTTTATTGTCAGGGCCTTGATTGCTTATGCATGTACATATTATCAATAAATCAAAGGGTGTTTTCTTTGCATTCAAATTTTGTTATCTCTGTTATTCCTGTTTTATTTTTGTTTTGAAAAATAATAAAATGGCAATGTGGTTTGTGCTAACCTGCATATCCTCTTCTTAAGCTTAACCCTTGTTATTGCAGGATTCACACTACAGATGACATAGACTCTGAACCTTCTACGACTCACTTCGACTTTGATTGCCCGATATATCAAGCTGAAGAAGAGATTGATGAAGATGAAGCCCTTCCGGAAGAGTTGGCTCGATTGTTGAAACAAGAAGATAAGATCATTATGCCTCACGAGGAAGAGATTGAGATCGTTAATTTGGGTTCTGAAGAACTGGTCAAAAATGTCAGGATAGGGGCTGCATTACAGAGCGATGTTAAGCAAAGATTGGTCGAGATGCTTCGAGAGTATAGTGACATCTTTGCTTGGTCGTATAAAGATATGCTCGGGCTCGACACTGACACAGTGGTCCATCATCTACCACTACGAGAAGATTGTCCTCCCATTAAGCAGAAGCTTAGAAGGAGACGACCAGATATGGCCGTTAAGATCAAAGAAGAAGTACAAAAGCAGCTGGATGCTGGCTTTTTAGCGGTCACTACTTACCCTCCGTGGGTCGCCAACATAGTACCTGTACCGAAGAAGGATGGTAAGGTACGGATGTGCGTTGATTATCGGGATTTGAATAAGGCGAGCCCTAAAGATGATTTCCCGCTCCCTCATATTGATGTGTTGGTCGACAATACAACTCAATTTTCCGTGTTTTCGTTCATGGATGGCTTCTCCGGCTATAACCAAATCAAATTGGCACCGGAAGACATGGATAAAACCACATTCATTACACCATGGGGAACGTTCTGCTACAAGGTAATGCCTTTCGGTCTGAAGAACGCAAGGGCCACTTACCAGTGGGCGATGGTCACTTTGTTTCATGACATGATTCACCATGAGATTGAAGTCTATGTTGATGACATAATTGCGAAGTCCCAAACGGAGGAGGGACATCTGGTCAATTTGCTGAAGCTTTTTGAGAGGCTTCGAAAGTTCAGGTTGAGGCTGAATCCTAACAAGTGTACTTTCGGAGTACGGTCTGGAAAACTACTAGGATTTATTGTGAGTGAAAAAGGCATTGAGGTTGATCCTGCTAAGATAAAAACAATACAAGATATGCCAGCACCAAAGACTGAAAAATAAGTTCGTGGTTTCCTGGGAAGATTAAACTATATTGCTAGGTTTATATCTCAGCTCACGGCCACGTGTGAACCGATGTTCAAATTATTGAAAAAGATCAGGCGATTATCTGGAACGAGGATTTCCAGAAGGCATTTGACAAGATAAAACAGTATCTACAGGAACCTCCAATTTTGATTCCCCCAGTGGCCGGAAGACCCTTAATCATGTACTTGATAGTTCTTGAGAATAGCATGGGTTGCATTCTCGGTCAGCACGACGAGACTGGCAGAAAGGAGCACGCCATTTATTACTTGAGTAAAAAGTTCATAGATTGTGAGTCCCGTTACTCAATGCTGGAAAAAACATGTTGTCCACCCGCATGGGCCGCCAAGCGTTTACGACAGTATATGCTCAATCACACGACCATACTAATTTCGAAGATGGATCCGATTAAGTACGTCTTTGAAAAGCAAGTGCTTTCAGGCCGGATTGCCAGGTGGCAAATGGTACTGACAGAGTATGACATTCAGTATGTTTCCCAGAAGGCCATAAAGGGAAGTGTTTTGTCTGAATACCTTGCCGAACAACCTATCGAAGATTATCAGCCGATGAAATTTGAATTCCTTGATGAGGATATCATGTTTCTCAAAGTGAAAGATTGTGATGAACCGTTGCCCGACGAGGGGCCAAATAGGAAGTCCCAATGGAAATTGATTTTCGACGGTGCAGTTAATTCGTACGGAAGTGGTATTGGGGCAATCATTACAACTCCCCAGGGATCCCACATCCCATTTACTGCCAGATTGACTTTTCTGGTCACCAACAATGAAGCGGAATACGAGGCATGCATCATGGGTTTAGAAGAAACCATTGATTTGAGAATCAAGAACCTGGATGTATACGGTGACTCGGCACTCGTTGTTAACCAAATTAAAGGGGAGTGGGAGACTCGTCAGTCGAATTTGGTCCCTTACATGAATTATGCCAGAAGGCTGCTTCCTTTCTTTGATCGAGTGGAACTCCATCATGTGCCTTGAGCAGAAAATCAGATGGCTGATGCCTTAGCCACATTGGCTTCGATGTACAAAGTCAATTTTTGGAATGAAGCCCCAAGAATTGTCATTTCTCGTCTTGACAGACCTGCATTCATCTTTGCAATTGAGGAAGCCTCCGATGACAAGCCGTGGTTTCATGATATCCAGACTTTCCTTATGACTAAGGAGTATCCTGCGGGAGAGTCAACCCAGGATAAGAAGACTCTGAGGAGGTTGTCTAGAAATTTCTATCTCAATCCTGATGGAGTTCTGTATAAGAGAAATCACGATTTCGTGCTACTCAGATGTGTGGACGAAAAAGAAGCTAGTTTGCTTATGGAGGAAGTCCATGAAGGCACATTTGGTACACACGCCGACGGACATGCTATGACGCGGAAAATATTATGAGCGGGATACTACTGGCTGACAATGAAGTCAGATTATTTTAAATTCGCGAAGAGATGTCATAAATGTCATAATTATGCTGATAAAATTCATGTGCCGCCGTGCCCGTTGAATGTCATGTCATCCCTGTGGTCGTTCTCCACGTGGGGAATTGATATGATAGGCAAGATCGAGCCCACTGCATCTAACGGTCACCGCTTCATTTTGGTAGCCATCGACTACTTCACCAAGTGGGTGGAGGCAGCCTCGTAGGCTAACGTGACCAAGCAGGTGGTAGCCAGATTCATAAAGAAGGACATCATCTGTCGATATGGAATTCCCGAGCGGATTATTACTAACAATGGCTCGAATCTGAATAATAAGATGATGAAGGAGTTATGCCAGAACTTCAAGATTGAACATCACAACTCATCACCTTATCGGCTGAAGATGAATGGTACGGTTGAAGTGGCTAACAAAAACATTAAAAAGATAGTGCAAAAGATGGTTGTGACCTACAAAGATTGGCACGAGATGTTGCCATTTGCATTGCACGGTTATCGTACAAAGGTACGGACATCGACCGAGGCAACTCCTTTCTCACTAGTATACGGTATGGAAGATGTCCTACCGTTGGAGGTCGAGATTCCTTCTTTGCGAGTTTTGGTTGACGTGAAACTCGATGAGGCAGAATGGATTAAGAACCGATTGCATCAACTCAGTCTGATGGATGAGAAAAGATTAGCATCGATTGCATATGGTCGTCTGTACCAGAGCCGAATGAAGAAAGCTTACGATAAGAAGGTGCGTCCTAGAAGCTTTCAGACGGGTGATCTCGTCCTGAAGAAGATTCTTCCACCATATTCCGATCACAGGGGCAAGTGGACTCCTAACTACGAAGGTCCATATGTCGTCAGCAAGGTCTTCTCGGGAGGAGCCTTGTTGTTATCCACGATGGATGGCAAAGATTTTGCATCCCCTGTGAACGCAGACGTAGTTAAAAAATACTTTGCTTAAAATGACCCGGTGGAAAGAAAAAGAATATCCAGGAAAAAATGGGGCATCCCGGCGAACCATAAAAAAGGAAAAAGGTTCGGGCAAAAATTAGGGATATAAATGAAAAATGTACACCCGCAAAGTCGAAAACCTGAAAGGGCGGCTTTGGCAAAAAAGGGTATCCCAGTGAATCGAAAACCCGAAAGGGCGGTTCAGGCAAAAGTTAGGGATTTAAAAAGTAAATGACTGCATTCCACATATGAACTTTCATTGTTTAGTGGTTTGGGAAGACCCGAGGGCCGTTTAACCGAATCAATCTCTTTTGAAGCTGAAGCGTCGGAGAAGTATCGAAGTCGAGTGGGTCATAGAGGGATCAACTCATGGTGTTCGTCTACACCACATTGCCGACATTTGTGTATACTGATGTATATTTATGTTTATACTTGCGCAGCTTCCTCATTTCAGGAGCTTGCATCTGTTGTAAAACATTTTGCCTATTCAGGGGCTCGTTTATCAATAAACATATACTATTCAGTATTTTTGTTTGATTGTTTAGCTTTTGTCTGCTTTGTTTGCGGAAAAAAAACGCCCGATGTTTTTGATAAAATGCGCATACATAAACTTGCTGGCCTAGGCCGATAATTGTTGAAACATTGAATTACCTGAACATTGTCACAGATGATAACCTTGATAGGTCCCTTTGTGAAGGGTATCTTGTCTGTTTGTTCACTTTGTTGCAGGGACGTCACCCTCCAGGCAGTACGCCAGATGTTTTCCAAGCAGGATGATTCCTTCTTCCCCGGCGGGTTCAGCAATGTTTCCCCACAGAGTCTGAACATGGGACTGTGAGCATTGATATGTCTCCCTAAACGGAGATAGATTCTCCCCAACCAGATGTATCCTAGGTAGGATCATCATTTCCCCAGCTGAGTCAGGCGCAGAAGTGTATACTCGTTCCCAGTAGTGGATCAACATGCAGTTTTCTCGTAGAAGACTATTCGCAAGTGTTCAGTTCTCGATAGTCCAGACTAAAGCCTCCAGCAGAATTGAAATTCCCCGCAGAGTTGTGTGCTCCCCGGCAGGTAGGATTTATTCCAGCGTCTGGCTATCTATCCCCAGCCGAGTTTGCAGTCCCCCAAGAGAGGCGAATCCTTGGAAGTCGTTCAAGCCATTATTGGTGTTCCCCAGTAGAGTGTTGAGTAGTTGTTGCTATACTTCCCCATCGGAGTCCGTATCTCCAGAAAGATTCTAGATGCGAAGGCCGCGCTGTTTATTTCTGCGATTGACATCATTTTCCTCAACAGTTTGTGGTTCGTATACTCAGTTGAGCGAGTATAGGTTCCCGTGGAACTTTGTCCCCCGCAGAAAGTCGTCTGAAGTTCGTTTCCCCAGGTTAAGTCCAATTGAGATTGGTGTGATTTCTTCTCCCCAGCAGGATGATTCCTTCCTCCCATCAGAATGGTTCTTTTTCCTTGACAGGAGGGTTTTCTCTTCAGCATTTATTTTGCTGATTCGGGTTTCGTAGCATTTTGCATGATTGCATAGCATCTACCCTAGACGCGTAGCATTTCCACCGTGTGGAGCATTACGCCATTTTCAAACATATGCATGTGAAACACGAGCTAGGTCGTTACTGTTCTTGTGTGCAGGTGTTCCTCAAAAGAGTTGTTTGTTCAGGATGATTCTTAAGTTCCCCAGAGAGTTGTTTGCTCAAGATGATTCTTGAAGTCCCCAGCGAAGTTGTTTGGTCAGGATGATTCTTGAATTCCTCAGCAAAGTTTATTCGTTCAGAATGATTCCGAAATCCCCATAGCAGAGTTACTTGATAGTTCTCTAGAATCCCCAGCGAAGATGTGTCATCCCCAGCAGGTTCCAAATAGAGAAGTTGAAATTTCCCTTGAAGACTTGATGATTGAAGTCCGGCAGTAGTGCCAAACTCCCCCTGACTTACTGATGAAGTCCGACTGCGACGTCGAAGCAGTTCTCCTAGATGACACGGAGTGCCTGATGGCAAATGATTGTATATCCTTATTGGTTCATGATTGATTAAGGATTCTATTCCCTGACTTACTGACGAAGTCCGGCTGACGCCCGAGAATTTCTTTGAATGCCCGACGGCATAATTATAGAGATTGTCAAGAGTTCCTAATGACCCGATGAGTCCCGAGGAATTCTTCTGTTGTCGTGCCGCAGAATTCCTGACGGCAATATCAGCTATGTATCACCAGATACCGTGTAACCAGTGATCCCTTGATGACTTGGGGAAGAGGCTGCAGCAAAATCTGAAGATCATCCTGACGGAGATTTGAGATTAGTCGCTCACCAGCCAGTTGCTGTGCAACTGTCATTTCAGATTTCGAAGATTGTCTTACCAATCAGAGTATCGTTTACTTGTGCGGTTGGCAAGTCACCAGTTGCCGTGCAACCAATGATCCCTTATTGACTTACTGATGGAGTCCGACAAAGATATTGTCGAACGTTCCTAGCGACCTGACGAGTCCATAGGCGGTGATAAGGAATTCTTCTGTTGTGGCGCAGAATGCCTGATGGAAAAATCAGCCATCCTTCACCAGTTACCGTGTAACCGGTGATCCCTTGATGACTTGAGGACGTAGATGATCATCCTGACGGAGATTTGAGATTAATCATCCACCAGCAAGTTGTCGTGCAACTATCAATATCAGCTATCCCTCACCAGCTACTGTGTAACCGGTGATCCCTTGGTGACTTGAGGACTAAGTTCTACAGTAATATCAGATATGTCAGATCAGTAATTCTCCAGCTAGTTGTCGTGCAACTATCATTTCAGTTTCCGGAGAAGTTGTCCCCATCAGAGTATCGCTTACTTGTGCGGTTGGTAAATTTCCGGGTTTATTGGTATTCAACTGTCTTTTACCTTGATTGTCTGAGATCTGATCGCTTCTCACCAAGTCAGGTCCAAGCCGTTTGAATAGGGGCAGCTGTTGCACCCGAAAATGTGCCCAACCTTTGCTTAACCTAGCTTGTGTTTCATTGCATCCATTTTTAGCATTATCATCTGCATTGCATTGACATGTGTGCAGGAGATCAAGAGGTATGACTACCAATTAAGGTCTACACAAGGCTATAAAGCTAACTAAGAGGTTTATTCAAGTATTCAAGGGTTGATATCCTCATCAAAGAAGTTAAGGATCCTCAGAGAAAGTGGTTGGAGCCAAGTGTGTACATCTCCTAACTTGAGAGTTGTGGGAAGTCACCAGATGATTTTGAACCCATGGGAGAGGACTTGAATCCGTGAGAGAGTTCACGAGAAGCATTGAATATCATTTTGAAGCCTAGACAGGTCAATATGCAAAGGATAGGAAGCTACAACCAAGATGGGTGCAACTAGGGTTTCATCTGGTCAACCCTAGGTTAACTGATGATTTAAAGAAGGTTGGGACTTAATCACAAGGCCATGTGATCATGGATTGATGTATTAATATTCCCAAAGGATGATTTCAAGGTCAACTCATCATGAATCAAGAGTGTGAGGAGTTCCTAGGCTAGGGTTGTTATGCTTGACAGTGTAAAATCCCCTAGTTTGGTGCCTAACTTCAAGACCACATAACTCAAGATGTGATTTTCATCTCACCTTGACCCCAACATGATTGTTACATAGCATGCTCATAGCTTTAATTTGAGTACTAGAAGTCCTTGATAGGGTTTATAGAACTCAAGTTATGGATCAGACAAGTTACGGGTCATTAGATGAATGTGAATTTGGAGCTTGAAAGCCAACCAACTTGCATGACATTTTTGACCTAGAAGGATGATTCTCATGAACTTTTGGCCAACATTAATGTTGTTCCTTATCTTCTTAGCTTTCTAGAAAGTACTAGAAGTCCATGATTGGATTTGTAGAACTCAAGTTATGAGCTTTGCAAGATAAGGGTATTTTGGGAATTTGGAATTATAGGTCATTTTTTATTATGGGTCAATTTAATCAACTTAGACACCTCAAATGGACTTTTGATCAACTTGAAAATTGTCCAAAATGGTGTTATTCGTCTAATCATGACCCAAAGATTCATTGATATGGATTGAATTGAGAAGTGAAGGAAGAAATTTTCATGGAAGAATAATTAAAAGGCATAAAATGAGAAAATTCCAAAATAATTCATTTTTGTGCAAAACATCACAAGTTTGTGCATCTTTTGAAGTTAAAAGACATTTGGAGTGAATTGGCATTGTTACATTTTCAAGTTGAAGTTTGGTTCATGTCCATTTCAAGTATTGGTTAAGGTTGAAGTTACATAATAAAGATCCACCATTGGTTGGATTCAAGGAACAAATCCTGGCCCTTCATCCTCACTAACACACCAGCAATGGATTTGGGTGAGAATGAAGTTGAAACATAGAGGAAATCGTGACTGTCATGAAGGAGTTTTGAAGAAAAATCAGAAAATGAAATTGGATGAATTAGGCCATAACTGGGCCAGATAATGATCCAAAACAATTCTATATATTGCCATGATGGATTTCAGAACAAGTTTGGTGATTGGAAGAGCTTGAATGAGGTAAGAAGCACTTGAAAAAGTTAGTTACAAAGTGAAAATCATTTTTCATCTTGGAGGCCATTGGAGAGGGAATTGAAGCTCCAAGAATCTTCAGTAAGCATCACTAAATGTGTCTGAGCAAGTTTGATCAAGGTTTGGAAGCTGTAGCACTCTCTGTGGAAGCTCAAACCAAGTTTCTTTCTTTTCATAATTATGCTCTGATGAGAGTGAATTAGGATGAATATTTCATGTGGTTAGGTAGAGTATGAACCATAGATGGATTTAGGCAAGGTTTGGAAGCCATTGGTGAAGATTCTTGATCATGGATGAAATGTTTAGGGATTCAGATTAAGCTTAATCTTGATGGATAGCATGTTTTATTAGTGGATTCTTGATTAATGATGAGTGTAGAAGAGATCTGTGCGCTTTTGGTAGAGTTTGGTGATGATTTGCTTAGATGTGATTTTTCTGTTCACGATCGTATATGGTTATTCTTTGAGAAGATGGAAAAATGTAGAGTATCATGATGATCCTCGTGAGAAAACGAGTGGATCTGGAGATTTTTGTGGAGTTTGGTGCCATCTGATGGTTTGGCCACCGTGAACCCGCCGGAGAAGACGATCGGAGTCTTCTCCAGCCACCCAGAATTTCCCCCCTTTCCATGTTCAGTTCAAATGAAGAAGACGAATGGTGAACCGTTGGATGAGGTTGGACTCGTAGACTTAGTAAACAGATCCAAGGCTCATGATTGAGTTTTGAGTATATTGACCTTTGACCATATGAGGTGGCACGCTGAGGCCCATTGGATTATCATACTTTTGGCATGAACGCTCCAGATTAGGGACTATGGTGATCCATAGTCAAACCAGCCACACGCAAGCGTTAATGAAACACTGCGTTTCATTTAGAGGGCTTCTGAGCTATGTGGCGCCCCTTTTCCCGTTAGATGCGTGGACTGGTCATCTTATCCGACGGCTGTGTTTTATTTCCCAGTTTTTAATTCTTTTAATTGTTTTTTCTTATTTCTTTTAATGCTTTAATCATTTTTAATTCATTAAAAATAGAAATAATTATCATAAAAATGTGGAAAAAAACCATGACTGTTCCTTGACTTATTTTTGATTTTTGTATGCCATTTATTTGGAATTTTAGTTAATTTTCCATTTATTGTCTCTTTTTCCATTTTTATTACATGATTAAAAATGTTCAAAATGACTAATTTACTTTCTAATTTTTGTGTTATTGCTTGGATTAAAATTTAGTGCTAAAATTTTGCATGCTTGTTATAGACTCCTTGATAGGTTTGTGTGATTTTTATTGTATTTTTTAGATGATTCTAAGTTTTAGTTTGACATAGGTTTTTAGAACTTTCCCCTTATGGATTCCTTTTAGCACACCTTGAGATGTAAAAATTGTTTAGACCCGTTAGATTTAGGTTTTGAACCTGAATTTTATACTATGGTTCCCTAACACATTTAAGATAATATAGGATTTTACTTAGCATTTATAGAAGTGATCTTCTACTATTCCCCCATTTTACAAGTTGATTATGGTTTAGGTGACCCTAACTAGGCTTACTTCATTGATTAGTCTTTTAAGTGAACATTAGTTGACTCTAAGCTTCATATCCTTTCTTGATAGAATAGAACTTAGGTAGATACCTCTTTAGAGCATTGATTAGGCCTTGATAGAGCTTGTGAATCCCCTTAGTTCAGGTGATCCTTGTAGCTGGTCATTAGGGTTTCTTAGAAGTTGCTGCGGTGCCTTTTTTCCCTATGTGATTCCTTCCCTGGGCTTTGCCCTATCCTCTTTCTCCAAGTCTTGAAGAGGAGTCCTCTTGGGAGAGCCTAATCCTTCCCTTGGTTGGATTTTGTGCATTCCTCAGGAGGTTGAGCCTTGGATTGACATTTCTCAATATAGTACATTCCTTTGGTTTGTACTATCTTTCTCCTACAAGTCTTGATGATGAGCCTTCTTGGGAGAGCCTAATCCTTCCCTTGGTTGGATTCTGTGCATTCCTTAGGAGGTTGAGCCTTGGATTGAAATTCTTGGCATGGTATATTCCTTTGGTTTATATATTGTCATCCCTCTCCAAGTCCCTTTCTTAGGATCCCTCTTGGGAGAGTCTAATCTTTCCCTTGGTTGGATTTTGTGCATTCCTCAACAGGTTGAACCTGAGATGGACATTCTGTGTTGATACACTTTAACCATATACCTTAGATTGACATCCAGGACTAATACCCAGTTTCTCTGTCCTATTGGCATAGGATCCCTCTTGGGAGAGCCTAATCCTTCCTTTGGTTGGATTCTATGCATTCCTCAAGAGGTTGAGCCCATGATGGACTCTTGTGTTGACACACATCCAACCTGGTGTAGCCTGGGATGACTTCCCTGTTGCACATTTTGGTTTCATTTCTCTTCCTTGTTTGACATTGCTTGATGCATTAGAATAGGTTCATGTTTAGTGTATTGTAGGCTAGGAGCATGACTGCATTAAGAGGTTGAGTGGGTCTCCCTCTGCTTGCTTGCATTAAGGGTTGAGGTGATCCTCCCCTTACTTGTGTGTTGCTTTTTCTTTTTGTTGTAGCTGATGTGTTTGCATTGAAAGGTTGAGCTGAGCTCCCTTTGCTTGTCTGTTTTGATTGTTTTCTTTGCTTGATTGCTTAGAGGTTGAATCTCTCCCTCTGCTTGTATTGCTGCATTGCATTTGCATCTTTACTGTTTGCCTTTGCTGTTTTATCTGCTTTAATGATTTTTGCAGTTGTTTTCTGTATCCCATTGACATGATCCCCTAGGACTCTCACTTCCTTTGATAAGGAAGTGATGATAGAATTTTAGGTTGAAACCTTTGCATGATAATATCTAGGAGTTCCCTGTTTCAAACTCAACCATAGGATGAATCCTTGGCATGACAACATTAGGGCTTGATAGTTTCCCCCGTAGAGTTCGTTCTCTTCTTATCTCCAAAACAACAGTAAAATACATAATAAAGGCAAGCTGGTACAGGGCGTTACGAGCCTTAAGCCACTTGGAAAATGATAATTGAGCGGTCTCCTTTCAATCGTCTAGAGTGTTTAGTATACGTCCTTTGGACGATATGCGACACATTCGTTTCCAAGTCATAGTCTCTAGAGCTGTACGAACTACAGACATCCATAAATAACACTTCTTCCGTAAAAGACAAAAAACAAACTTCAAACCTCTTTTTGCCCCGTGGGCCCATTAATCAAGGAAAACTTTTCAGAAAAAGAGTGTCGTTAACTCGCAGTTCTACCGCAAACGGTAACGCACGAGTCTCCGACGAGCAAGCTGCATACACCAAACTGCTGGAATTGTTTGTTAACCATACTCGAAAAATAGATGAATCTAAACCCGTAATCCGTATTATCCCGAACTACGTAAGCTTTGATCTCTCACACCTGTTTAGAGTATGTAGGCACAATACTGGCGTATTGGCGAGCCACCTTCCCCCATCCTTTTATCCGTAGTTAGCCGAACTATGTTGACTCTGATTTCTCGTTCTCTGACGAGAATACGTAGGCACGAAGCGCGATGCTTTGCCGAATCATTTTCTTTTCTTTTCAGACCAGCCTTGATAGGTAGATAGTTAAAACCAACCCGTCAGATAAACACAACAAGCGTGGATCCCATCGAGTACGATGGACGTGAGGGGTGCTAATACCTTCCCCTTGCGTAACCGACTCCCAAACCCAGACATGGTTGCGATGACCTTGTCTTATACCTTTTCGTCAGGTTTTTCCGATCGTTTCCTTTCCCTTTCTGTGGGATAAATAACGAAAGGTGGCGACTCTTCTGTTTTGCCGGCACCTTATTTTCGCAGTAGCGACACTAGTTATTCGGTGTGAAAAGCTATGAACCGGAAGTCTTGTGCCTGAGTTTTTCGGGAGTAAAACGTGATTTAGGATTTTTTTTTTTTGTTTTTACCGCTCTTGTTGTGATGAAATGAGGGAAAAGTGAAAATTTTGAAATTATTGATATTTATACAAGGATATTTTCGTCCAAAAATTTAATTCGTAGGGGTATGAGTATAAATGTGGGGGTATGGGGTGGAATTGTCTTCCATACCGACACAGTTATATCCATACCTCTGCAATTTTGCAAATATTCCAATTTTACCTTTTTACTTTTTTTTTTACTTTTTTATTGCGCAGTCAATCGAGTTAAAAATAATTATTTAAAAGTACACGAAAAGAACCAAATAACTACAGGAAAAGAAATCCGATTTGTATTATTATCAAACTGAAAAACTTGATGGTAATACATCTGATATGTTATTTTACTAAACCAAATAACTTGTATGCTAGTTATCCGGTTTGATTTTGAATGACATAAAAGCTCCAGATAACATTGATACAAGTGATCCGATTTGAATTTTTTATAGTTTCAAAAAACTTATCTTGAGGTGTTCCGGTTTAGTAATATTCTAAACAAGATATAATGAATCAAGTCATCCGGTGTGGAAAACAAATAAATCAGATAACATGATCGCATGTTATCTGGTGCGAAATAACTAAAGAAACAAACCGGAAACTCACTTGCTAGTTATTCGGTGTGAAAAGCTATGAACCAAGTCTTGTGCCTGTGTTTTCCAATCAGTTTGAACCCTTTTTGAGACATGGAGCTATAATATGTTGCGATTCAACCACCGATTCCGATATGGTTCATTGTAATTTTAGATTTTGGGAGAATTTAGAATCAAGGGTGGGAGAAAAGGTTTGGAAGGCAATTGCAAATCTTGGAGTGGTGAACAAAGGAGGGGACAAGGATTATCAAAAGAAAATTGAGGAGATGGAAAAGCGGGACAAAGAAAAGAAACAAGTTTGGAAGGTGATTAAAAAATCAGGGAAATGATTATTGGCTCGCTTAATATTAGGGGGGAGGCAGTTTGGTGAAAAGAAAAAGAATATGTAAGATAATCTATCAAGGTAAAGCAGACATGTTTCTTATTCAAGAATCAAAGTTGGTTTGTGTGGATTTATCGATTGTGGGTAGCCTATGAAGGAAGGAGAATTTGGGTTAGTCCTTTTCTAAAGTTGTAGGGCAATCGGGCGGGATAATGACTATGTGGAAGGAAGATTCGGTTGATGTCATTCTTAGTTTCAAAGGAGAATGTTACTTGGGGTTGAATGTAAGTTGGAAAGGAGGGATTTATTATATAGTAAATGTGTATTCTGCTTGTTCAATGGAGCTCAAAAGGAAACTATGGAAGGAGTTACTTGATCTCAAGCTTCGGTTCAACGACGGAGATTGGTGCGTGGGTAGAGACTTAATTCCATCATGAATCAAAGGGATAGGAAGGCTAGATCTTTGGATGGCATAAATTCTGAAATGCGGGAATTTGCAAAGTTTATTGAAAATCTTGAGTTGGTCGACTTACTGTGCAAAGGCAATAAACTTACATGGTACAGCGGAGATGGCAGATCGATAAGTAGAATAGAACATTTTCTGGTGTCCGAGTCTTTGGCTAGTAGATGGGGTTTGGTGGGTCAATTGATCGGAGATAGAGATGTTTTAATCACTGTCATATTTGGCTTCTAGGTAATGAATTCGATTGGGGTCCGAAGCCATTTAGGGTCAACAATTTGTGGTTCGACAACGCAGATTTCTTACCATTCGTTGAAGAAGCTTGGAGGAGTTTGAGGGTGGAAGGTAGAGGTGATTTCGTGCTTAAGGATAAGTTGAGATTACTTAAAGTCAGTCTGCGTTGGTGGAATTCAGAAGTCTTTGGGAGGATTGATTTGGAAGTATATGAAGGAAGGAATAAGATTAAAGAATCAGATACTTCCTCGCGTCTTATAAAGAGAGTGAAGTTTCAGAGGTGGTGGAAAATAAGAGGTTTATTACTTCTCTGCTTTGGCGAAATCTCAGGATTAAACAAAACATGCTTTTTCAAAAATCTAGATTGAAGTGGGATTGTGAAAGGGATACCAATAGCAGATTTTTTCATGGGGCTATTAAGGAAAGGAGACGCACCAACTATATTGGTTCTATTAACACTTCTCATGATTTAGTTGACTCTGTGATTGGAGTGAAGGAGGAAGTTTTTCATTTCACTGCTAAATTCGTGGAAGAAGAGAAGTTTCGGCCTACATTGGATGGCATCTCATTCAATAGCATTTCTGAAGCCGAGCCCAGAATGTTAGAAGCTAGGTTTTCAGATTCGGAAATTAGGGAGGCTATTTGGGGTTGTGAGGGGTCGAAAAGCCCAGGTCCTGACGGTTTCAATTTCTTCTTCATCAGGAAATGTTGGCACTTCCTCAAGGAAGATTTTATGTGCTTCTTCCATTTTTTTCATGAGCAAGCAGTGATGTCAAAGTCTATTTCTTCTTTTTTAACATTGATTCTGAAAAACACTAATCCTTTCGATCTAGATGATCACAAGCCCATTTTTTTAGTCGGTTGTTTATATATAGCTCTCTCCAAACTTCTTGCTGATAGAATTAAGAAGGTCCTCAGGTTGATTGTTTCACATTGTCAAAGTTCTTTCGTTCTGGGAAGACATTTACTTAATGAGGTGGTTGTGGCAAATGAGATTGTCGATTTCACAATCATAGAGAAGAAGGAATGCTTATTATTCAAGGTGGATTCCGAAAAGACATATGACAAAGTTAATTGGGAGTTTCTCAAATACATGATGAGAAGGATGGGGTTCGGTTTGCTTTGGCTTAAATGGATGAAGGTCATCCATCATCTACATGAGTTTTATGTTGGTGCTTGTGAATGGAAGTCCGACGGAGAATTTGGAGTGGGAAAGGGTCTCAGACAGAGGGATCTGCTATCTCCGTTTTTATTTGTTCTCGTGATGGAAGGGCTGACAGGATTGGTTAAGAAAGCTCACAACATTGGAGATTTCTCAGGTTTTAAAGTGAAGGGAAATTGTACGATGGACACTCTCCAATTTGATGACGTTACGCTTTTAATTGGAGAAGGCAGTTGGAATCACATGTTGTCCCTTAAGGTGGTTCTTAGAGGATATGAAATTATTTCGGGTCTTGGAGTGAATTTCATCAAAATCAAACTGATCGGGATTAATATTAGTAATCATTTTTTACTTGCTGCAGCAAACTTTTTGTCTTATAGGATTGAAGCAAAGAAGTTTACTTTTCTTGGTATTCCGATTGGAATAAACCCAGGCAAAATCTTGAATCTTGGAGGAAGAATCACATTGCTGAAATCGGTATGGTGCAGCCTTTCCATTTTCCTCCTCTCTTTTTATAAAGCATCGGTTTCAATTTGCAGGGAGATCACGAGAATTCAAAACATATTCCTATGGGGAGATGCAGAAGGTTGTAGGAAGATCCATTGGGTTGGGTGGGAAAATTTGTGTTTGCCTTTAGATTTTGGAGGGCTTGGATTCAAGAGACTGGAGGAATTCAACAAGTCTTTGTTAATGAAATGGAGATGGAGGGTAATTGAGGGAAAAGATTCATTGTGGATTGACATCTTAAAGGCTAAGTACAGTAATATTAATCATCAGGTTTTATATCCTTCTTGCTTTCTTAGGCGTTCATTCGGTTCGTCATGGCGGAATGATATTTTATCTTTAGAAAACAGAGTGGAAACTGAATTCTTTTCTGAGCACTGCGGTTTTCGGGTGGGCAATGAGAATTCCATTTTGTTCTGGCATGCTGTTTGGATAGGCAATGTTTGTTTGAGAGTTTCTTTTCCTGATCTCTTTTTATTAAGCTCTTCTAAGACGGAGTCAGTTGCGTGTATGGGTTGCTGGCTTCAAGATAGGTGGGTTTGGGGCGATTTTGGAATCACACCATCTGTTAACGTTGATACGTTGCGCAGGCTGCATTCTTTAAATATGCTTTTGATTAACAGCACGCCTAACAGGGAGATCCTTCAGTTGGTTACACGGTCAAATCTGGATACGCTATCATGTTTCAAACTATGTTGTCTGCCGTTTCTTCCGTAGGTTCGAATTTTCGAATTTAGCTTTTACCGTGTTATGGAAATCCTTGATTCCGTATAGAGTTAGGGTGTTTAGTTGGAGATGTTTTCTGGAAAGAATTTCGTCGAAAGATCAGTTACTTAGGCGTGAAATTGTAGTTATTTCTAATCCTTTATGTGAGTTTTGTAAAGCTAAGTTTGAATCGTTGAATCACATTTTGCTCAATTGTACTATTTCTAAAGCTGTTTGGATTGAGATGGCAAGGTTGATTGGTTTGGTTTGGGTTCAAAACATTAATTTGAGGAAGGCTTTCCTGTTCTGGGAAGATTTATTTTCTAAGGTGAAAGTGAAGAAGAATAAGGTTGTGTTTGGTTGGTAGTTTGTTGGACAATTTAGAAGAAGATAAACGATATAATTTTTAACAATGTTCATTGGAATGTTTCGGATATATTGTGGAATAACAAATTTTTGGTTTGGACATGATCCTATATAGGAGAAATTAGTAGTTCCAAATGTAACTTTTACAAATTTTATAAACTTTCTTTACATTAATTAGCATAAGTTGTATTTGATATTAATTTCTTCTTTGTAGTGGAATTCTTTTTTTTTCCTCTTTTATAATCGGGTTTGAATACCCCCTAATCCTCTTTCAATGCAATTCTCGCTTAAAAAAAATAATTCTTATCGATATAAATTTGAATACACCACTCTTATTACTAAATATAACTTACATGAAATCAAAAGCAAATAATTGAATGCACATTATGCCAAGGCGTTTTAATGTTAATAAGCTATAAAACTTATATTACTGGCAATGTCTAAGTAAGCTATAAAAGCATATTCCAGATCAAATAACTTATCCATCAACTGGAGAAATTTCTACAACGGCCACATGTTCCATAATCCAATTCCAATCGTCAGAAGAATTTTGCTGCAAAAAGTCAACATGCATACTCCGAAAATGGAGAACTTCAAGCTTCTCCAAGTGTTGGATGCCAGTCGGTATATTCTTCAGTCTAGGGAGTCCGTATAACTGAAGCTTTTTCAGAGAAGGCAATGCTCCTTTGTCGATAATAATCTCTTTCAATTCATTTGAAGATCCAACATCCATTTCCTTTAGTTTCTGAAACCATCCATCTTGAAAATGCAAATTTGAGCCTCCATAAGCACCAACACCTATAGAGAGGATCAACAAGTGTTGCAGACTGTTGAGTGATTCCATTGGATCTTTAGTTAAACAGGAGAGCTTCAACCTCAACACAACAAGATTTTGAAGCTCTAAAATCCACTCTGGCAACTTCTGTAGCCTCCCGCGTAATGTAAGTTTTTGAAGCTTACTCGGCGGGGAAATCAAATTCAAATCAATGAATTCATTGCTAGCTGTAGAACTTAGTTTAACATGTAATTTCTCCAAGTGTTTCAGTTCAGCGATCGAGGAAGATAGAACCTTGTAATCTTCTCTACGAACATTAAGCAACCCTATTTCTCTGATCTGCTTCAGCTTTCCTAACTCTTTAATCACCTCTACAGCTCCATCCATACTTAAATTAACATAACATAGTGTTTGTAGGGATGTCATCTCTCCAACGCGATTCTTTAATCGAATCAAAGATAGTCCGGAGCCGATAAGGTGTCTTAGCTTTCGAAGCTTGCTAATCTCTTTTGGCAACTCATTAACATTAGCAGCCCTTAGATCCAAGGTCTCTAGGTTCTGGAGCATGCCAATGGAGTTTGGGATTTTACCTTCTGTTATATACCCCAAGCTTAAATACTTCAAGTGAACCATACTTCCCAACTCTTTAGGAACATTCAACAATCTCGAAAATTTATAATCAAGAACCTTTAAGCGCTTGTATTTTGTAGGAAATCTCCTCACGGAGTATACATTTGATTCTTTATTTGTAAAAACAAGTATTGACCGAACATGTGATGTTTCAGTACGCTCAACGAAATCATCAGAAGTGGTTGTTATTGATAGGCGGCAAACTGTTCCACTTAAGGATGATTGTTCATCTTCACTAATTTGGTTGCAAAAGTTTAAATCCTCGAATTTTTTTAGAACCATGTCGCGTATTAGATCATGAACACGACAACCCTTAACTTTACCATCAATTCTAACTGAAGATAGTTGCACTAAACTTCTATGAATCAACTCCGTTAAATATCCTTCTGCAACTTCTTCCAAAGTCTTTCCCCTTTCCTCCTTCACAAACCCTTCAGCTATCCATTGTTGAATCAGTCTCCTTGTTTTAACTTCATAATCTTCCGGATATATTCCGAAATACAACAAACATGACTTGAGATGACAAGGTAAATCATCATAACTTAAGCCCAAAATTTCTTGTATCCCAATTAAATGTGTACTTTTCAATAGTTCGATGCTAAGATTTTCATTAAATTTCTGCCACTCGAAAACATTTTTCTCTTTTGCAGACAAAACACCACCAATGGCAACAGTTGCTAGTGGTAATCCCTTGCATTTGCTAACAATTTCATAAGCTATATCATTCAGCTCCTTTGGACAAACCCCACCATAGTCAAATTTGAATGCTTTCTTATTGAACAACTCCAAAGATTGTTCTTGTGTTAAAGGTTGCAACTCAAGCACTTCAACAAAAGAAGATTTTTTACAAGACATCACAACATCTAGGTTTCTTGTTGTGATAAATATCCTACTTCCATTTTTATTATCACCTACAGAAAATTCAATATCATCCCAAAAATGTTCACTCCAAACATCATCAAACACGACAACGTACCTTATTTTTTGCAAGTAGTTTCTCACCTCACCCGTCAATGAGCCTTTATCCATTCGAAAAATATCCTCAGGAGGATCTTCTCCCTTTTGTTTGTAAAAGTTTTGCAACATGTCCCTTAACAACCCTTCAACACTATATGATTGAGATACGGTAATCCATACACGACAATCAAAGTGTCGAATGACATTCTTACATTCAAAAACTTTCTTGGCAAGAGTGGTTTTTCCTTGCCCTCCCATTCCAACTACAGAAACTACGGTGCGCTCATCTCTTCCTTTTACCAACCAATCAGTCAACCCATCTCTTTGTGGTTCATAGCCCACAACATCAACTTCCTCAATGTAAAGAGCAGCCACTCGAGGATCGTGCCATTTGGAATTCTGGCTTTCCCGAGAATTGCTTGATCCTTGTTCTAAGGAATATTGGAAGCCATATCTTTCGCTTCTTTCCTTGATCCTGCGAACAGATAACTTAATGTTTTGAATCTCAGACGCTATTTGGCGTCGAGGAATAATAGTTTTGAGTTTATGGAGAAAAAAAACACATCCAGGATGAGGAGGCTGCTGTCCCACATGGATCAAATAATCATCAATGATGTCTTCAATGCGAAAAGCTGCTTCTCTAACTTGCTTCACCCATGTTTTGACTCCTTCAGCTGTTGAAGCTCTTTTATCAGCATCCTTAAGGAATGCTTGAATACTTTTAAGCTCGTCTTTAATATCTGCAAACTCTTTGTGAATACCTCTCAATAGCTTGGCTTCTTCCCTTAACAGTGGAAGTAGTTGATCAATAACTAATGACACTGCAACTTCCGCCATATGAGTTGAGTTCTGATTATTGTTGTTTGGTGAAATGAAGAGGTATTGCTCCACAGTTTGTATTCCTAGAGCTTTGTTAAGCACAGCATCTATCAGGAACAAAAGAAGTTGCTTGCTATCCACTAAATGGGAATCTATAAAGCATATCTTTTGGATATCAAGCTACCTACAAGACAACTAGTTCAAAGAATGTGAACATTAAAAGATATGGTTATTGGTGTACTTTGACTATAAACAAAGGGAACTTAATGGAAACCAATAAAAAATTATTCACACAAGTCTTTATTATAAGGAAAAAAAAATACTTTTTACATGCATTAAATAATCAATGTTTTTGAACTATTATATAAATGAGTATAAATACATAAATTATTTAATAAATTTAAAAATAAAACTTCTTTTTAAAATAAAGACCGAAGAAAATATTAGGAGTAAACCTTCAACAAGACTCCTTAAATTTTTTGTCGTTGTTAATTTGATTTGAATTTCTCGTATGAAGATTATGGGGCATTGCAGTTCATGATTAAAAAATACTATAGTATGTAAAAGAGCAACTAATGTTATATTTATGAAGTAACAAGAGAATTTGACTTTTGAATTAAAGTTTTATTTGGATTGAAGGAATAAAATAAAGAGGAGCACAATAGAATATAATGAAATGGAGGGTAACTATCAGAATGGAATGAAGTTTGATATTTTATGAAATGAGTAAATACTATTTTCAGTTCATTGTTTGAATTTTTTATTTTTAAATAATAAATATATCAAAGAAAACAAAACTGAAACATGGAGGGACCAATACTAAAACCCTGTAGGGAAAACAGCATAATTGTAAAGAAACAATCTTGTCAGTAACTTTTAAGTAGAGTTGGTTAGACCCTTAAAAATTCAAGAATTATGATTTGCTGCAGTCACCGAAACTCCGCAATCATACGGTCAACGGCCTTGATTTAAGAACAATATTTTTAAAATTTTAAGATAAAAAATGTAATCAGATATTTTGATCCATCCAATCAAAATAAAACGGTTCATGGTGTCTTGACTGTGTGATTGCGTGAAAATCTAACTGCGGTGAACTCTTTCCTCTTGAATGATAGACTTGTTGAACCGAGTATTGTACTTCTCTGAAATCTGAAAAGTATGACTAACCCTTTTCATGGAAAAAAAAAAGTATATTGAATTCCAAAATAGAAAGAAAGTCAATATAAAAGATAAATCACAAACAAAAGGATAGCAATGGCATATCGTACGTGTGAGAGGGAAGCTCTCATAACATGTATATTAGGGGATAAGTATAGGTATGTCCATTTGTTTATACTCTTTCAATTTGAGACTTTCTCTATTATTAGTGAGTTTCTTGAAATCTGAGATATAATTATCCACACAAAAGGATAGCAATGGCATTTCGTACGTGTGAGAGAGTATATAACTCATAATGAAAGACATGCAGGGATGTTGTGAAATATAGGGTTTAAGTTGGATCCATGCACAAGAATTAATAATGTCAAATACATAATTTGAAACAATTTGGTTTGGAAGAGCTTTAAAGTATTGCTTTTGGAAGTACTGAGATACTTTAGAGGTTGAGAATTTTGAGATCTAAACTCAAAATACGTTTCAAAATTTGCATAGTATTACATGCCTAAAATACCAGCTGAAATATTTAGACATATAAAATTGTAGGGCTGGAAGCTTTAACTTCAAATAAACACATAATAAACTAGAAGAATGAATGTTTGCTTTGGTGGAATTCTCTGTTGGAAAAGCTTAAAGAATACACCATTAATCAATTTTGGTCCTTGCACTAGTTAGCCATATCATATTGATTAGCAATTTCTGTGCAAGACAAAAGTAGCTTCTGATTTTGTGAGTTAGTCACTGAAATGAATTATGCAATAGTGGTTAATATCACCAGCCAATACATCTTGTTGTAACACCAAATCACAGAATTTTCCACTCAGCTTTCTAACATTAAGGTTGTCAGTAGTAGTTTAAGAACAAGAGATAACCTGCTAATATTCAACAAAGCATTTTAATCACGAAAAAATGTCGAAGCAGGTAAAGCGGAAAGCTGACCAGCAGAGTACCAGAGAAAGGATAACCGAGTCTCTCATATGTAGTATTCCAAAGAAGATACGGCACCATTTCTTTACATCTGATAGAGGTGATATACTATGGATGAGTTAAGTGAATCCTTTGGTCAGAAAGTTGTGTTAGAGAAAGATTTTCGGCTACCAGCTGTAATACTTTGCAAATTGCCACATCCTAAGTTTTACTAGAAAGAACATAAGAAGAATCAGAGAATATGAGCAATTATATCTCAACTGATAGAACTATAGCATCTTATTTTACTCAATCTGAAGGTATGTCTCTAGTTCCATTGAGAAGAACACACATTTTTTCTCCGTTCAAATGCACTAACTAACACAGAAAGGCCTTAATAAATTCAACAGAAATGAAATTGAAGCGTTAGTCAATTAGTGAGATATTTCATTAGAAAAGTTCAATCAAACACTATGGATTTGATGCCTCCAATACCAACCATTGTAGCTATTTCATTATCAACTAAAAACCCTTTAAAACAGACTGTAACCCTAACCCACATTTGATAAGAGTGCAACTATGCCCATTGCAAAAGCTCGCATGAAGGTATCACTACGATCATTTAAATTATGGCTGTGAACATTAGCAATAATCATTTATTCTTCATTTTCTCTTTAAGAAATCAATAAATTAAAATAGTACAAAGGAGCAAGAATGAAAAACCAAAGCTTTTAGCAAACAACAGCACCCGATATGTAAGTTTTAATCCCAAAGTCTCATTCAGCTATTTTCTTTTGGGGAATCACTGCGGGCCATACTTCGGGCCTCTGATGGAGGAACGTAACCATACTTCTTTTTCAACGTATCTAAGACGAATTTATCGCGAGCCATAGTTCGGGCACGTTGGGGTTCAACATTAACATAAGAAAGGTGCATCCCAACAGCTAAAAGGACAGCTCCTGAGAGGGAACATGCAATGGTCATTGCCAATTTCTTGGGTGTTGAGGGGAAACACCCCACCATTACCACAAATACCTGTGACATAAAATAGTAAAAGACAACCTACATAAGTTTCACCAAGATTGTAATTGAAATTATCCACTGTGTGTATTCAATGCTCATACTCATAAACAAATAGATGGCATTTTATCAAACATGTAAGGTGCATTTGAAAATCTTAAGTTTGAATACATCTAGCAGGCATTTTATCAAATATGTGGTGTGTGTTTGAAAATGAATGAAGGTTTATCAATCGAGAGATACCTCGAGTTTGTCTGCTACGATAATGAGAAGATATAGGAAGATTTGAAATCTGATTAATGGTATAATCGCTTTTATTGATATAAGCACTTTTATTTCATGAATGAATTTGAAAATGAAAACGTTTTCTTATTGGTTTATTCTATATAAAGGACTTCTCATTTATCTGTTTTTTCTTTTTTTTTTAAAAGATCCTCTCATAATTTAATCTATTTTTTTTAATTTAAAATTAAAAAAAAAACTGATTACAGCCTTAACAACTTAATAATCCTAATTAAACCTAATTAAATAAAATTTTCCATACCTTTAATTATAATTTTAAGCTTAATTACTATATTAATTATTTTATTTATTTATTTATTAGTAGCGGAAAAATATCACTCATATTTTAGATTATTTTATATAAATTAATTATAAATAATAAAATGAATTTTTACCCAAATAACTCAATTTTTAAAAAAATTCTCAAAATACCCTACATTTTAAAAATATTTACAAAGTATCTCAGCTAAGGTTTGGACTTACACAATGGTGTCAATTCAATTGGTGATCCTTTGTTAAGGTCATAAGGGTGGCGTCAATTGGTCTGAAGACACCTCGTGTGTAACAGCCCAAATTTCATTAAATAATTAATTGTAGTAATTAATTGATTTAGTGGGATTTTATGTTAATATTGGAATTAATTTTTATTAATTGGAATTAATAGAAAATTGAAAGGAAATTGGGAGGAAAGAAAATAAAAGGAAGTATATAAGGAAAGTAGAAAAGAAAGATAGTAAAGTAAAGAAAATAGAAGAGAAAGAAGAAGAGAAAGAGGAAAGAAGAAGAGAAAGAGAGGAGAAGAAGAGGAAAGTGGAAAATCATCAAGAACCAACATCAAAGCTCCGATTAATCGAGGTAAGGGTGAGAAACGTTGCTATTTAATCATTGTATGCTATTATGTATGTTGGGTTTGGGGTTTGTGGATGTTTTTCATCACTTTCTATTTAGGGCAAAAGTTGGATTAATCGGTAGATCGAGGATTTAATCGGTTGAAACTGAGCAATAATGCCGTAGAATAGTCGGGTAACATGTATTGATGCTGTTTATACTGATTTGGATGTATAAGAGAGGGTTGATGATGGATTGGTGAAGGAGGAACATAATAGGGTTCTGTTCTGCGCAGGTTCGCTGGCTCTCGCCAGGCGAGCGAAGGCGAAGCTTCGCCAGGCGAAGCCTAGCGAATGCTGGCGAATAATTATATTTAAGTCCCAGTGGACTTCGCTGGCGAGTTCGCCAGGCGAAGTTGGATAGCGAAGGTTCGCCCAGCGAAGGTGCTGGCGAATGGTGGCGAATGAAGTCAGTAGCTACTGACTTGGGCTCGCTGGGAAGTCTCGCCAGGCGAAGCCTAGCGAGTGTTCGCTGAGAGAGTTCGCCAGGCGAAGGCCAGGCGAAGGTTCGCTGCGAGGGTTCGCCAGGCGAATGAAGGCGAATGTGACAGTATATTTTCTTTGTTGTGTTATCCAAATGGTGATTGTTTGGTTGATTCGCATATGTTAATACTTCTATGTTATGAATGAGTATGTGAACTATTATGATAACATGTGCTGTGGGTAGCCTTCGGGCGTGAATCCTAGAGTTGTGATATAAATGATTAATTGTAATCGGTTAAAATACATGAGAACATAATGATGATTATGTGTGTATTAATTGATGAGTTGTGGATGTTTGATTGTTGTGTACAATTATGTAATGAGTATGCATGAGAACATTTTGAATATGTGTGCATAACTTATAATTGTATGACTGGTATTGCGATGTGAATACTTGATTGTTGTGATAATTAGAGATACATGGGAATACAATGAGGAATGTATGTGTATCGTCTAATGAATTGTGAGTGCATATATGTATGCGATTGTTGTGTGAATGTATGGGAACATATGTGATATGTGTGCATTGTTGTTGAATATGATGATGATGTGTGAAATGAATACATTGATACATGTTTGATATATGTTGTATGTGCAATCATAATGAAATTCTCGAAGGGGTGAATTATTCGAATGCATGGGATTAAGACGCGGGAACGGTCTTAAGTGCATTTATTGTGATTGGTTGATTGTACATGCATCATTCAGTCAAGAGGCAATGTCTGTTAGTTTCGTGGAAACTAGTGGCTTGTCCCAAACCTAGAAGGGTGGGTTTGAAGCCTAGGGGACGGGCTTGGTTGTTATCGGTCTAGAAGGGTGGACCCGGTTTAAAGTAAAAATCGAAAAATGATAACAAGTTATCGGTCTAGAAGGGTGGACCCGGTTTAGAGTGAAAACCGAAAAAGATAACTAATGTCGGTACCGCATTGCATGAGTTGCATTGGATATGTTGAGTCACATTGCATATTATTGTTGTTGTATAAATGTGCTTGTGAATGATTGTGGAATTGAGCATGAAGGGATGTGCTTGTGAATGTTCATAATGTTGATATATGTGAACACGATATATCATGATTATGAGAATGAAGTGTGGTGAGAAATGTGAATATGTGTTATATGACTGCCTATATATATATATATATATAATCTTATGCTTTGATTATTATGGTTATATTTCTCACCCTTCTGCTGTTTTATAATGCTCTATGAGGCATTGCAGATTAGGATGCTGGAGTCCTTTTGTGAAGTTAGTCTTCATTCTTTTGAGTCGGCTGCTCTGATATGTAACACCGGGTAGTTAGACTAGTATAGTCATTCTTTTGTGATACATTGCGATGTATCAGCTGATGTGGTTTTGTAATCTAACTGATATGATGTATTAATCTGGATGACTTATGTGCATTTGAATTAATATTTTGGAACTGATTAAATGATGTTACCTTCCGCTTAAATTAAATGTTGAAATGTGATTTCTAAAACTACGGAAATGTTACATATTTTATGGAGCAAAATGTTAAAGAGTTTTGTTGGTGAAATTGTGGCATTCTTCTTTTATACCTTATTATAAAACCTTTTTACTCTGATAATTTGTATGTGCTTAATTGTTTTATATGCATTTATTTGGGGTATAGAAGGGGGTGTTACAAAAGTGGTATCAGAGCAGGTCGGTCCGTCCGGCCAAGTTGTCTAATGTTATTTGTTCCCTTGTATGCGACATGTGTGTGAAAACACTGTCGATACATGTTGTTGCTTAACCTTGTCTGGAGAAGTGGGAATGATCTAAGTGGGGGAGAAGTTGTGCTTCTCCAAGATGCTGCAGGTGTAGAAGTTGTAGCTCAGTGGGTGGTTAACACTATTGTGGTTTGGTAAAGATAGTCTATACTCCATCATGATTTTCAGCTGCCTATTGAAAAATTGAGGAACTGATCACCCTTAATCTCTTGTTGATAGTAGTTGGGGTTCTGTTGGATGGGATGGACGTGTCTTGCAAGCTTAGGTGGCGTGAGCAGAGAATTGTTTGGAGCTAAGCCAGGTGCTTAAGAAGTGTGTTGATGAGTCGGCACGAGACAGTGAGGAGATGGTTAATTTTGATGGGAATTCGGGGTGCTAATGAAAGTGGGAAGATGGCGGTTTTGCCGACTAATTATATCTGTTTGGACAGTCGAAGAATTAAATTGATTGAGTAGTGTTGAGAATTATGTCTGGTGTGTGTGCTACGGCAACAGATTGTGGAGTTGAGTATAGGGGTGGATAATGACTTCTAGTGATTACTAAAGGAAATGAGATGTGGAATACATGGTTGGTATAATTGGACCCTTAAGCATTTCAAGAGTTGGAGAGGTATTGGATGACCTTTAAGTGTGGAAGGGTTGTTTCCGTGATTTTGTCGTAATGGAAAACCGTAATTCGGAATGACGCAAGATTAGAAGCGTTGGAAGATATTACAGTGCTCTATGTGATGGGAAAGTAGTGACATGGAATTAAGTATTTATTGGCGAAAAATGTTTGGATGTCATGGTAAGCGCGGAGAGTGCGGTTTGTGTTATCACCATAAGTTTACAGCTGAGTGTCCGTTTGATATAATGATTTTCCACGCTTGATTGAGAGAGTCAATGGTTATGTAACCGATGGTGTTTGGATATGTTCGGAGAGTATAGGGGTTCATGTTGAGCGTCGGGAACTTGAGTTATTAGTATTGGGGAAGAGGCAGTGATGTACTACTGTGAAGAAAGTTCAAAGAGTTTTGAGAAAGCTGTCAACAGTTCGTGTATTGGTTTTGCCAAGTCCGACAAGATTGTCGTTGTGTTTTGAGATACTTTGTTGATATGATTAAGAGATGTGTTAAGTACAACATTAATGAGCTTTGGTTATGCTTGAAGGCAGTATAAAGTACAGAGAGGGATTATCTGACAAGTAAATTGGAGTGGGTTGCTGTTGTGTGTTTGTACCAGAGTTTGGAAGCCTCAATTGTTTAGTTGAGATTTGAGATGGTTACTGACCTTAAGGTATTTGTTTTATTTGAGAGAGAGTCAAATATGAGACAGAGAAGTAATTGGAACTCCTGAAGGAGTATGGTTTTGGTTAAATTACCATTCGGATGAGACCAAGTGGTAGCTAAGATATCGAATCGGGAATTTTGGTATACACTAATGAAGATGGTAAGGAAGTTAGAACTGATTAAGCAAACTCAGATATGAGTTCGGCCTGTGAAGAGACTTCTTATGGAGTTGAGCCTTGGATGTTGAGATTGACTTTTGGTATTTTGATGAGGTTCGAGGAAACCGGAATTCTGAGTTGAGTTGATAGATTAATTGAATTTAATGGATAAAAGTCAGAGGGCTTATTTTCGGATTAAGGGAAATGGTATTGTGAGATGTCGTGAGGAAGTGTGTATTCTGAATAGTGTGAGTTGGATAAGAGTACTCAGGGAGAAGTACATCGAGAAAGATGGGGTATCCGTGCAGGTACTAGGAAGATGCGACCGAATTTGAGAAATAGTTTTGGATAGCCATAGATGGAGAAGTAATTGATTGAGTTTGTATATGTTGATTAGACTTGCTGGGAATTGAAGTGTGGACATTAGAGATGGTTGGATCTGATACAACTGTTGAGTATTTCGAGTGGGATGGGATAGTATTCCCATGGGCTTTGTGCCGGGTTTTCTGATGAATTTGAGGAAGTATGATCCGATTTGGACAGTTAAGAATGGATTAACAAGAGTAACTCGTTGCCTACCAGTGAAGATGAATCATTATGTTAGATGGGAACTCAAGTTTTTCGTTAAGATTATGGGAAAGATTGCGAAAGCGGTTGGGTGCCATGTTGAAGATGAACTCTGACTAGCGTCCGTGAATGGCATGGACAAACGAAGAAAACTATCCAGTATGAAGAGGACTCGTTGAGAGCTTGTGTGTTGGACCAGGATGGATCTAAGGGTAGTTAATTGTCGTTGATGGAGTTGCCTACAATAACTGTTGCCATTTCGTATTGGAAACAACATTGTATGAAGTTCGTTGGGTAAGAGGGTATGACTCCTTTGTGTTGTTGCATGTCCAACGGGAGTGTTGTACTCGGATCAAAGACCGTGCAAGGGACGATGGAAACGATCAAAGAATCCAAGTAAGGCCGTGTTTTGAGAGTTATGGTAGTAATTGGTGTTGGTCGAGCTTGAAGTCTCGTGAACACCCTGTGTTTTGTTGATCTGTATCAGAGTAGCGCAGCGGAAGCGTGAAGCGGATAGCATGTTAGACTGTTTTACCGCTGTCGCTTGAGAGGATTGCATGAGGTGTTCATATGTCTGAGTTGAAGAGGTACATTGATTCAGGTGGATGGTGTACAAGTAAGAGAGAATTTGACTTCGGAGGCGTGGCTAGTTCTAGTTGTTGATAAGAAACAACTTCGAAGTATAGAGATTCCTTTGGTGGAAGTAGTTATGGGAGAATTGGATTTGGAAGAATTGGAATGCGAGAGTCGTATCCAGAGTTGTTTGGATCAGGTAACATTTTCGAGGACGAAAATTCCTAAGTGGGGGAGAGTTGTAACAGCCCAAATTTCATTAAATAATTAATTGTAGTAATTAATTGATTTAGTGGGATTTTATGTTAATATTGGAATTAATTTTTATTAATTGGAATTAATAGAAAATTGAAAGGAAATTGGGAGGAAAGAAAATAAAAGGAAGTATATAAGGAAAGTAGAAAAGAAAGATAGTAAAGTAAAGAAAATAGAAGAGAAAGAAGAAGAGAAAGAGGAAAGAAGAAGAGAAAGAGAGGAGAAGAAGAGGAAAGTGGAAAATCATCAAGAACCAACATCAAAGCTCCGATTAATCGAGGTAAGGGTGAGAAACGTTGCTATTTAATCATTGTATGCTATTATGTATGTTGGGTTTGGGGTTTGTGGATGTTTTTCATCACTTTCTATTTAGGGCAAAAGTTGGATTAATCGGTAGATCGAGGATTTAATCGGTTGAAACTGAGCAATAATGCCGTAGAATAGTCGGGTAACATGTATTGATGCTGTTTATACTGATTTGGATGTATAAGAGAGGGTTGATGATGGATTGGTGAAGGAGGAACAGAATAGGGTTCTGTTCTGCGCAGGTTCGCTGGCTCTCGCCAGGCGAGCGAAGGCGAAGCTTCGCCAGGCGAAGCCTAGCGAATGCTGGCGAATAATTATATTTAAGTCCCAGTGGACTTCGCTGGCGAGTTCGCCAGGCGAAGTTGGATAGCGAAGGTTCGCCCAGCGAAGGTGCTGGCGAATGGTGGCGAATGAAGTCAGTAGCTACTGACTTGGGCTCGCTGGGAAGTCTCGCCAGGCGAAGCCTAGCGAGTGTTCGCTGAGAGAGTTCGCCAGGCGAAGGCCAGGCGAAGGTTCGCTGCGAGGGTTCGCCAGGCGAATGAAGGCGAATGTGACAGTATATTTTCTTTGTTGTGTTATCCAAATGGTGATTGTTTGGTTGATTCGCATATGTTAATACTTCTATGTTATGAATGAGTATGTGAACTATTATGATAACATGTGCTGTGGGTAGCCTTCGGGCGTGAATCCTAGAGTTGTGATATAAATGATTAATTGTAATCGGTTAAAATACATGAGAACATAATGATGATTATGTGTGTATTAATTGATGAGTTGTGGATGTTTGATTGTTGTGTACAATTATGTAATGAGTATGCATGAGAACATTTTGAATATGTGTGCATAACTTATAATTGTATGACTGGTATTGCAATGTGAATACTTGATTGTTGTGATAATTAGAGATACATGGGAATACAATGAGGAATGTATGTGTATCGTCTAATGAATTGTGAGTGCATATATGTATGCGATTGTTGTGTGAATGTATGGGAACATATGTGATATGTGTGCATTGTTGTTGAATATGATGATGATGTGTGAAATGAATACATTGATACATGTTTGATATATGTTGTATGTGCAATCATAATGAAATTCTCGAAGGGGTGAATTATTCGAATGCATGGGATTAAGACGCGGGAACGGTCTTAAGTGCATTTATTGTGATTGGTTGATTGTACATGCATCATTCAGTCAAGAGGCAATGTCTGTTAGTTTCGTGGAAACTAGTGGCTTGTCCCAAACCTAGAAGGGTGGGTTTGAAGCCTAGGGGACGGGCTTGGTTGTTATCGGTCTAGAAGGGTGGACCCGGTTTAAAGTAAAAATCGAAAAATGATAACAAGTTATCGGTCTAGAAGGGTGGACCCGGTTTAGAGTGAAAACCGAAAAAGATAACTAATGTCGGTACCGCATTGCATGAGTTGCATTGGATATGTTGAGTCACATTGCATATTATTGTTGTTGTATAAATGTGCTTGTGAATGATTGTGGAATTGAGCATGAAGGGATGTGCTTGTGAATGTTCATAATGTTGATATATGTGAACACGATATATCATGATTATGAGAATGAAGTGTGGTGAGAAATGTGAATATGTGTTATATGACTGCCTATATATATATATATATATATATAATCTTATGCTTTGATTATTATGGTTATATTTCTCACCCTTCTGCTGTTTTATAATGCTCTATGAGGCATTGCAGATTAGGATGCTGGAGTCCTTTTGTGAAGTTAGTCTTCATTCTTTTGAGTCGGCTGCTCTGATATGTAACACCGGGTAGTTAGACTAGTATAGTCATTCTTTTGTGATACATTGCGATGTATCAGCTGATGTGGTTTTGTAATCTAACTGATATGATGTATTAATCTGGATGACTTATGTGCATTTGAATTAATATTTTGGAACTGATTAAATGATGTTACCTTCCGCTTAAATTAAATGTTGAAATGTGATTTCTAAAACTACGGAAATGTTACATATTTTATGGAGCAAAATGTTAAAGAGTTTTGTTGGTGAAATTGTGGCATTCTTCTTTTATACCTTATTATAAAACCTTTTTACTCTGATAATTTGTATGTGCTTAATTGTTTTATATGCATTTATTTGGGGTATAGAAGGGGGTGTTACAAAAGTGGTATCAGAGCAGGTCGGTCCGTCCGGCCAAGTTGTCTAATGTTATTTGTTCCCTTGTATGCGACATGTGTGTGAAAACACTGTCGATACATGTTGTTGCTTAACCTTGTCTGGAGAAGTGGGAATGATCTAAGTGGGGGAGAAGTTGTGCTTCTCCAAGATGCTGCAGGTGTAGAAGTTGTAGCTCAGTGGGTGGTTAACACTATTGTGGTTTGGTAAAGATAGTCTATACTCCATCATGATTTTCAGCTGCCTATTGAAAAATTGAGGAACTGATCACCCTTAATCTCTTGTTGATAGTAGTTGGGGTTCTGTTGGATGGGATGGACGTGTCTTGCAAGCTTAGGTGGCGTGAGCAGAGAATTGTTTGGAGCTAAGCCAGGTGCTTAAGAAGTGTGTTGATGAGTCGGCACGAGACAGTGAGGAGATGGTTAATTTTGATGGGAATTCGGGGTGCTAATGAAAGTGGGAAGATGGCGGTTTTGCCGACTAATTATATCTGTTTGGACAGTCGAAGAATTAAATTGATTGAGTAGTGTTGAGAATTATGTCTGGTGTGTGTGCTACGGCAACAGATTGTGGAGTTGAGTATAGGGGTGGATAATGACTTCTAGTGATTACTAAAGGAAATGAGATGTGGAATACATGGTTGGTATAATTGGACCCTTAAGCATTTCAAGAGTTGGAGAGGTATTGGATGACCTTTAAGTGTGGAAGGGTTGTTTCCGTGATTTTGTCGTAATGGAAAACCGTAATTCGGAATGACGCAAGATTAGAAGCGTTGGAAGATATTACAGTGCTCTATGTGATGGGAAAGTAGTGACATGGAATTAAGTATTTATTGGCGAAAAATGTTTGGATGTCATGGTAAGCGCGGAGAGTGCGGTTTGTGTTATCACCATAAGTTTACAGCTGAGTGTCCGTTTGATATAATGATTTTCCACGCTTGATTGAGAGAGTCAATGGTTATGTAACCGATGGTGTTTGGATATGTTCGGAGAGTATAGGGGTTCATGTTGAGCGTCGGGAACTTGAGTTATTAGTATTGGGGAAGAGGCAGTGATGTACTACTGTGAAGAAAGTTCAAAGAGTTTTGAGAAAGCTGTCAACAGTTTGTGTATTGGTTTTGCCAAGTCCGACAAGATTGTCGTTGTGTTTTGAGATACTTTGTTGATATGATTAAGAGATGTGTTAAGTACAACATTAATGAGCTTTGGTTATGCTTGAAGGCAGTATAAAGTACAGAGAGGGATTATCTGACAAGTAAATTGGAGTGGGTTGCTGTTGTGTGTTTGTACCAGAGTTTGGAAGCCTCAATTGTTTAGTTGAGATTTGAGATGGTTACTGACCTTAAGGTATTTGTTTTATTTGAGAGAGAGTCAAATATGAGACAGAGAAGTAATTGGAACTCCTGAAGGAGTATGGTTTTGGTTAAATTACCATTCGGATGAGACCAAGTGGTAGCTAAGATATCGAATCGGGAATTTTGGTATACACTAATGAAGATGGTAAGGAAGTTAGAACTGATTAAGCAAACTCAGATATGAGTTCGGCCTGTGAAGAGACTTCTTATGGAGTTGAGCCTTGGATGTTGAGATTGACTTTTGGTATTTTGATGAGGTTCGAGGAAACCGGAATTCTGAGTTGAGTTGATAGATTAATTGAATTTAATGGATAAAAGTCAGAGGGCTTATTTTCGGATTAAGGGAAATGGTATTGTGAGATGTCGTGAGGAAGTGTGTATTCTGAATAGTGTGAGTTGGATAAGAGTACTCAGGGAGAAGTACATCGAGAAAGATGGGGTATCCGTGCAGGTACTAGGAAGATGCGACCGAATTTGAGAAATAGTTTTGGATAGCCATAGATGGAGAAGTAATTGATTGAGTTTGTATATGTTGATTAGACTTGCTGGGAATTGAAGTGTGGACATTAGAGATGGTTGGATCTGATACAACTGTTGAGTATTTCGAGTGGGATGGGATAGTATTCCCATGGGCTTTGTGCCGGGTTTTCTGATGAATTTGAGGAAGTATGATCCGATTTGGACAGTTAAGAATGGATTAACAAGAGTAACTCGTTGCCTACCAGTGAAGATGAATCATTATGTTAGATGGGAACTCAAGTTTTTCGTTAAGATTATGGGAAAGATTGCGAAAGCGGTTGGGTGCCATGTTGAAGATGAACTCTGACTAGCGTCCGTGAATGGCATGGACAAACGAAGAAAACTATCCAGTATGAAGAGGACTCGTTGAGAGCTTGTGTGTTGGACCAGGATGGATCTAAGGGTAGTTAATTGTCGTTGATGGAGTTGCCTACAATAACTGTTGCCATTTCGTATTGGAAACAACATTGTATGAAGTTCGTTGGGTAAGAGGGTATGACTCCTTTGTGTTGTTGCATGTCCAACGGGAGTGTTGTACTCGGATCAAAGACCGTGCAAGGGACGATGGAAACGATCAAAGAATCCAAGTAAGGCCGTGTTTTGAGAGTTATGGTAGTAATTGGTGTTGGTCGAGCTTGAAGTCTCGTGAACACCCTGTGTTTTGTTGATCTGTATCAGAGTAGCGCAGCGGAAGCGTGAAGCGGATAGCATGTTAGACTGTTTTACCGCTGTCGCTTGAGAGGATTGCATGAGGTGTTCATATGTCTGAGTTGAAGAGGTACATTGATTCAGGTGGATGGTGTACAAGTAAGAGAGAATTTGACTTCGGAGGCGTGGCTAGTTCTAGTTGTTGATAAGAAACAACTTCGAAGTATAGAGATTCCTTTGGTGGAAGTAGTTATGGGAGAATTGGATTTGGAAGAATTGGAATGCGAGAGTCGTATCCAGAGTTGTTTGGATCAGGTAACATTTTCGAGGACGAAAATTCCTAAGTGGGGGAGAGTTGTAACAGCCCAAATTTCATTAAATAATTAATTGTAGTAATTAATTGATTTAGTGGGATTTTATGTTAATATTGGAATTAATTTTTATTAATTGGAATTAATAGAAAATTGAAAGGAAATTGGGAGGAAAGAAAATAAAAGGAAGTATATAAGGAAAGTAGAAAAGAAAGATAGTAAAGTAAAGAAAATAGAAGAGAAAGAAGAAGAGAAAGAGGAAAGAAGAAGAGAAAGAGAGGAGAAGAAGAGGAAAGTGGAAAATCATCAAGAACCAACATCAAAGCTCCGATTAATCGAGGTAAGGGTGAGAAACGTTGCTATTTAATCATTGTATGCTATTATGTATGTTGGGTTTGGGGTTTGTGGATGTTTTTCATCACTTTCTATTTAGGGCAAAAGTTGGATTAATCGGTAGATCGAGGATTTAATCGGTTGAAACTGAGCAATAATGCCGTAGAATAGTCGGGTAACATGTATTGATGCTGTTTATACTGATTTGGATGTATAAGAGAGGGTTGATGATGGATTGGTGAAGGAGGAACAGAATAGGGTTCTGTTCTGCGCAGGTTCGCTGGCTCTCGCCAGGCGAGCGAAGGCGAAGCTTCGCCAGGCGAAGCCTAGCGAATGCTGGCGAATAATTATATTTAAGTCCCAGTGGACTTCGCTGGCGAGTTCGCCAGGCGAAGTTGGATAGCGAAGGTTCGCCCAGCGAAGGTGCTGGCGAATGGTGGCGAATGAAGTCAGTAGCTACTGACTTGGGCTCGCTGGGAAGTCTCGCCAGGCGAAGCCTAGCGAGTGTTCGCTGAGAGAGTTCGCCAGGCGAAGGCCAGGCGAAGGTTCGCTGCGAGGGTTCGCCAGGCGAATGAAGGCGAATGTGACAGTATATTTTCTTTGTTGTGTTATCCAAATGGTGATTGTTTGGTTGATTCGCATATGTTAATACTTCTATGTTATGAATGAGTATGTGAACTATTATGATAACATGTGCTGTGGGTAGCCTTCGGGCGTGAATCCTAGAGTTGTGATATAAATGATTAATTGTAATCGGTTAAAATACATGAGAACATAATGATGATTATGTGTGTATTAATTGATGAGTTGTGGATGTTTGATTGTTGTGTACAATTATGTAATGAGTATGCATGAGAACATTTTGAATATGTGTGCATAACTTATAATTGTATGACTGGTATTGCGATGTGAATACTTGATTGTTGTGATAATTAGAGATACATGGGAATACAATGAGGAATGTATGTGTATCGTCTAATGAATTGTGAGTGCATATATGTATGCGATTGTTGTGTGAATGTATGGGAACATATGTGATATGTGTGCATTGTTGTTGAATATGATGATGATGTGTGAAATGAATACATTGATACATGTTTGATATATGTTGTATGTGCAATCATAATGAAATTCTCGAAGGGGTGAATTATTCGAATGCATGGGATTAAGACGCGGGAACGGTCTTAAGTGCATTTATTGTGATTGGTTGATTGTACATGCATCATTCAGTCAAGAGGCAATGTCTGTTAGTTTCGTGGAAACTAGTGGCTTGTCCCAAACCTAGAAGGGTGGGTTTGAAGCCTAGGGGACGGGCTTGGTTGTTATCGGTCTAGAAGGGTGGACCCGGTTTAAAGTAAAAATCGAAAAATGATAACAAGTTATCGGTCTAGAAGGGTGGACCCGGTTTAGAGTGAAAACCGAAAAAGATAACTAATGTCGGTACCGCATTGCATGAGTTGCATTGGATATGTTGAGTCACATTGCATATTATTGTTGTTGTATAAATGTGCTTGTGAATGATTGTGGAATTGAGCATGAAGGGATGTGCTTGTGAATGTTCATAATGTTGATATATGTGAACACGATATATCATGATTATGAGAATGAAGTGTGGTGAGAAATGTGAATATGTGTTATATGACTGCCTATATATATATATATAATCTTATGCTTTGATTATTATGGTTATATTTCTCACCCTTCTGCTGTTTTATAATGCTCTATGAGGCATTGCAGATTAGGATGCTGGAGTCCTTTTGTGAAGTTAGTCTTCATTCTTTTGAGTCGGCTGCTCTGATATGTAACACCGGGTAGTTAGACTAGTATAGTCATTCTTTTGTGATACATTGCGATGTATCAGCTGATGTGTGTTGCACCCTAAAATTTGCCCAACCTTATTCACTTGGTTTATGTTTCAATGTCATTAGCATTTGCATATAGAGTCATGTACATAGGTTACTCATCGGCATAGCATAAGCATAGCAAGTCATACAACAGGGGGACCAATCATTATTCTCATCTCTAGAGGCCTATCAAGAGGTTATTATCCTGATTCAATCTCATTCAAGTCATCAGAAAAGAATTTGAAAGCTATCAAGTCAATGGGTCAAGCAGTTAATCTATCTCCTGGCTGAGGGTATCTGGGGATCATCAAGGAAAGTATGAGCTGTGAATTGAAGGCACGGGGAGTATCTAGACATCTTGGAGGACTTAGAAAGTCATTTGGAGAAGGAGACAAGTCATTGGTGTGATCACAAGTATTGCAGTTGAAGACAGTCAACTAGGGTTTCATCTGGGTCAACCCTGGGTCAACTCTAGGTCAATTGACTGATTGAAAGGCATTAAGGGCTATTGGAGAGATGTGGGGTTCATAATTTGACATGGAGAATAAAGATATGTTGTTATGCTAAGAATAAATCAAGAGAAATCAAGGAGAAGAGGAGGTTCTAAATTAGGGTTTCTAGGTAAAATTCCCTAGTTTAGGTCAAACTTCCAAGCAAAATAAGTCAAAATGCAAGCTTCAAATGAATCCTTGGCCAACATGAAACTTGTAGAGGATCTCAAGACCTTTAATTTGAGTGGTGGAAGACATCAAGGAGATTTCTAGAACTCAAGTTATAGCTCTTGCAAGTTAGGGGTCACCAGATGGCACTGAAATTTGTCTGTGCAAGTTGACTGTCTTCTGACAAACTTTTGGCCCTCAAGGATAATTCAAATGGACTTTGAACAAGCAAGAGAGGTGTTCCTCATTGTCTCCCCTTTCCAAAAAGGTATGGTATGCCTTCATATGATTTAGGGAACTCTACTTATGGCTTGTGCAAGACAGGGGTATTTTGGTAATTTGGTGATTACAGGTCATTCATAGCATATGCTTAAAACTCATACAAGGAAGCTTCAAATGGAAAACTTCCCAACATCAAAGTTGCTCAAAATGGGATTTTAAGGCTAGATAAGATGTTGTGAGAGTTTGAAAATGCATGGAGCATGGATATTTTAAAATGGTCAAAATGGCTTGTAAATGGCTTATAAGTTGAAAAAGTTGGAATTGAATTTTGGTTTGAGAGATCTACAAATCCAAAATGGGGCATATGATAGATGATTTTGATTGGAAACATCATTTTGAGAACAATGGTTTAGCCACATTTTTGAGTTTAGGCTTAAAAATTGGAGTTTCTTTGTAAATTTGTTATTTGCACTTTAAGGCATCAAAAGGAAAGATGAGAAAATGCTACATAAAGGTTTGTAAGACCTTATTTTCATGTCATAATACCATATGAGGAGAATTTAAGTAAGATTGCATGGTTTATCATGAGATGGCATGAGATTCACTCAAGATGACAAATTCAAAATCTCATTACGTGATACATTCTAGAAACTTCATGGAAGGTTCTACAAACTTCCACACATTTCTATTCTCATCTATATAAGCCCTAGAGTGACTCCATGCATTGGTTGGTGATTCTAAAAGCTTGCATGCTACACTTTGATTCCTTCACTCCAAAATTGCATTTTCATTCCAAACTCCATTAAAACACCATCAATCACTACAATTCTGATCATCATCATCATCTATAATCAACATTGAGCATTTGGCAAAGGAAAGGCTCAAGAATTCGTGGATGGATTATGAGATCTCCAACTTCACTCCAACTTGCATGAAGAGTTGAATAGGTTGATTCAAGAAGATAGAACAAGAACTACTGCAACCAGAGGCTTCAACATTCATCAAAGACCATACAAAGCAATTGGCAAGGTCTGAATTGGAGGAGAACCATCATCACCATCATCACTTGCAAGGTATGCATTTTCTCATGAAACTCTCTATTTATCCATAGTTCAAGCATGTTGTTAGGAGAAATCTAATAGAGACCAATTAGGGATGTTGTATGATGAGTTTAAGGGCTGTTTGTGAGGTTTGCTTCCATGGTGTCAATTCTTTAATGATCAAGAACTCACGATTTAGTGTACTATAATCTTAGGTATTAGGCTTAGGATAATCCCCATAAGATGTAGTACATGATAGGTTAATATGAGACCATTTGATTACCATGCAAACTAAGGTGCGAAAATGGTGACCACCTCTTGTAGCCTTCGTATTTCTTTCTTGAGGGAGAGTTAGAGAATTCTAGTACCATGGTTGTGTAGAGGGAGAAGAGTAGATGAGTTTTCATCTTTGGATCGTGAAAAATGGTGGAGAAATGAGAGAGTTAGAGAGGGTGGAAGTTGCTTGCATGAGTTCTTTTTTTTAGAAACCCTAAGTGTCCAAGGTAGAAGAGATAATCTCTACCATTGATTCATGTTGGGATATTTGACTTTGTCCCTCAATCCAGCGGCCTAGATTTTATTAAACTTCAAAAATTCATAACTAAATGGAAAATGCATATTTTTAACTCATTCTTTTTTTAATATTTTCCTTAACATGTCTAGAAAATTAAAAAAATATAAAAATTGCATTTTATATTTTTTTCGCATTTTCCACATATTTTACAAATAAATGCATATTTTGAAGGTTTTATTTCATACATGATCTTGTAGATTTTTGTTCTTACACTTAGAAATAGATTTTTTGCCCATTCTTTTTTGTGGTGATTAATATTGAATTGTAGTATTCCCAGAATTTATTACTAGATTTTTTAGAATAAAATTTGATTAGTTTAGATAATTGAACTTAGGATAGTTTAATTAGGGTTTTTAAGTAGTATACTTGAACTTCAACATTTCATTTTTGAAAATTCATAACAAATTAGAAATTGCATATTTTTAATTCATTCTTTTTGCATCATTTTCTTTAAAAGAGTCTAGAAAATTATAAAAAATAAAAATTTCATTTTATTTTTTATTTGATATTTTCCCCATATTTTCTAAATAAATAGCATTTTAAATAGTTTCATTTCATGCATGATTTTGTTAATTTTTGTTCTATTAGATGCTTTAATATTTTTTGTCCATTCTTTTTAGGTTGTTTAGTTTAGACATTAAAATTGTAGATTCAATTTAGTTCCCATTTTTAGAAATTAATTTTAGGTGTTTAGTTTAGGTGTGAACAACATGAACAAACTAGGGTTTTAGGTGATGACTTAGGAGAATCAATTCATTTCCCTTAGGACTTAGGGTTTGAATAGTTTAGCTATGGGACTATAGGGGCTATGGGTAGTTATTAGACCCCCTTAAAAAAGTCAGGATTCCCCTACTGCTATTAATGTACTGTATATATCTGATTGACTGGTGTGGTGTGCCCTCAGGAGATTATTGCTTGTTTGTGTGGGTATTGGGATTGTCTGGGGACCTGGGAGAGCTGAAGACTTGAGGAGATGAAAACCATTGAAGATCCAGAGATTGAAGATCAACTTCCAGAGTTGAAGAGGAGGTTCTTGCTAGCAGCTGCTGAGGAGACTAGGGTTTAGGAGCTAGGCAGAGTTCTAGGTTAGAAAGTTTGTTTCTCAAACATGGATTGCCTTGTCTGCATCCATTCTTCTCTGTGATTCAGAGTCTCTCTAAGACACTCACCCCCTTCCTTTGGAAGGCTTAGTGATAGTGTCTATGAGATAGAACTCTTGAGAGAAAATGTCTCTTGTGTTAGAAGCAGTCTGTTCACCACCCTTGGTAGTCAACTGATTGCCTAACACCCAATTCACTCTTGTTGACTGATGCTCATCCCTGAAGATTGGAGACTTGAAGAAAAGCCATTGCTTATAGAAGACTGATGATCAAAGCCCTTGCCTGAAGGCCATGAAGATGTAGATTGATGCTTGTTGAAGCCTGTAGCTGATTGGAGATTACTTGAAGCTAGATGTTGATTCAGAGCTGCTGATGCTGTTTCTTTTGCTGTTGTATTTCATTGCTGATGTATTGTTTGGATTTCCTGGTTGTATTGTTTGCTGGTTACCCTGTTGGGTTGAAAGTGAAGCCTGTTCACTTTCGCCTATTGTTTTCTAGGTTCGAGGTTGAGTGGGACTCCCTTGCCTCGCTTGTACTGTTGCATCCATGCATTTTACCGCTTTATTATATCTGTTATTGTTTCTGTTTCTGCCTATCCCGTAGGATCTCTGTTTCTCTCTGTGCAAGAGAGGAACATGATAGACACTAGGTCTTAACCCATGCATGATAACATTAGGTTAGTTTGATTCCCTTCGCAACCGTAGGGTAGAGTTCTGGCTCTTCTTTCTAAAAACAAACAGAAAAATACATAAAGATTTCAAACACAATAAAAGACACTTCTTCCGTAAAAGAATGTGAACTCATCAAGACGTCATTTTTGTCCGCCGGGACTGCTAATCAAGAAACCCTTTTTTAGAAGGAATAAAATCAATCAAGGACAGACTTATGTCGTGCGTGGCCCGAACTACGTTTGCTCTGATCTTTCATGCCGTGTGAAAGTACGTAGGCATAGGATGCGATATCCTAGCGAGCAACCTTCCCCTCCTTTCCCGTAGGTAGGCGAACTACGTTGACTCTGATTTCTCGTTCCAGGCGAGAATACGTAGGCATAAAGTGCGATACTTTGCCGAGTCATTTTTATTTTCATTTTATTTTCTTTTTAACCCTCGACCTATAGTTTAGATAGAATAACAATCCATACCCGAAAACAAGCGTGGATCCCGTCGAGTACGACGGACGTGAGGGGTGCTAATACCTTCCCCTTGCGTAACCGACTCCCGAATCCAGGTTTTGGTTGCGATGACCATACCTTTCCCGTATTGTGCGAGGTTTACTCTGAGCGTTTCCTTTCCCTCCCGTGGGATAAATAACGCACGGTGGCGACTCTTCTGTTCAGCCGGCGCCGATTTTCGCAGTAGCGACAGCTGGCGACTCTGCTGGGGATCCAACGTCCCCTGGCTGCTAAGGACTGCGATAGTCCTTATGCATTTGGGATCCAACGTCCCTTAAGAGAGTCAATCCTAGCGCTTATTTTCCCGTCGAGGATTTTGTATGGAGTTATTTTATATTTCTAACCTTGTATTTTCAGCTTTATATATTGATTATTGTTGCTGTATCTAGGGTGTGACGGGTGTTCTGATATTGAGAGATAAGCCGGACCTGGGCTTGAGTGCACCTAGAATTAGAGTAGAAATTAGTGGGTGCCCGCTTGCTTTGCTTGCTTTGGTGTCCCATGAAATCTACACTCAGACGAGGTTCCTCTGGTTGGCCTCCTGCCCCTTCCTTTGGTTGGCGTGGGTTGCTGGTTAGTTGGATTGTCGACTCTGGGGACCGATCATTTGGAAGTTGGCTAAGTGAGGCCTCTTCAGGAATTGATGATGCCACTCCTTCTGGGAATCGTATCATCAACCCTGAAAGTCTGTGACGCCGACGACCGCATAGGATGCCGTACCTTGTGCCAGTTATAGGGCCACCCACCTGTGAGGGGATTCAGGGTTATGCAGGTAACTAGACCTTCAGACCACCGGTTTGTTTCTTGATCAGGATCTTGGATATTTATGGAGGGTTCTAAGGTCTGTCAGAGACCAGTTGGTGTGTTCCGAGGTCTGTCAGAGACTATTTGGAGATGTGTTCTGAGGTCTGTCAGAGACCAGTGGGGGATATGATCTGAGGTCTGCCAGAGACCATTCAGGTTATGATTATGGGGTCTATCAAAGACCAATATTGGAGCTTTGTTTGAGGTATATCTGAGACCAGGGCTTGAGGACTTCTGGATGGTCTATCTGAGACCTTTCTTGATTGGGTTCAGGCTATTCAGCTACAGCTTTGGTCCCTGTTGCATGTTACTTGCATTGCATCACTGCATATCCATTACCATTTGCATTTCACTAACGTGTGTCTGTGCTCCAGGTGCATTTGCATTTCCCTAGTTCTAGTACCCAGACTTCTGAGTGTTTGATCATGACTAGCTTAAGGAGAATGGTTGCTTACAAATTGCCTACTCCTGATATTGTTCCTTTACTGGGGTTGATCTCTCTTGCTGATGAGGGTGTTCGTAGGAGCTTCCGGATGAGCTATGGTAGATTACTGAGATTGGTGTGCAAACCTACAGAGGTGGAGTTAGATGGGTTGTATGCTCTGATGCAATTCTACGACCCTGCTTTGAGGTGCTTTACGTTCTCTGACTTTATTATGGGACCAACCCTGGAGGAATACGCTGAGTATGTTGAGCTGCCCGTGCAGAACCAGGTTCCATTCATTCATTATGACGCCAAGCCCAAGCCGGAGGATTTGGCAAAAGCCTTGCATATTGATGCTTCTGAACTTGTGACTACTGTTTCCCGTGGAGTTCCAGGCTTCTCACTCCAATTCTTAGTTGGTAAAGCCCAAGAGTATGCCAAGAGAGGGTGCTGGGTTGCTTTCAATGCTGTGTTGGCCTTGTGCATTTATGGCATAGTACTGTTCCCCAATATACCGGATTTTGTGGACTTCGACGCCTTCTACTTGTTTGCTGCTGGTAATCCTGTACCTACCTTACTCGGAGATCTCTACCACTCACTGCATTACAAGAATGAGAAGGGAAGAGGGAAGAATGTTCATCTGTGTGTACCCTTGTTGAGTAGGTGGTTTGAGAGTCACCTTCCTAAGAGAAGATCTGTTGCAGAGACTACAGTCCCAGCTGGTTGGCCAGAGCGCCTGATGAGGCTATCGTCGGAAGATATGGAGTGGTTTGATCGAGACCTGTTGGGATCTGAGCTCATCTTCAGTTGTTCTGGGTACCCTAATGTGTCGTTGATAGGAAGAAAAGGGTGTATCAATTACAACCCTTCTCTATTCATTCGCCAGTTAGGATATGCACTGACGAATCCACCTCAGGAGGAAGAAGTACAGGAATATCTGTACTTCACAGGTGATTTGAAGGGAGAATTGCTAGCTGAGTTGCAACACGCCTGGACACGTATTAACCGCAAAGGGAAACCACTGTTAGGTAAGAACGATTGCCAGGCCTATGCACCTTACAGGGTTTGGATCCTGGAAAGAGCAAGTCAGTTATTAATGCCATTTCCAGATGTACCAATCCTTGTTCCTATTCCGGAGCGGAGCCAACTACTGTTTCTAGGGAAGTCTATGAGCAAATTGTGAGAGAAAAAGAAGCCTGGATGAAGATCAACGAAGGGTTAGAGCAAGAGCTAGCTCAAGTACGCAGTGAGAAAAACAAGGCCGTATATGCTTTCCAACAACAGATCGAGCTGTTAAACAGGTTAGGGGCTGAGTTGACCGAGGAAAAGAAAAAGCGCGAACGTCTGGGGCAAGAGTTCAGAGGCTCCCATGACGTGCTGGAAGCCAAAAAGAAAGCGCTTGACGCGGCACATCGAGAAATCTCCTCTTGCAACAAGACTTGGAATGCTACACTCACCAACAATAAGAAGAGGGAAGATAAGCTGAGGCAGCAAACCTCCGACCTCGAAGAGAAGCTGAAGTCCAGCATCAAGGAGTGTGAGGAGGAAGTGATGACCCGGTATAGTGTCCAGAATGCACTGAACAAGGCAATCAAATGCAGAGATGAAGTTGTGTCCCAAAAGCGAAAACTAGAAGATTGCTTCGGAGAAGCGACATGGGAAGAAACTGCTGGAGACGTGCGTCGTGTTCTTAAGAGAAGAAACCAGCTGGTTGAAGGACTGCTCACCCGACCAGGTCACCCAGAGACCAAGAAGTTGATAGAAGAGTACCGGGCTTTTGAGAGCATT